>CM046448.1:21451984-21804484 GCA_025506515.1 Flaveria trinervia
TGGTACATCTTTGTGGCACCGGGATGGATAGAGTATCGGGTCTTGTGAGCTTCGTCCATAATCATTACCTGTAGATCCCCAAAAGAGGAATCCACAGACGGTCGAATCGGGTTCTAACACCGAGTATGTTTTCACCAAATCCCCAACCAGACCACTCATTCTTTCAGAGTTAAGATGTTCTTCTTTCAGTGCCTCATCTTGAAACTCTTTGACTTGCTTCATCACATCAGTGGTCATGATCAGCTAATATGCATTCACCCGAATTGGCTCGGGTTTCTCTTTTCGGCTCAGGGCATCCGTCACCACATTGGCTTTGCCCGGATGGTAGTGGATCTCTCAATCATAGTCTTTTATGAGCTCCAACCATCTCCTCTGCCTCATGTTCAGATCCTTTTACTCGAAGAAGTACTTCAAGCTCTTGTGGTCAGTGAAAATGGTGCACTTCGTACCGTAAAGATAGTGCCTCCAAATCTTTAGTGCAAAGACCACGGCTGCTAGCTCCAAGTCATGAGTAGGGTAGTTGACCTCATGAACCTTCATCTGTCAGGACGCATAGGCTATAACATTCCCTCTCTGCATTAACACGCACCCTAATCCCGAGTAGGAAGCATCAGAATAAACCACCAGATCTTCGCTCCCATCGGGTAATGACAGAATAGGAGCTTGAGTCAATCTCGCCTTCAATTCTTCGAATGCCTTCTCTTGAGCTTGACCCCATACGAACTTCACATCTTTTCGGGTCAACTTAGTTAGTGGGGAAGCATTCTTGGAAAAGTATTGAATGAATCTTCTATAGTAGCCTGCCAAACCCAAGAAGCAATGAATCTCGGATGGCGTCTTCGGTGACTTCCATTGCATAACCGCCTCCACCTTTGACGGGTCCACCATAATCCGTCAGGATTCACCACATGACCCAAGAACTGAACTTTGCGCAACCATAATACGCACTTGGAGAATTTTGCATAAAACTTCTCCCTTCTCAACATCTCAAGAACCTCCCGAATGTGACCGGCATGCTCATTTTCGCTCTTCGAATAAATCAGGATATCATCAATGAACACAATCACTGATTTATCCAACATCGGCCGACACACACGATTCATCACATCCATAAAAGCAGCCGGCGTGTTGGTCAAACCAAAAGACATGACAAGAAACTCATAGTGACCATAGCGCGTACGGAAAACTGTTTTAGGGATATCTTGCTCCTTCACCTTCAACTGATGGTAACCAGGTCGAAGATCTATCCTTGAAAACCAACTGGCACCCTAGAGCTGATCAAACAAATCATCAATTCTTGTAAGGGGTATCGGTTCTTCACTATCAACTTATTCAGCTCACGGTAGTCAATACACATCCTCATACTACCGTCCTTCTTCTTTACAAACAGGACCGGTGCACCCTAAGGAGAGATACTCGGTCTGATAAACCCCTTGTCAAGGAGCTCTTGCAACTGCCCCATCAACTCTTTCATCTCTGTCAGGGCCAATCGATACGGTGCCTTGGCAACAGGTTGGGCACCCGGTATCAGCTCAATCTGGAACTCGATCTCACAGTCAAGTGGCACTCCTGATATATCTTCTGGGAACACATCTAGAAAGTCACACACCACTGGTACATCGGATAGTTATGGTGTTGGCGTATCCACATCCTTTACATAGGCCAAGTAGGCATTACATCCACGCCTCATACACTTTCCCGCCACCGCTATTGAAATCACCTTTAGAAGCGTAGTCACCCGATCACCATAAACCGTCACCGAATTACCATCAGGCATTGATAGCTGAATCATCTTCTTGGACACACAATGTTCACCTTGAAGTCTGCTAACCAATCCATCCCAAGAACAAAATCAAACCCACCCAAGGTCATCACAAACGGTCTGATAGGGAACTTATGCCCTTCGAGTTCCACGTCACAGTTCTCTATCATCTCGGAAATCCTGGTAGACTTACCTATGGCAGTTTCTACATCGAAGGGCGCATCAATACGTCTACTACTAACACGCAACTTAGCACAAAAAGCAACAAAAATAAAACTCTTACTAGCACCAGAATCAAATAGCACAAAAGCTAAAGTTTGGTTCACCAGAAACGTACCGGACACAACATCAGGGTCCATCCTAGCTTCCTCCTGTGTCATTGTGAATGCTCTGGCACTCGCCCTTGGTCCTTCACCTCTAGTTTTCTTCACCCTAGAACCCTCAACTCTTGGCTTCTTACACTCCCTGCTCATATGACCACTTCCCCCGTAGTTGAAACACTTCATACTTCCATAGTCTCTAGCCACATGACCAGGCTTCCCACACTTGAAACAAACATTCAACCCCCATCTACACTCGCCACCATGCTCCTTCCCACACTTGCCACACTTTTTCAATCCTGCACTTGATGTGACCACACAGCGGTCATCCCTCGAGCCTTCTTGTTACTCGTCGAGGCACCACCCCGACCAAACCTCTTCCCATTCCAGTTTCTATCACCTCCGCCCTTCCGACTACCTTCAGCCACCATCACCACACTTCTTTCGTCATATAACCTTCCTGCCAAATCCACCGCTGACCTAAACGTGCTTGGTTGGGCGGCAATCATATGCCTGTGAATGTCCGCTGGCAAACCCTGAATATACCTCTTGATCTTCCGAGATAGAGGTGTCACCTGATCCGGCACCAGACGTGCCATTTCATTAAACTTTGTGGTGTACTCTTGGTGTGTCATCGTTCCCGCCTCAAATTGCAAAAACTCCCTTTCAACCTTGTCCATTTCCCGGTGAGGACAAAACTCCTCAATCACCAACTTCTTCAGCTCGGACCATCTCATTATTCTAATGGCCCTGCTGCCTTCAGCTTGGACAATATTGTCCCACCAGCATAGAGCTGAGTCCATAAAAGAGTAGGTAACAAACTTAACCTTCTGGTCCTCTCGGCACTCGCTGATATCAAGTACAACCTCCATACCGGTGAGCAGCAGCAGTAGTGCCATTTCCATCACAAGTTGGGGGCTTGCATCTCATGAATACCCTATAGTTAGAGCCTCTCACTGCCTCTAGCGCATGCTCTACTTCTTCCTCTTCTTCTTCATCATGAGACGGAACCGTTTCAGTCTCGGGCTGTCTTCTTTCGCCCGTAAGTCCACTCCTTCCCTTCTCTCCCCTTCTCTAACTGCCTTTATCACTTCAGTCACCACAGACGGTAGGATCATCTGCATGACTTGATGCACTTCTTCCACAACTGCCTCCTTCACTAAGGCTCTCAGGTTAGCACTCTTATCTTCGCCCTCCGGATGAGGGGTTTCTCGTTCTTCATGAACCACCTTTTCGGCCCTAGGCCTTTCTCTCGTAACCCGTGGTTCAGCACCATGTCCACCACCATGCGAAGCTTTAGATGATCTACCACCGGCCATCCTCTACTCACACTGAAAGATTTAAACACTAATACGGTCATTCAAGGGAACGTCTCAGTTTATGGCAAGTATAATAAGTCCCTAATTACAGTGGCTAGTTGTGATTAGCCACTTACTTTACTCTTCATACCCCAAGCATTACCTGTCCTGACTACATCAGCATTTAAATCCACATACAACACATAACCACATACCATGCGCACATAAAACCAATTATCTTTACGAAAATACCTCATGGCACGCAGCTACTGAGATTGGCATCCCATTCCCTATCCATCCCATTCTCAGTTTAAGTTAAGGTTCATTTGAAATTTTACCCATTTCACTTAAACTTTGGCTCTGATACCAACTTGTAAGGCCCCGTTCCCAGGACGCTTACAGCTGGTAATTCATCGCACATAAAACATACACTTTGCATTTAATCATCAAAACATTGCAGCGGAAACATAGAACAAATGGCATTCATTTCATCATAAAAACTTTTGCAAAATAATGCATCGTTTGTCGGTTACAAAATTACATTGTTGTATTACATCACAAAAGCCTTAAATAAATGGATGCCATCTAAAAGAGATGAGCAGCCGCCTCATGCCATCCTCAGCAATGCTCACCTGCCAACTGGAAAATGCATAAAAGTCAGCGTTGTTGAGTGGGTTCTAGTTTCTAATAAAACTTGCTTTTCTTTCAGAAAACCATCCTTTCTCATAAAAACATACTATACTTTATATTCGTTCGTGATCATACATCGTACGTACATACATATAATATCATTATTATCTTCTTCATTCATTCGTTCATACTTTCATTCATTCATCATTACTTATAGTGAAATGTACATTACCCTGAACATTATGCACGAAGCGGGTAACTGGGCCTGAGGTCTTTCATAGTCCTCGAACATTGTGCACGAAGCTGACTCCAGTACCTAGGGTAAGTACATTCACCATCTATCTTTTCTTTTTCATTCTGGATTGTTGGACCAAAAGAACCAATGAGCCAAGATCAGAAAACCTCTAAGTCCCACATGGTATCACAACAACTGCTGAAAGCCTCATCAGCAGTTTGACAAGTGCTGAAGACTTCAACAGCTGAAGATCAAGTGCTGAAGACTTCAACAGATGAAGAACTAAAGTGTTGAAGTACAACAGCTGAAGAACACAAGTGCTGAAGCTGAAAGACCAAAGTACTGAAGTACAACAGCTGAAGAGTTTACAAGTGCTGAAGATCAACAACTGATGTACAAAGTCTGAAGACAAAGACTGAAGACATCAGCTGATGACATCTACTGAAGTCATCAGCTGATGAAACTCCTGAAGGTCAAAGTCTGAAGATCAAGTACTGAAGCCTTAGTAGTTTGTCACAACTGCTGAAGAGTACTTCTTCAGTAGTTGTGATATCAGTAGTTTTATATTTCTAGTTTCAGTAGTTTTATGTTTCAGTAGTTTTGTAAAACGACTGAAGAGCTTGTTCTTCAGTCGTTGTAGTTTCAGTAGTTTCTAATCAGTAGTTTGTTAAGATCAGTTATTTTTGTAATAGATCTGCCAGTTGTCACTTTCCGTGATAACAGCAGTGATTGTTGCACTCTATATAAGGAGTGACAACCTATTGTAATAGGTGAATGTTTGGGAATGAATGTCGTGAATGAATGAATGATTTGATTAGAAACATTCCATATCTATAAACATTCCTTGAATCAGAAATATATTCTCTCGCTATAACCGTATGTGCTCTTAATGCATACAAGCATCGACTTCTTGCTACAATTTGTCTAATTCCTATTCTTATTCCGCTGCCTTGAACTCTAATACATCAAACTTGTGATCGCTGATCCTGTCAAATGGTATCAGAGCAGGTTAATCATTGATCGATCTAATAATTGATCATTGAAACTGCTATTCAAGATCTAAGTTTGATTGAATTAGCTTTTGTTTTTGCAAGAAACGGTTATAGAGATTGAATTTTCTGTATTTCTGGTCATTCATCCTGAGATCTTTTCCTGGTTTTCATTGAGTGTGTTGTGGTCTGTGTAAAACTTTTAAAAGCTTGAATTAAATTGTTTTTGAACTAAAAATGACTACTCCCTCCAATGATCCTCACAATACTGGTTCCTCAACAAAGCCACCAATGCTGGTTAGGAATGAGTATAACATATGGCAAAGACGAATGCTCCATCACTGTCTGTTAACAGCGCAGGTTGTTGGACATCAGTGGTACATGGTCCACACAAGCCTATGGTGAATAACTCGGAAACCAATCAAATGGTTCCGAAGAGGAGGGAGCAATACTCAGATGAGGATAAGAAGTTGCTTGAAATTGATGCAAAAGCCCATGGAATTCTGGCCATGGCACTGCCAAATGAAATCTATTCTGGGCTAATGCATCATGAAACTGCCCATGACATCTGGAATGCCTTGAAAGAACAATTTGGAGGAACAGATGAGGTCTTGGCAAATAATAGAGAAATCCTTGCCCAACAATATGAGACATTTTCTCATAGAAAGGGTGAGACACTGACTCAACAATATGAGCGGTTCTCTTGTTTGATCTCTGAATTAAAAATGGTCAAACTTGAGTACACAAATATCCAGATGAATAACAAATTTCTCAGATCACTGCCTGAGAGATGGGACACATATACTATTGTCCTACGCTCCAGTGCAAGTTTGGACAAACTATCTCTCACCCAACTCCATGGGAAACTGCTCACGTTTGAGAGAGAGATAGAACGGAAGAGAAAGTTGTCTTCATCTGGAAAGCTCACTGAAGACTTTGTACCAGGCAACACTGCCTTGGTGGGTCATGAGTCAGAATATGCTTCATCTGAATGCCAGTATGATGAGCATATTAATTTCTCCTCAAGCACTTCTGATTCTGCATTTGTGAGTGTTGATGGTCAGTTTACTGGGTGTAATAATGACAATCTATGCTTCATTATGGATGATCTCAAGGGGATTGCTGATGATGACTTAGAAGAGATGGATATTTTGAGCCAAATGGCCCTGATAAATATCAGATCTCAGAAGTTCTATAAAAGAACTTAAGAAAATTCCCAGGACTCTCTGGCAAAACCAAAGTTGGTTTTGACAAGAGCAAGTTGAGGTGTCACAAATGCCAAAGGCTTGGACACTTTGCAAGAGAGTGTAGATCAACTGATCTAACTCCACTGCACCCTTTGTGACTTTTCCTGCAATAGTCAACAACACAGAGGGCAACATCCTGTCACTTCTAGTCATCATCCTCAACAACAATCTCCGGCATATTTTGCTCCTCAGGGTCAAATGCCATATCCGTACCCTTGTTACTACATGCCACAGTCAAATCAAGTTCAAGTTCCTCTGGCACCACAACCTCATGCACTACCAGAACCTCAGCCATCTCAACCTCAACAACACAGCTTCTTCACCCCAGGAGTTGTTGACTGGAGCAGTTTACCAGATGACATGTCTGGTCATGACCAACTGTTCTCAGGTGCTGGTCAACATGGTGGTGACAGTCCTTTTGGGAATCTAGCTCTTATGGCTTTGGAGTCTGCTGATACTTCATCTTCTAATGCCTCCACACCTCAGGTATCACAGGTATCCTCTGAGGCAAAAGCCAGATTATGTTCTGAACCATGCATAGCAGCATTTGCTTCCATTAGAGAAGCAAATGTAGCTCTAATTAATAAGAACATTGAGATAGAACAAATAATTTCCAAAAACAAAGCTGAGTTTGAGTCTGTGCTCAAAGATAAAAATGATGAGATTTATAAACTGAATTGCCAAATAATTGATGATAAGCTAGAGAAGAGGTACTTCTAGAGAAGTACAAAGATCTCAAAGAAACCCTTGCAGTTACCCAGGTAGAGTGTGATAGATGGGTACAATCATGCAAAGGTTTTGAAATGCTTCTTAGTAAGCAATCTGCTTCCAATGTGAAGTTTGGAATTGGTTACAATCACACTGCTCCACCTACAGATTTTACCCCAAGAGCAGAGGTAGAATCTGATGGTGAGAGTGATAACCAATCCATCACATCATGTGATCTACCTTCTGATACAGCACAATCAGAAGTAGCATCAGCATCAGCCCTCTTTGAACTTATCAGCTGATGTTGATGGTTCAAATGCTGACACTCACATGATCAATGAGTTGATCAACTCAGGAGTTAATTCTGAAGGTCCTGAAAGGACTAGAGAGCAGATTTAACACCTGAAGTTCAAACTTCACTGCTGTCAGTACTGAAGAGAAGAAAACTGCCAGTAGAAAGAGTTTGAAGTCTACTAAAGAGGAGTCATGAAAGCAAACAATGCTTCCAAAGCATTGAAGAACAAGTCTTCAGTTGCTTCACCCTCTTTAGTTGATGATCAACCTAAGATGAAGAAGAAACCATGTGAAGTATGTGGTTTGTTCAATCATCTTACAGATGATTGTTGGTACAAAAGAGGTTCCAAACTCAAACAAAAAGAAGAAATTAATGAGAAAATGGTAAATATGAAAACTCAGTTTGAGACCACATTTGTATCAGCAACATCAAATCCTGTAACCCTTAAGCCCTCAAAGAAATCCAAAACGGAAGGGGTTAAACAGGTGACAGCTGAGAATGCTCAGAAGAAGAAGGGGCAACATAGGAACTTATCAAACTCCACTGGCAATGTGTCTGATGAGCTGAAAGCTTTGTCACAAAATCCGACACAGCTGGTTATGATGGTTCAACATCTGTTGGGTAGAGTTAACCAACTAGATGCTCCTATGTTGAAACCAGAGATTAGGAGGTCCAAGCCAAAGGACTCCTCTACTACACCATCTTCTTCCTCTCAGGTTGTTGTTTCAGATAAACCTGTTTGTTTACCATCTATTGATGAGACCAGGCCCAAAACCAAAAAGGTTTGGGTCTCTAAAACTAACTGATTGTTTATATTGCAGGGTTCTTCAACATGCCAAAGTAGCATCTGGTATGTAGACAGTGGGGGGATCTATGCACATGACTGGGAACAGCTCTCTTCTTCATGACTACTCTCAGGAAGAAGGGATTTGTTTCTTTGGCAATGATGCTAGGGGTTACATCATTGGTAAGGGCTTTGTCTCCAAGGAGAAATCAAATTTGATGATGTTAATCATGTGGAAAATCTCAAGTACAATCTCTTGAGTGTCATTCAAATTGTGATAAAGGCCATGTTGCTCTTTTCATCAGTCAAACACTGTAGGATTCTGTCATCCAAAGTTTTGCACTTGATTGACAAGGTGTTGGATGATCACACTCTCCTAAGAGCCAACAGGACAGGAAGAGTATATGCCTTAGATCTTTCCAAGAAAATAGATCTCAAAGCAACCTTGCCTATTTTTCCAAAGCCTCTTCTCTCAAGAATCTAAACTGTGGCATAGAAGGCTTGGTCATGTTAATCTCAAAAACATGAATCACTACCCACAATAGTTTAGTCAGAGGCTTACCAATAAAGGATTTCCACTGTGATGAAACTTGCACTGCTTGTTTAAAAGGAAACAGCACAAAGTCTCATTCCCTCCTATTGAAGTGCCTAAGTCCACTGCCTGCTTGCAATTACTGCATATGGATCTATTTGGTCCTGTGAGAGTAATGAGCATGGCAAAGAAGAAACTGTCTGGTAGTTGTGGATGATTACTCCAGATTGTATGGACTTTCTTTCTACATTCAAAGGATGAGGCTGCTCAGAAGATTATTCACTTTGTGTTGTATATTGAGAAGCAGTATTCCCTTCCAGTCAAGTGTATAGGAGTGACAATGGAACTGAGTTCAGAAATCATACACTTGATGACTCTATCTTTCCAAGGGGATCAAAAGGCAGTTCGCATCCCAAGGACTCCAGAACAAAATGGAGTAGTGGAGAGAAAGAACAGGACCCTCATTGAAGCTGCAAGGTCCATGCTGGCTGACTCAGGTTTGCCACTGACCTTTTGGGCTGAAGCTGTCAACACAGCTTGCTATGTGCAAAATAGAGTTTTAGTAAATCAGAGGTTGATGAAGACTCCATAGGAAGTTCTTCATCATTTGGCTCCTCTGATTTCATTTTTCAAAGCATTTGGGTGTCCCTGTTTTATTCTCAACACAAAGGATCAACTCCATAAGTTTGATCCTAAGGTGGATGCAGGGTATTTTGTTGGTTATTCATCTACTTGCAAGGCATACAGAGTCTTCAACTGCAGAACAAAGATGGTTGAAGAAACTCTAGATGTTAAGTTCAATGAATCTCCAAAGGACAAGATTCCACAAAGCCCTGTGGAGTTATTTGATTTGGACATACTACAATATGTTCCCTATCAAACTCCTGCTGTTGCTCCTTCAACAGTTCACCACCTGGTGGTACTTGCTGCTGATGATGATGATTGCAGTACTCACCTCTTCAGGTTTAGTGATCAGCTGCCTGATTCAGCTAGACCTGATGTTTCCGTAGCTCTAGTAGCACCATCCACACAAATGCTGATGAGATCTCTTCGAATTCAACTTCCTTTGAACTACCCTCCACTGATTGGTTCAAGGAATGATTCACCATCACCATCTGTTCCTGCTGAGCCTGCTACAAACACTTGCACAGATCTCATTGTGTATCAAGATCTGAAGAATCACCCTATGTCTCAAATCATTGGTGATATCACTGCTGGAGTATCAACAAGAAGTCAATTGTCAAATTTCTGCTTCTATGCTCTCTTCATCAGTCAGCAAGAGCCAAAGAATTATCACATTGCTTTAAAGGACAATGGATGGGTTTGATGCCATGCAGCTTGAGCTTCTTCAGTTCAAGAAACCCAAGTGTGGGAACTGGTTCCTCTACCTCCAGGTAAGTGTGCAATAGCACTAAATGGGTGTTTAGGAACAAAACTGATGAAAATGGCTTATTGTTAAGAACAAGGCCAGACTGGTTGTTCAGGTTTGCACAAGAAAGGTATTGATTATGATGAAACCTTTGCCCCTGTAGCCAGACTGGAACAATTCGATTGTTTTTAGCTTATGCTGCTTATCAAAACCTTAAAGTTTTTCAAATGGAGTCCAAAGTGCATTTTGTATGGAAAAATAAAGAAGAGGTTTATGTATGTCAACCTCCAGGCTTTGAGACAATAAACATCCTAATTGGGTGTATAAGCTTGATAAGGCTCTTTATGGGTTAAAACAAGCTCCTAGAGCCTGGTATGAGACATTATCAAACTTTCTTCTGGAAAATAATTTCACTAGAGGCTCATCGATAAGACTTATTCATTAAGAAAGCTGGGCAGCATAATCTACTTGTTCAAATTTATGTAGATGACATCATTTTTGCATCCTCTGATCCTAAGTTGTGATGCCTTTACAAAGTTGATGCAACAGAAGTTTGAAATTAGTGCCATGGGAGAATTACAGTTCAAACAAAAGGCCTGATGAATTTTTCATTTCATCAGTCCAATACACAAAAGATCTTTTGCAAAAGTTTGATTTACAAAACTGTAAGCCCTGTTCTACCCCCATGTGCAGCACCACACAACTGGATATAGATCAGAAGGTAAAGTGGTTAATGAAACACTTTACAGATGTATGATTGGGTCCTTGATGTATTTAACAGCTTCTAGACCAGATATTGTTTGCTACATGTGTTTGTGCTAGATTTCAGGCTGCACCTAAAGAGTCTCATCTGATTGCAGTCAAGAGGATCTTAGATATCTGAAAGCACTCCATTCTCTAGGTTTATGGTATTCTACTGGACATTCTGGTAAATTAGTTGCTTTTTCTGACAGTGACTATGCAGGGTGTAAGTTGACCAGGAAATCAACTTCTGGTGGATGTCAATTCCTAGGCAACTGCTTGATTTCTTGGCAGAGCAAGAAACAGACCTCAGTTGCTACATCAACTGCTGAAGCAGAGTACATTGCTGCTGCAAGCTGCACCTCTCAGGTACTCTGGCTTCAAACCAACTTTTGGATTATGGCATTACAGAGACTAAGACTCCATTGTTATGGATAGTGCTTCAGCTCTTTGCATTGTCAAAATCCAGTCCAGCACTCTAGGACCAAACATATAGAGATCAGACATCATTTTATAAGGGACTGTTTTGAAAAAGGTCTGATTGATCCTAAGTTTGTGCCTAGTGCTGATGAGCTTGCAGACATTTTTACTAAGCCTTTGGATAGTTCTACTTTCCAAAACCTGGTGTTAAGGCTTGGTATGCTGCAGCTAGAATAAGTGACAACCACTGATGATCTTAGTAATAAATACTGATGATTATTAGTAACTATGTCACATATAAGTACTGACGAGCTCTTTTACCCTCAGCAGTTTTTATAACTACTGAAGGCTAAATGTCTCACAAGTACTGAAGTACTTCATCTGTTTTAAACTACTGATGTAGTTACAACTACTGAGGCAGCTACAACTACTGCAATCAGTAAAAACAGATAGTACTGATGTCCTATGAAACAACTGAAATCAGCCAAAAGGCTGATGAATGTGTTGAGGATAGTATGAAACAGCTGACAGCTAAGATTGACGAAAACAGCTGAAGAGAACTTTCTCTTCAGTCGTTTCTACAACTGCTGGTTCATTCTAAACAACTGAAGCAAAACCATGTCTTCAGTATTTTTATAACTACTGATGACTAATACCAAGTCTTCAGTTGTTTACAACACTGTGACAAAACCACTGTCCTCAGTAGTTTCATAACTACTGATGACAAACACCAGTCCTCAGTTGTTTCAATCATCTGAAGTCAAACCACGGTCTTCAGTAGTTTTCTAACTTCTGATGCCTAACACCACGACTTCAGCTGTTTCAACGTCTGAAAAGATAATACCATGTCAACGGTCGTTTTAAAACTACTGATGACTAACACAACATCCTTCAGTCGTTTTACTACCCGCACCCTATAAATACCCCTGACCTAATCCTTCAATGCTTCATCTTCTTCAAACCTAACGTTCCTCTCCAAAACTTCCCTCTTCTCAATGGCGTCCATGCAAATCAAACCGCGACACAACTGTGTTGCCTACCTCATTAAATCGCCTATCTGGACTAAGTTCGATACTGCTATCGATCTTATGTTTCAGTCCCCATACATACGGCATTTCTTCTGAATCCATACTACATGCCGAATCCCTGCACCAATTTGGATGAACGTTACTATTACCACTGGGGAGAACAACACACCATCTCTCCAGTCGGTCGTCAACAACAAAGAAGTTGTCATCAGTCCTGCAATAATCCGCCAAATTCTTCATCTGAATGATGCTAGTTCTCCTGCTAGATATACGAAGGGCACCACAGATCTATCCTTTGCCCACATAGATATCAAGGCGATCTCAGTGCCTCCACTATCATGAAGAACACTTTAATGACGCTGAGCGCCTATTTTTCACATGGTGAATGTATGTTGGCCCCTAAGACGTCATCTTGGGATCAAATGTCGACAAAATGGCAGCAGGTAATGTATTCTATTCTTGAGCAACAACCGCTAAACTTTTCTGAAATAATTTTTCGGAGCTCAAAGACATGGCTCAAAAACTAACTGCCAACCGTTGGATACTATATCCACGGTTCATAATGGCCATCATTACAAACCAGCTTAATGCTGAGGGACTTGTTGGCTTGGGAGTCCCTGCTACGGCTATTCTGCCGGAAGTATACTCCCGGCACAACTCTGACCAGACACTAAAAATGGCTGCCAAGCTGCGAAAACCCACGCAGCTGGAACCCACAACCACCACCTCCAATCAAAAGTCCCAACCAAACCCACCAAAAAGAAACCCAAAATGGCTACTCAGGGAATTGAGTCCCCTGAGGATGCCCCTGCACCACAAACGCAGGATATATCCACTAGTCCAAACCCCCTAGTGGATACAATGACTCTTCCTGTTGGACCAAAAGAACCAATGAGCCAAGATCAGAAAACCTCTAAGTCCCACATGGTATCACAACAACTGCTGAAAGCCTCATCAGTAGTTTGACAAGTGCTGAAGACTTCAACAGCTGAAGATCAAGTGCTGACGACCTCAACAGCTGAAGAACCAAAGTACTGAAGTACAACAGCTGAAGAGTTTACAAGTGCTGAAGATCAACAACTGATGTACAAGGTCTGAAGACAAAGACTGAAGACATCAGCTGATGGTATCTACTGAAGTCATCAGCTGATGAAACACCTGAAGGTCAAAGTCTGAAGATCAAGTACTAAAGCCTCAGTAGTTGTCACAACTGCTGAGTACTTCTTCATATTTGATATCAGTAGTTTTATATTTTTATGTTTCAGTAGTTTTGTAAAACGACTGAAGAGCTTGTTCTTCAGTCGTTGTAGTTTCAGTAGTTTTATATTTTGTACTTAACATGCTGATATGTTCTCAGTAGTTGTGAACATTTCAGTAGTTTGTTAAGAATTAGTTATTTTTGTATTAGATCTGCCAGTTGTCACTTTCCGTGATAACAGCAGTGATTGTTGCACTCTATATAAGGAGTGACAACCTATTGTAATCCGTGGAATGAGTAAATGAATGGAATGAATGATTGATTTGATTAGAAATATTCTACATCTATAAACATTCCTAGAAATCAGAAATATATATTCTCTCCCTATAACCGTATGCGATCTTAATGCTTACAAGTATCGATTGCTTGCTACAATTTGTCTAATTCTAGTTTGTATTCCGCTGCTTTGTATTCTGATACATCAAACTTGTGATCACTGATCCTGTCAAATGGTATCAGAGCAAGGTTAATCATTGATCGATCTAACAATGATCATTGAAACTGCTATTCAGATCTAAGTTTGATTGAATTAGTTTTTGTTTTTGCAGAAACGGTTATATAGACTGAATTTTCTGTATTTCTGCTCAGCATCCTGAGATCTTTTCTTGGTTCTCATTGAGTTTGTTGTGGTCTGTCTAAAACTTTTTAAAACTTGAACTAAATTGTTTTTGAACTGAAAATGACCACTCCTTCCAATGATCCTCACAATACTGGTTCCTCAACCAAGCCACCTATGCTGGTTAGGATGAGTATAACATATGGCAAAGACGTATGCTCCATCACCTGTCTGTTAACAGCGCAGGGTGTTGGACATCAGTGGTACATGGTCCACACAAGCCTATGGTGAATACCCGGAAACCAATCAAATGGTTCCGAAAGGAGGGAGCAATACTCAGATGAGGATGAAGTTGCTTGAATTGATGCAAAAGCCCATGGAATTCTGGCCATGGCATTGCCCAATGAAATCTATCTGGGCTAATGCATCATGAAACTGCCCATGACCTCTGGATTGCTTTGAAAGAACAATTTGGAGGAACAGATGAGGTCTTGGCAAATAATAGAGAAATTCTTGCCCAACAATATGAGACATTCTCTCATAGAAAGGGTGAGACACAGACTCAACAATATGAGCGGTTTTCTTGTTTGATCTCTGAACTAAAAATGGTCAAACTTGAATACACCAATATTCAGATGAATAAGATTTCTCAGATCACTGCCTGAGAGATGGGACACATATACTATTGTCCTACGCTCCAGTGCAAGTTTGGACAAACTATCTCTCACCCAACTCCATGGGAACTGCTCACTTTTGAGAGAGAGATAGAACAGAAGAGAAACTTCGTCATCTGGAAAGCTCACTGAAGACTTTATACAAGGCAACACTGCCTTGGTGGTCATGAGTCAGAATATGCTTCATCTGAATGCCAGTATGATGAGCATATTAATTTCTCTTCAAGCACTTCTGATTCTGCATTTGTGAGTGTTGATGGTCAGTTTACTGGGTGTAATAATGACAATCTATGTTCATTATGGATGATCTCAAGGGGATTGCTGATGATGACTTAGAAGAGATGGATATTTTGAGCCAAATGGCCTTGATAAATATCAGATCTCAGAAGTTCTATAAAAGAACTGGAAGAAAATTCCCAGGACTCTCTGGCAAAACCAAAGTTGGTTTTGACAAGAGCAAGTTGAGGTGTCACAAATGCCAAAGGCTTGGACACTTTGCAAGAGAGTGTAGATCAACTGGATCTAACTCTACTGCACCCTTTGTGACTTTTCCTGGAAATAGTCAACAACACAGAGGGCAACATCCTTTCACCTCTAGTCATCATCCTCAACAACAATCTCCGGCATATTTTGTTCCTCAGGGTCAAATGCCATATCAGTACCCTTGCTATTACATGCCATAGTCAAATCAAGTTCAAGTTCTATAGACCCACAACCTCATGCACTACCAGAACCTCAGCCTTCCCTATCTCATCAACAACCTCAATCTCAACAACACAGCTTCTTCACCCCAGGAGTTGTTGACTGGAGCATTTTACCAGATGACTTGTCTGGTCATGATCAACTGTTCTCAGGTGCTGGTCAACATGGTGGACAGTCCCTTTGGGAATCTAGCTCTTATGGCTTTGGAGTCTGCTGATGCTTCATCTTCCAATGTCCTCTACACCTCAGGTATCACAGGTGTCACAGGTATCCTCTGAGGCAAAAGCCAAATTATGTTCTGAACCATGCATAGCAGCATTTGCTTCCATTAGAGAAGCAAATGTAGCTCTAATTAATAAGAACATTGAGCTAGAACAAATAATTTCCAAAAACAAAGCTGAGTTTGAGTTTGTGCTCAAAGATAAAAATGATGAGATTATAAACTGAATTGCCAAATAATTGATGATAAGGCTAGAAGATGTACTTCTAGAGAAGTACAAAGATCTCAAAGAAACCCTTGCAGTTACCCAGGTCGATGTGATAGATGGGTACAATCATGCAAAGGTTTTGAAATGCTTCTTAGTAAGCAATCTGCTTCAAATGTGAAGTTTGGAATTGGTTACAATCACACTGCTCCACCTACAGATTTTACCCCAGAGCAGAGGTAGAATCTGATGGTGAGAGTGATAACCAATCCATCACATCATGTGATCTACCTTCTGATACAGCACAATCAGAAGTAGCGTCAGCATCAAGCCCTCTTCGAACCTATCAGCTGATGTTGATGGTTCAAATGCTGACATTCACATGATAAATGAGTTGATCAACTCAGGAGTTAATCCTGAAGGTCCTGAAAGGACTAGAGAGCGGATTTAACACCTGAAGTTCAAACTTCAACTGCTGTCAGTACTGAAGAGAAGAAAACTGGCAGTATAAAGAGTTTGAAGACTACTAAAGGGGTAGTCAAGAAAGCAACCGATGCTTCCAAAGCATTGAAGACAGTCTTCTGTTGCTTCACCATCTTTAGTTGATGATCAACCTAAGATGAAGAAGAAACCATGTGAAGTATGTGGTTTGTTCAATCATCTTACAGATGATTGTTGTACAAAAGGGGTTCCAAACTCAAACAAAAGGAAGAAATTAATGAGAAAATGGTAAAAATGAAAACTGAGTTGAGACCACATTTGTATGAGCAACATCAAATCCTGTAACCCTTAACTTAAAGAAATCCAAAAAGGAAGGGGTTAAACAGGTGACAGCTTAGGGTGCTCAAAAGAAGAAGGTGCAACATAGGACCTTATCTAACTCCACTAGCAATGTGTCTGATGAGCTGAAAGCTTTATCACAAAATCAGACACAGCTGGTGATGATGGTACAACATCTGTTGGGTAGAGTTAACCAACTAGATTCTCCTATGTTGAAACCACAGAAAAGGAGGTCCAAGCCAAAGGACTCATCTTCTACACCATCTTCTTCCTCTCAGGCTGTTGTTACAAATAAACATGTTAGTTTACCATCTATTGATGAGACCAGGCCAAAACCAAAAAGGTTTGGGTCTCTAAAACTAACTGATTGTTTGTTATTGCAGGGTTCTTCAACATGCCAAAGTAGCATCTGTATGTAGACAGTGGGGGATCTATGCACATGACTGGGAACATCTCTCTCTTCATGACTACTCTCAAGGAAAGAAGGGATTTGTCTCTTTTGGCAATGATGCTAGGGGTTACATCATCGGTAAGGGCTTTGTCTCCAATGGAGAAATCAAATTTGATGATGTTAATCATGTGAAAATCTCAAGTACAACCTCTTGAGTGTCAGTCAAATGTGTGATAAAGGCCATGTTGCCCTTTTCACCAGTCAAAACTGTAGGATTCTGTCATCCAAAGTTTTGCACTTGATTGACAAGGTGTTGGATGATCACACTCTCCTGAAAGCCAACAGGACGGAAGAGTGTATGCCTTAGATCTCTCTAAGAAGATAGATCTCAAAGGCAATCCTTGCCTATTTCCAACCTTTTCTCAAGAATCTAAACTGTGGCACAGGAGGCTTGGTCATGTTAATCTCAAAAACATGAATCAGCTTAGCCACAATAGTTTAGTCAGAGGCTTACCAATAAAGGAGTTCCACTGTGATGAAACTTGCACTGCTTGTTTAAAAGGAAAAAAAGCACAAAGTCTCATTCCCTCCTATTGAAGTGTCCAAGTCCACTGCCCGCTTGCAATTACTGCATATGGATCTATTTGGTCCTGTGAGAGTAATGAGCATGGCAAAGAAGAAATACTGTCTGGTAATTGTGGATGATTACTCCAGATTTGTATGGACTTTCTTTCTACATTCAAAGGATGAGGCTGCTCAGAAGATTATTCACTTTGTGTTGTATATTGAGAAGCAGTATTCCCTTCCAGTCAAGTGTATTAGGAGTGCAATGGAACTGAGTTCAGAAATCATACACTTGATGACTTCTATCTTCAAAGGGAATCAAAAGGCAGTTTAGCATTCCAAGGACTCCAGAGCAAAAGGAGTAGTGGAGAGAAAGAACAGGACCCTCATTGAAGCTGCAAGGTCCATGCTGGCTGACTCAGGTTTGCCATTGACCTTTTGGGCTGAAGCTGTCAACACAGCTTGTTATGTGCAAAATAGAGTTTTAGTAAATCAGAGGTTGATGAAGACTCCATATGAAGTTCTCCATCATTTGGCTCCTCTGATTTCATTTTTCAAAGCATTTGGGTGTCCCTGTTTCATTCTCAACACAAAGGATCAACTCCACAAATTTGATCCTAAGGTGGATGCAGGTATTTTGTTGGTTATTCATCTACTTGCAAGCATACAGAGTCTTCAACTGCAGAACAAAGATGGTTGAAGAAACTCTACATGTTAAGTTCAATGAATCTCCAAAGGACAAGATTCCACAAAGCCTGTGGAGTTATTTGATTTGGACATACTGCAATATGTTCCCTATCAAACTCCTGCTGTTGCTCCTGTCAACAGTTCACCACCTGGTGGTACTGCTGATGATGATGATGATTGCAGTACTCACCTCTTCAGGTTTAGTGATCAGCTGCCTGACTCAGCTAGACCTGATGTTCCTGTAGCTCCAGTAGCACCATCCACAACAAATGCTGATGAGATTTCTTCGAATTCAACTTCCTTTGAATTACCATCCACTGATTGGTTTCAAGGAAATGATACACCATCACCATCTGTTGCTGCTGAACCGGCTACAAACACTTGCACAGATCTCATTTGTGATCAAGATCTGAAGAATCACCCTATGTCTCAAATCATTGGTGATATCACTGCTGGAGTATCAACAAGAAGTCAATTGTCAAATTTCTGCTTCTATGCTCTCTTCTCATCAGTCAGCAAGAGCCAAAGAATTATCACATTGCTTTAAAGGACAATGGATGGGTTGACGCCATGCAGCTTGAGCTTCTTCAGTTCAAGAAACAGCAAGTGTGGGAACTGGTTCCTCTACCTCCAGGTAAGTGTGCAATAGGCACTAAATGGGTGTTTAGGAACAAAACTGATGAAAATGGGCTTATTGTTAAGAACAAGGCCAGACTGGTTGTTCAGGGGTTTGCACAAGAAGAAGGTATTGATTATGATGAAACCTTTGCCCCTGTAGCCAGACTGGAAGCAATTCGATTGTTTTTAGCTTATGCTTCTTATCAAAACCTTAAAGTTTTTCAAATGGATGTCAAAAGTGCATTTTTGTATGGAAAATTAAAGAAGAGGTTTATGTATGTCAACCTCCAGGCTTTGAGGACAATAAACATCCTAATTGGGTGTATAAGCTTGATAAAGCTCTTTATGGGTTAAAACAAGCTCCCAGAGCCTGGTATGAGACATTATCAAACTTTCTTCTGGAAAACAATTTCACAGAGGCTCCATAGACAAGACTTTATTCATTAAGAAAGATGGGCAGCATAATCTACTTGTTCCAATTTATGTAGATGATATCATTTTTGCATCATCTGATCCAAAGTTGTGTGATGCCTTTACAAAGTTGATGCAACAGAAGTTTGAAATGAGTGCCATGGGAGAATTCAGTTCTTTCTGGGGTTGCAAATCAAACAAAAGGCTGATGGAATTTTTATTCATCAGTCCAAATATACAAAATCTTTTGCAAAAGTTTGATTTACAAAACTGTAAGCCCTGTTCTACTCCCATGAGCAGCACTACACAACTGGACTCAGATCAGAAGGTAAAGTGGTTGATGAAACACTTTACAGATGTATGATTGGGTCCTTGATGTATTTAACAGCTTCTAGACCAGATATTATGTTTGCTACATGTGTTTGTGCTAGATTTCAGGCTGCACCTAAAGAGTCTCATCTGATTGCAGTCAAGAGGATCTTTAGATATCTGCAAGGCACTCCATCTCTAGGTTTATGGTATTCCGACCGACATTCTGGTAAATTAGTTGCTTTTTGTGACAGTGACTATGCAGGTGTAAGTTGACCAGGAAATCAACTTCTGGTGGATGTCAATTCCTAGGCAACTGCTTGATTTCTTGGCAGAGCAAGAAACAGACCTCAGTTGCTACATCCACTGCTGAAGCAGAGTACATTGCTGCTGCAAGTTGTACATCTCAGGTACTCTGGCTTCAAAACCAACTTTTGGATTATGGCATTACAGAGACTAAGACTCCATTGTTAATGGATAGTGCTTCAGCTCTTTGTATTGTCAAAAATCCAGTCCAGCACTCTAGGACCAAACATATAGAGATCAGACATCATTTTATAAGGGATTGTTTTGAAAAGGTCTGATTGATCCTAAGTTTGTGCCTAGTGCTGATGAGCTTGCAGACATTTTTACTAAGCCTTTGGATAGTTCAACTTTCCAAAACCTGGTGTTAAGGCTTGGTATGCTGCAGCTAGAATAAGTGACAACCACTGATGATCTTAATAAATACTGATGATTATTAGTAACTATGTCACATATAAGTACTGACGAGCTCTTTTACCCTCAGCAGTTTTTTAACTACTGAAGGCTAAATGTCTCACAAGTACTGAAGTACTTCATCTGTTCTAAACTACTGATGTAGTCACAACTACTGATGCAGTTACAACTACTGCAATCAGTAAAACAGATAAGTACTGATGTCCTATGAAACAACTGAAATCAGCCAAACGACTGATGAATGTGTTGAGGACAGATTGAAAGCTGAAAAGCTAAGAATTGACGAAAACAGCTGAAAAGAACTTTCTCTTCAGTCGTTTGTACAACTGCTGTTTCATTTTAAACAACTAAAGCAAAACCACGTCTTCAGTAGTTTTATAACTACTGATGACTAATCCCTAGTCTTCAGTTGTTTACAACAGCTGATGACTAACCATTGTCTTCAGTAGTTTCATAACTACTGATGACACACACCAAGTCCTCAGTTGTTTCAATCATCTGAAGTCAACACCACGGTCTTCAGTAGTTTTCTAAACTACTGATGCCTAACCCACCACGACTTCAGCTGTTTCAACGTCTAAAAGGATAATACCATGTCAACGGTCGTTTAAAACTACTGATGACTAACACCACATCCTTCAGTCGTTTCCTTACCCGTACCCTATATATACCCCTACCTTAGCTCTTAATGCCTCATCTTCTTCAAACCTAACGTTCCTCTCCAAAACTTCCCTCTTCTCAATGGCGTCTATGCAAATTAAACCGCGACACAACTGTGTTGCCTACCTCACTAAATCGCCGATCTGGACTAAGTTCGATACTGCTATCCATCTTATGGTTCAGTCCCAATACAACAAGGCATTTCTTCTGAACCCCATCTTACATGCCGAATCCTTGCACCAATTTTGGATAAACGTTACTGTTACCACTGGGAGGACAACACACATCCCTCCGGTCGGTTTCAACAACACAAGAAGTAGTCATTACTCCTGCAATAATCCGCAAAATTCTTCAACTGAATGATGCTACTTCTCCTGCTGGATATCCGAAGGGCACCATCGATCTATCCTTTGCTCAACATGGATATCAAGGCGATCTCATGCCTCCACCATCATGAAGAAACACTTTAATGACGCTGAGCGCCTGGTCTTTCACATGGTAATGTATGTTTGGCCCCTAAGACGTCGTCTTGGATCAAATGTCCACCAAATGGCAGCAGGTAATGTATTCTATCCTTGAGCACCAACCACTAAACTTTTCAGAATTAATTTTTCAGAGCTCAAAGATATGGCTCAAAAACAAACTGCCAACCGTTGGATACTTTATCCACGGTTCATAATGGCCATTATTACGACCAGCTTAATGCTGAGGGACTTGTTGGCTTGGGTCCCTGCTACGGTGTTCTGCCGGAAGTATACTCCCGCACAACTCTGACCGGACACTAAAAATGGCTGCCAAGCTGCGAAACCCACGCAGCTGGAACCCACAGCCACCACCTCCAAATCCAAGTCCCCACCAAACCCACCAAAAGAAACCCAAAATGGCTACTCATGGAATTGAGTCCCCTGAGGATGCCCCTGCAACACAAACGCAGGATATATCCACTAGTCCAAACCCCCTAGTGGATACAATGACTCCTCCAGCCACATTGTCCTCCTCTGACTCAGCACATGACCAGAGTGAGGCTGGTAACATTGCTAAGACCTCCCTAGAGGCAACAGCTGATGATGGACATTGTCCTGAGGCTGCAAGTCCCCAGTACAAGCACAAGGGGCACATGCACCAACTGGTCTACACCCAGTGCATGTAAATCCTGCTCTAAGCAGGAGGTCAGCTGATTCAGCTTCGGCTGATGATGACCTGGGCTTCTTCTATGATGTTCTTGCCCAGAACACATCCTTGAAGAGAAAGTCAGTAGCTGCAAAACCTACTTGACCAACTCTCACAAGGAGAAAGACCATCTGCCTCTATCCACCCACAGATGGCACCTTCCCTTGAAGGTTTCCCAAACACCGAGCCCTCCAAAATCAACCACCTGCCTCTGCTTCAGGCCCTACTTCTCAGGAACAGACCCTCCTGAGCAAATAGGTGCTGTACTCCAAAATTCCCTCCCTCTCATCACACCCATAATCACTGATATAGTGATCAAAGCCATTGATGAGAGGCTTTCCTCAACATTACAGCCCTTGGTTGATGCTGCTGTCCAAAAGACTCTTTCTGCGTACAAACCCCTTCCCCCAATGCAACCAAAAAGGGGGAGAGTACTGCAGTGAAAGAAAAGAAGAGGAAAAGATCCGAGGAAAAGGAAGTGATGCAAGCCCAAAAGGAGAGAAAGAACACAAACCAATGCTCACCTACAAGCGAAAGAAAGGTGCAGATGAGCACATTGCTGAAGATAAAGCCTTGGAGCTACTGATAAAAGAGGCTGATGCTGAACACAGCAGATCAATGGACAACATAATTGATCAGCTGTTTAGGCAAGGCCATGACACCAACAAACTTGACTCTGAGATTCGCCGACTAGAGATTGAAGAAATCCAGATAGATGGGCAAGTTATGAAGTGTTAGAAAGAGAAAGGCTAGAAATCATGATAAGATTTATTGCAAAATATCTTGGAAGATCAATGATTGAAATCAAAGCTGGTCCAGGGACAGTATCTTGGCAATCACCGCCAAGATCTGTTCGTCTGAAGCATACACTAAGGGCTTGTTATTGAAGCTTTGAATGAAGTGGGTGCTGGGAGCAGGACTGAGCTAGCCAAGCAATCAAAAGCCACACTCACCTCAAGGATGCTAGCACAGCCTGTCAACATTCCCACACCAAAACCACCCAAAACACAACCCACCAAACCAACTCCCTTACCCTCAAAACCCATAGCCGATATACCCTTGAAGAAGAAGAGAAGGATATGAGGCTAGAAGAAGATGAAGAAGATGATGAAGACAGGCTGCCGCTCTCAGCTGTGATTCAGTTGCCTAAGGCCACAAGTCACTCCTCAGCAATTACTCCTGAAGTCCAGAGACAAATGGTTAAAGTGAAGCTAGAAGAAGAAGAGCTTCATAAACAGCATGATGAGGAATTGTTGAAGAGAGTTGACAAAGCTTATGCAGCCACATCTTCCATCATCAACATGAAGGAGAAAGCCCTCAGACTTTACACTCTCAGGCATACCTTTCAATATCAAAAGGAAAGAGTGAGGATTTGGCCTGATCCCAGGGTCTCTCATCGAATTCACAAGAACAATATACCTCGGAGATACATTGCCAGGTGAAAAAGATCGTAGATGAAGTGATCTCTCTGGTCTTTGTAGTTTCACCCTGGGAAATCCTAGAAGACTTCAAGAAGGCCTACAAAGCAAATCTAACCCCTTAGAAGATGCTAGAAAACAAAATAGTGAAAAGGGGTTAGTTACAAGAGGCTTGAGGAAGTCAGGAAAAATGAGCTCCAGTTGTTCCTAGAGGGTAATCACCCGGATGAGTTTGCCTACAAATATAACAACTGTGGAGCTAAAGAATGGGAAACAGGCCAATACCTGTCTGAGTATATGGGCCGGAATCACTGTTTGAAGGAGGTGCTGAAGAGCTAACCATGGAGGAACAATCACCTTCCTTGAGGCCTACACAAGAGATCGTACAGACTCATTATGGGGAAGTGAATCTCATGAATGGGATAACAACTCTGTGTCCTGTTCCCCAAAACAGAGTTCCCATTCATACTCTGCCAAACAAACATTTGAGGTTCTTCCCAGGCCGGAGCTTACATGGGTCTCTTCTCTACTGATCAAGAAGGAAAAAGACCAACATTTTGCCATCAATAAGTGGGAGAATAAATAAGTTAGAGTTTTTGGCTGCATTGGTTCAGGGGGATTTTGTTGGACCAAAAGAACCAATGAGCCAAGATCAGAAAACTCTAAGTCCCACATGGTATCACAACAACTGCTGAAAGCCTCATCAGTAGTTTGACAAGTGCTGAAGACTTCAACAGCTGAAGATCAAGTGCTGAAGACCTCAACAGCTGAAGAACCAAGTACTGAAGTACAACAGCTGAAGAGTTTACAAGTGCTAAAGATCAACAACTGATGTACAAGGTCTGAAGACAAAGACTGAAGACATCAGCTGATGGTATCTACTGAAGTCATCAGCTGATGAACACCTGAAGGTCAAAGTCTGAAGATCAAGTACTGAAGCCTCAGTAGTTTGTCACAACTGCTGAAGAGTACTTCTTCAGTAGTTGTGATATCAGTAGTTTTATATTTTTGTTTCAGTAGTTTTGTAAAACGACTGAAGAGCTTGTTCTTCAGTCGTTGTAGTTTCAGTAGTTTTATATTTTGTACTTAACATGCTGATATGTTCTCAGTAGTTGTGAACATTTCAGTAGTTTGTTAAGAATTAGTTATTTTTGTATTAGATCTGCCAGTTGTCACTTTCCGTGATAACAGCAGTGATTGTTGCACTCTATATAAGGAGTGACAACCTATTGTAATCCGTGGAATGAGTAAATGAATGGAATGAATGATTGATTGATTAGAAAATTCTACATCTATAAACATTCCTAGAAATCAGAAATATATATTCTCTCCCTATAACCGTATGCGTCTTAATGCTTACAAGTATCGATTGCTTGCTACAATTGTCTAATTCTAGTTTGTATTCCGCTGCTTTGTTTCTGATACATCAACTTGTGATCACTGATCCTGTCACTTCCAGCCATAGCCGCTCAGGCCTCCTCTCACCAGGAGCCTGCAGCAACCACACAAGGGGTACCTACATATCTGGGATCTTCCTCACTTAGGGGATTGCCATTGAAGAGCACCATCAATCTCCCCAGGTGCACACTGCTTCTATCCCTTCACCCCACAACCGCCCCTCAAGCCCAACTTTAATAGTTGCACAAGTGCTGACTCAACTGCACTCCTCACCCCCTCCCCAGAAAACACTTACTACTGGAATACCTCTACAATTGAGGGGGAGGAACACAGTGCACTTGAGAACCCACAGCACAGGGTTTTCCCACCTTTCTTCTTTGTAGACAAGGAGCTTAGAATATCTAGTGAGGCTGCCCACCTCCTCTGACTCAGCACATGATCAGAATGAGGCTGGTAACATTGCTAAGACCTCACTAGAGGCAACAGCCGATGATGGACACTGTCCTGAGGCTGGAAGTCCCCAGTACCAAGCAAAGGGCACATGCACCAACTGGTCTACACCCAGTGCATGTAATCCTGCTCTAAGCAGAGGTCAGATGATTCAGTTTCGGCTGATGATGACCTGGGCTTTTTCTACGATGTTCTTGCCCAGAACACAATCCTGAAGAGAAAGTCAGTAGGCTGCAAAACCTACTTGATCACTCTCCCAAGGAGAAAGACCATCTGCCTCTACCCACCCACATATGGCACCTTCACTTGAAGGTTCCCCAAACACTGAGCCACTCCAAACTCAACCACCTGCCTCTGCTTCAGGCCCTACTTCTCAGGAACAGAACCCTCCTGAGCAAATAGGTGCTGCACTTCAAAATTCCCTCTCTCTTATCACACCCATAATCACTGATATTGTGACTAAAGCCATTGATGAGAGGCTTTCCTCAACTTTACAGCCCTTGATTGATGCTGCTAGACAAAATACTCTTTCTGCAGTACAAACCCCTTCCTCCAATGCATCGAAAAAGGGGGAGAGTACTGCAGTGAAAGAAAAGAAGAGGAAAAGAACATAGGAAAAGAAAGAAGAGAAGCAAGCCCAAGAGGAGGAGAAAGAAAAGCAACTCTGCTCACTTACAAGCGAAAGAAAAGTGCTGATGATCATACTGCTGAAGACAAATCCTTGGAGGAGCTGGTAAAAGAAGCTGACACTACACACAGCCGATCCATGGATAAAATATTGAACAACTCTTCAGGCAGGGGTTTGACACAGCCACACTGGATAGTGAGATCAGAAGGTTGGAAGTGCAAGAGATACAAACCCGATGGGCAGGGTATGATGCTCTGGAAAAAGAGAGGTTGGAAATAATGATCCGCTTTATTGCAAAATACTTAGGAAGATCATTAATGGAGATTCGCGCATGGACCAGGGACAGTATTCTGGCTATAGCCACCAGAATCTGTCTATCTGAGCAATTCAACAAAGGGATTATTGTGGAAGCCCTTAATGAGGCTGGGGCTGGTAAAAGGTTAGAGATGGCTAAACTCACAAAGGCGAAACTAACTACAAAGATGCTGGATCAACCTTCCCTTCCACCCACTCAAACAGATCCTATCCCTCAATCTCCCAACCAATCTCTAAGCCAAAATCCAAACATCCTCATCTTCAAAACCAATTCCTTCACCAACCCAACCATCATCCAGTGATGCACCCAGAAGGAGGAGAAGGGTGCTGAGGATGGAAGAAGAAGACGAAGAGGAGGATGAAGATGATAGTCTGCCACTCTCTGCTGTTCTAAAGCTGCCAAAACCCCGGAGTCAACCCATGATCACACCTGACTCTCAAAGGAAATGGTCAGAGTCAAGATAGAAGAAGAAGAACAGCAGAAACAGCACGATTAGCAACTGTTGAAGATGGTTGACAAGGAATTTCCTCAGTCATCATCTATTCAAGCCATGAAAGGGCATGCTTACACTCTCAGGCACACTTTTCAGTATCAGAAGGAGAGAGTGAGAGTATGGCCGGACCCCAGGGTGAGTTCTAGAATCCATAAAAGAACTATTCCTCACAGATACAATGGCCAAGTACGAAAAACGATAGATTCTACCATCATGTTGGCCATTGTAGTCTCACCTTGGGAAATCATTGATGAATTCAAGAAAGCTCACCAAGCAAAGAAGACCCCTCAAGCTTTACTAGAAAACAAGATGATTAAGAAGGGGTTGTTATATAAAAGCTTGAAGACATCCAGAAGAATGAGCTCCATTTACTCCTTGAAGGCAACCATCCTGATGAATTTGTATATAGGGAGGTAACTACGGTGGAGCTGAAAAATGGCAGGACCATGAAGTACTTATCAGAGTACTATGGTCCAGAGTTCTTCTTCGAAGGAGGAGTAGAAGAACTCTCTCAGGAGGAACAAGTTGTTCTCCTTGAGGCCTATGTCCGAGAGTCGTACAGACTCATTATGATGAAGTAAATCTCATGAATGGGATAACAACTCTGTGTCCAGTTCCCCAAAACAGAGTTCCCATTCATACCATGCCAACAAAATATCTGAGATTTCTTCCCAGGCCGGAGCTTACATGGGTCATCTTCTCTACTGATCAGAAGGAAAAGACCAACACTTTGCCAACAATAAGCGGGATAATCAATAATTTAGAGGTTTTGGCTGCATTGGTTCAGGGGGAGTTTGTTGGACCAAAAGAACCAATGAGCCAAGATCAGAAAACCTCTAAGTCCCTCATCAGCAGTTTGACAAGTGCTGAAGACTTCAACAGCTGAAGAACTAAAGTGCTGAAGTACAACAGCTGAAGAACACAAGTGCTGAAGCTGAAAGACCAAAGTACTGAAGTACAACAGCTGAAGAATTTACAAGTGCTGAAGATCAACAACTGATGTACAAAGTCTGAAGACAAAGACTGAAGACATCAGCTGATGACATCTACTGAAGTCATCAGCTGATGAAACTCCTGAAGGTCAAAGTCTGAAGATCAAGTACTGAAGCCTCAGTAGTTTGTCACAACTGCTGAAGAGTACTTCTTCAGTAGTTGTGATATCAGTAGTTTTATATTTCTAGTTTCAGTAGTTTTATGTTTCAGTAGTTTTGTAAAACGACTGAAGTGCTTGTTCTTCAGTCGTTGTAGTTTCAGTTGTTTCTAATCAGTAGTTTGTTAAGATCAGTTATTTTTGTAATAGATCTGCCAGTTGTCACTTTCCGTGATAACAGCAGTGATTGTTGCACTCTATATAAGGAGTGACAACCTATTGTAATAGGTGAATGTTTGGGAATGAATGTCGTGAATGAATGAATGTTTTGATTAGAAACATTCCATATCTATAAACATTCCTTGAATCAGAAATATATTCTCTCGTTATAACCGTATGTGCTCTTAATGCATACAAGCATCGACTTCTTGCTACAATTTGTCTAATTCCTATTCTTATTCCGCTGCCTTGAACTCTAATACATCAAACTTGTGATCGCTGATCCTGTCATGGATCAATGCCATATGTTATACCCCGAACATTATGCACGAAGCGGGTAACTAGGCCTGAGGTCATTCATAGACCTCGAACATGTGCATGAAGCTGGCTCCAATACCTAGGGCAAGCAGCAAGGATCCCATACGTATGGTCAATCACAAAGATTAGACCCTAGTGTGCATCCTTCTGGGATAGCTAACCCGCACACAGTTGAGCTAACAGCCTTCATTGGGTGTGAACCTCCATACATTTGCTTGCAAGCCTTTCTTACATTCATTCATTCATTAATGCATGCATTCATTCATCATGTTCCTTTTTCATTATCTTTCACTTTACGTTACATAATATTTCTTTCATGCATTCATTATCATAACACGTAAAGCCATAGGAAAGATAATCATACAACATCACAAGGAACATAAACATATCATTCATACATCATCATACAGGGCATCATACATACACACATCATGCATAACCATGCAACATCATCATCATCATGTATAAGCATCAATCACATTACATTACATGCCCAACATACCATCTTTGACCTCAAAAGTAAACTTTCGTAACCCCCGGGAACTTCCTATGTCAAAGCCTACATTACTCCTTTTTCTCCCAAAAAGTCAGAATTTTTTAAGTGTTCATCCGCATTTGCTATAGTTCATCCGCATTTGCCATCCGCATTTCTATACTTAGTCAATGCTCATCCGCATTGACTCACTTCATCCGCATTGACTTACTTTGCTCATCCGCATTGACTTACTTTGCTCATCTGCATTTCCCAGACTTAGGCAAATGCTCATCCGCATTTCTTGCACTTAGTCAATGTTCATCCGCATTGACTTACTTTGCTCATCCGCATTTCCTAGACTTAGGCAAATGCTAATCCGCATTTCCTGCACTCAATCAATGTTCATCCGCATTGACTTCATCCGCATTGACTTCACCCACACTGACTTACCCATTGATTAATGTTCATCCACATTAACCCTTTTCATCCGCATTTACTTCCAAATACTTAAGCGGATTTAAAGACTTATCAAGTGGGTGTAAAACATCATAATCAATTTCCATGCACCATTCATCAGGTTCTAAGCTTTAATCTTACCCTCTAAGCCTTAGAACACGATCATACATCATCAAGGATGAACATAGTCACACATCACATCATACCATCATCATACACACATTCAAGCATACGGGTCTGAAACCCAGTTAAATAAAAACATACATTCATGCATTTCCAGCCCCAAAATTAGCTAAAAACTAGTAAAAAAGGGGTCCTAGAACTCACCTTTGCAGCTCTTGAGTATGGCTTCCTCCAAACTCGTTTGCAAATTGAATTCAACCGCTTAGAACCCACTAAAAACAACATACCCGAACACATACAAACACACATAAGCATAAACCCGAGGATATGACCAGTTAAGAACACCATAAAAGCATGAATTCTTACCTTGAATTCAAATTCTTTCTTCATGTTCTTCTTCAAAGTCGAGAATTTGCTGCTCCCAGCTACTCTCTCTCTCTCTAAAACCCGAAAATCAGTTGTAGGTGACATATGGGTGGCCATACCACCTTTTTCACCCACTTTTCAAACATTTTGTCCTTTTGGACACTTTTTACCCTTAGACTTGGGTTTTATTTCCTTCCCTTATTTTATTTACTTATTTTTCTTTCTTCGACTTTAATATAACTAGGTGTTACAGGTCGGGCAACGATCATGTGCCTACAGACATCCGCGGGCAAACACTGGATATACCTCTTGATCTTTCATGACAAGGGTGTCACTTGATCTAGCACCAGCCGTGCCATCTCATTGAACTTGGTGGTGTGTTGCTGATGTGTCATTGTTCCCACTTCTAGCTGTAGGAACTCTCTCTCAACTTTGTCCATCTCTCGGGGTGGACAGAACTCCTCAATCACCAGGCTTTTCAGCTCTGCCCATTTCATTCTTCCAATTGCTCGACTACCCTCAGCTTGGACAATATTTTCCCACTAGCATAGGGTCGAGTCCATAAACGAGTGGGTAGCAAACTTCACCTTCTGATCTTCTCGACACTCGCTGATATCAAGAACAACTTCCATCTCTTTCACCCACCGGTGAGCAGCAGCAGCAGTAGTGCCGCCTCGTGTCGCCTCCAGGACAGGCTCTTCTTCCTTTTCCTCATCTTTGGAGAAGACCGTCTCTATCTCCGGTCGCTCCCGTTCTCCCGAGGACCTCTTCCTATCCCTTCCTTCCCCTTTTCGCACAGCCTTAATCACTTCAATCACTACAGACGGTAAGATCCTCTGCATGACTTGATGCACTTCCTCCACAATAGCCTCCTTCACTAAGGCCCTTAAGTTAGCACTTCGTCTCTGCCCTCTGGATGAGGGGTCTCGGGTTCTTCATGAACCACCTTTTCGACTCTAGGCTTCCTCTTCTGGCCCGTGGTTCAGTACCACGTCCACCACGACCTCCACCATGCAAAGCTTTAGAGATCTACCACCGGCCATCCTCTAAACACACTGAAAGATTCAAACACTAACACGGTCAATCAAGGGAAAACTTAGTTTATGTCAAGTATAGTAAGTCTCTACTTACAGTGGCCAGTTGTGATTAGCCACATACTTTACCCTTCATACCCCAAGCATTCCTATCCTAACTAAATCTACTCAGTATCTAAATCTACAAACAGCACACAAACCACATAACATGCGCACATAATACCAGTTAACATTAAAGAAAATACCCGATGGCACGTAGCTACTTAGGCTGGCACCCCTTCCCTTTCCATCCCATTTTCAGTTTAAGATTAGGTTTATTTTGAAAATTTACCCGTTTCACTTAAACTTTGGCTCTGATACCAACTTGTAAGGCCCCATTCCCGGGACGCTTACAACTGGTCAATCATCGCACATAAAACATATAATTAAATTGACTTCAATAAAGCGTTGCAGCGAAATCATTAAAATAAATGCTTTTGCAAAATAATATAACATTCATTACAAATATCATTTGTTCGCATTATAATGCAAAAACATTATACAAAAGAATGCCATTCAGAATAAGCCAAGTAGCCGCCCTGTGCTATCCTCAGCAACCATTACCTGCCAACTGGAAACACATAAAAGTCTGCGTTGCTAAGTGAGTTCTAGTTTTAAAATTAAACATACTTTACTGTCGTTTAAACCCGTTCTTTACTTTCGTACATGATCACACATCATGCATACACATAGATAATATCGTTATTATCTTCATCATTCGTTCGTTAACTTTCATTCACAGTCATTCATACTTTCTTACTTTCATTCGTACGTTCATTACTTTCGATGACATGTACAATACCCCGAACATTATGCACGAAGCTGGTTACTAGGCCTGAGGTCTTTCATAAACCTTGAACATTGTGCACGAAGCTGACTCCAATACCTGGGGCAAGTACACGCACCACTTATCTTTTCTCTTTCATTCCGGATCAATGCCATATGCTATACCCCGAACATTATGCACGAAGTTGGTTACCTAGCCTGAGGTTTTTCATAGACCTCGAACATTGTGCATGAAGCTAACTCTAGTACCTGCGGCAAGAAGTAAGGATCCCATACATATGGTCAATCACAAGGATTAGACCCCAGTGTGCATCTTTCCGGGGTAGCTAACCCGCACACAGTTGAGCTAACATCCTTCATTGGGTGTGAACCTCCATACATTGCTTGAAAGCCTTTCTTACTTTCATTCTTTCATTCATTCATTAATGCATGCATTCTTTTCATTGCGTTCCTCTTTTATTATCTTCCACTTTACGTTACATAATACTTTTCATTTCATTCATTAACATTCAACGTAAAGCCACAGGAAAATAATCATACAAAATATGGAACATTAAACATGAACATACAAACATCTCCATACAAGGCACCATAATACATACATCATAATGATACATCATCTATGACCTTAAAAGTCAACATACATAGTCCCCGAGAACATCCCAAGTCAAAGCCTACATTTACATTTTTTCCCAAAAAGCAAAAATATTCTAAGTATTTTCGGGCGCATGAGTCCTATTTTGGCGTATGAAGGACACTTAGGCGTATGGAGAGCTTCCAGATGCATGAACACTATAGGGCGTATGAACCCTCAGTCGCATGACTTTCAGTCGCATGACTTTCAATCACATGACTTTCAGTCGCATGACCTTCAGGTGCATGACCTTCAGTCGCATGACTTTCAATCGCATGACCTTCAGGCGCATGACCTTCAATCGCATGACTTTCAGGAGCATGACTTTCAGGCACATGAACTTCATTCGCATGACTTTCGGTCAAATGGCCTCGAGTCGTATGACCTTCGGTCACATGACTTCCAGTCGCATGACCTCCAGTCATGTGAGGAAATTCCCAGTCACATGAGCCCTAACTGGGCGCAGAAGCAATCTCATTCGGACCAGAACAACAGATTGAAGTCACAGAACCTTCTCTAACCTGTTTTAAAGTTATACTAACCATCCTAAGACTAGGAAACCATACGCGTCATCCTTCAAACATAACCTTCCCAAATCTGAACCCCACCCGATCGCACACAACACATACATACGGGTACACACCCAACACAACAAAAGTAGTTTCAAATTCTTTTGCAGCTTTAAAATCTATTAAAACATGTAAAATAAGGGGTCCTAGAACTCACCTTAGCAGCCTCTTCGGGTAAGACTTCCTTCAAACCCGTTTGCCTCAAGTTTCACCTCAAACCCACTTGAATTTGACTCTTGCACTTGATCTTCAAAGAAACCCTGAAAGCTTCTGCCCTTTCCCCCTTTTCTCTTTCTCTGATCCAATTGGAAGATGAGTATGGGAAAGGGGTATGGGCGGCCATGCCCCTTTACACCCACTTTCCCAAAGTTTTGTCCTTTTTGGCATATTTTACCCCTTAACTTGGGTAAAATGCCTTCCCCCCCCCCTTATTTTTTATTTTTCTTTCTTTTTCTTTTTCTTTGGCTTTTTAAAACAAATAATAATAATAACCAAGTGTTACAACACATTATATATTGACAATCATTAAGTATTGCTAGTCTGGCGACGTCGTAGATCTATGGCCCTAACAAGCCTATTTGGTGCTAAAGCCGATGTATTGCCGGCTCCTGATGACGTACGAATTGTTAATCATGGGAACCAAATACACTTAGCTAATCATTATAAGCTTGTAAACTTAATCTTGGTAAAGGTTTGATTGTAGCTATATGTGTTCTATAATCTTGCATAACTCATAACCTTTGACATGAATTGCTAGTTTTAACCTTTTGATATATTTATGTATATTAAACCTTGGAAACTCACCAACTTTCCTAGTTGACCTTTATTTTTAACATGTTTCAGGAAATGCTCAAGTTTGAAGTTATCATTTGAAGTTTGCACAAATCTAGGATTTGGACCTAGAATAAAAGAATAAAATGACTTGGATTACTTTGTCTTTTGTTTCAATTATTTCATATTTGAGACTTACGTATAATTGCATTTGAAAACTTGTGATAATGATATTTTTATTTAAAGATAGTGCTATGTGGCTATAAAAATCTTAACCCTCACATCTCACGATTCCATCATTAAAGTTGTGATATTACATGATGCATCATATTTTTATTATATTTTGATTTGTTTTGTTCATCTATATCTTCATTGAGTTAGATATACGTAAGCAGATTTTCATAGTGCTTACATCTACATAAGTTGGTTTACATAGAGTTTCAATTCTATGTTGTAAAATTTTTTAGATTCAACTATTCTTTTTAGTGATGTGTATATGTAATTATCAAGTTTCACATAACTTTGTATACATATAAATCAAGTTACATATACGTATTCAAGTCTACATATGTGAAAATTTTCAAGTGTAATAAAATCTTTTGTGTTATATGTGTTATAGTAACATATACATAAATGACAATGGTTGTATATATGTAACATCCATCCATTTTGAAAACAAAAATCCAAACCCAAAACCGTTTGAGTCAATTTTAGAAACTAATTTCATTAGTTAGCTATTTATTAATTTTAATATTTCAAATACAATAATTATACCAATTATTCAATTCTCATTTATTAAATCATTTAGCAATCTATAATAAATATTATAATTTATAAAATAAAGTTTTATAAATTTATAAGACTTAATTACTAAATAAATATTATATTTGTTGATCCATATGTACCTAGTTTGCGGTCTTAATGTAATATGTCTGTCATGTCCTAAATGTAATGAAACGAATAAGTTGAATGAAACATATTATGTGGTTATTGATCTTATATCTATTAACGAATGTAATGAAATGAATGAGTTGAATGAAACATATTAGTTTCAGTGCATGTTTTAATGTTTATTATATATTAACGCATATTCAACCAACTACATAACTTTGTGGTTGTTTGAATAGATCCTAGTCAATTAATGATTGAGAAACATATTCAAAGTTAGTCGTATGAAGTCTTCAAGCGAATGGTCCATGCTAATGGACCATACGCATGAATACTTCATTATAATGGACCAGTCGCACGACTGAACCATGAGACTGGATCAGTCGCACGACTGAGACATACGGATGAGGGGTATGACGGACGGCCAAAAGATAAAGTACAATGCAGAGAAGAAAGTATATGCATTGCTAACTAAGTCAATTCCTAAGAATATCTTCCATCAATTTTCTGAGAACAAGCAAGCTAAGAAGCTGTGGGATGCATTGGAAAAGAGGTATGAGGGAAATGCATCGTTAAATGCTCTAAAGGCTAAAGCTTTGAAGAAGGAGTTTGACAACTTCTCTTCGACGTCATTGATCGGTTCTACCATTTGATGAGTTAGCTGCACACTCATCGAGTCACCATGTTATGGAAGACAAAGTTTCAAACTTTGCAGATGGGTTGCCAGAGAAGTGGGTTTCCTTTGTCTCCAACCTCAGACAGAATGGTTGCTGGCGAAGTTAGATATCAATGACTTCATTCTGAAGCTGAGAGAGGAAGAGTTGAGGATGAAGTACAGGGCCCAAAAGTCATCATACGATCAGAATCCGGCACTGTACAAATCAACTCCACAAGCCAAAATGTCTAGAGCGCCATTTCAAACGGCATTTGTGTCGAGTTCAACTGGTCCATCTCAAGCTACTACTTCAGGATCTGACACGTCAGGGTTGTCTTGTACTCAATACATAGCACCTGAAGCCAATGCTACAAAACTGAAGTCTGAGCATCTCGGGAATGTTACAGTGGAGGTAGAAACGGAGCACATGGATCTCATAGCACTAGTCGTCACTCCTATGACAGACTAGTTGCTGGGAAGGTTGGAACTGCCATCTGGCAGATGAGGACTACGAGTAGGTAGACAAGACAGAGCTAGAGAGAATGGACATCATGTGGTCCTTAGCAAGTGCTGTTCGGAGAGCTAAGAAGTTTGTCAAAAAGACTGGACAGAGTTTGATTGCCACTAAAGACACAACTTTTTGTTTTGACAAGACCAAAGTTACCTGCTTCAATTGTGGGGAAAAGAGGCACTTCAAACGTGAGTGTGTGAAGCCCAAGAAGATAAGAAATTGAAATCCATTTTAATCCTTCAATCGTCAGAATAAACCCACAAGCAGTCCTATTTCGTCAAGCAAGGGTCCTAAAGCCTGACTGCTTACGATGACGAAGGACAAGATTGGAGCTTTTGGTTTGTGTCTCCGGGAGAATCCAACATTGCTAGTGTTAAGGATCTAGATGACGACTCAGCAAGCGAAGGTGATATTGCAGTGAAACTTGCGATGTCAAATGTTGATGAAATTGCAACTGTAGTAGATCACCTGCCTGAAGAAGGGACAAGTTCAACAACTCCAGAATCACCAGAACCAGAAAAGTCAGACACTGCGTTGATGGTTGATTCAACCGCACCCTCTCAGGTAAGTTCCACTACTCAACTTCTCAATAATCATGCATGTTCTGATTGTTATAGGGAAGCATTGATATGAAATTTTCTATGTTATTAGACCATAATGATAACTTAGTAAAGGACTTGCAACTATGCACAGAAGCAAATAGAGTCTTAAAACAAAATGAGCACAACTATAAAGAGAAGATAGAACTCTTGACTAAACAAGTTACGGAAACTGAAGTTGTAGCTTTTAACCAAGCTAATGACAATAAGTTCTATCTAAACTCCCTAGAAGAAACTAAGAATCAAAAAGCAGTTTTGGAAGTGGAAGTAAATTCATTAAAACAAAAAGTACATAGTTGGACAAGTACTTCTCACATTGTCTAACACTTAGTGAGAGCACGCAACAATGAGGAGGGTTTGGGATATAAAGTGGTACCACCACCACATGAGACCTTGATGAATGCAAAAAGTAAACCAATAAATAATAACCCAATCAAGGATCATGTGGTGTCCACTCCTCTTGTAAGTGATCCAGATTTCACATGTAAACCAACTGAATCTGGCACTAAAGAAAAGGATGCCACTTCAAAATAAAAAGGTAAAATGCCTTGTGTTAATTTGGATGAACAATTTGAGAAGGTTAAAGTAAAGTCTGATTCAACCAAGTTTAATTCTGAACCTAAACAGACCAAACATGTTAACCAATCACGCGTATCATGTCCAAGTCCAGGTAAGCTAAAGAGTAAAGATGCTAAAAACGTTCAAACAATTAATTTTGTTAAACAAACTAAACCATTAAAACAAGAAATGACTAAGCCCAAACAGAATAAAGTCACACAAGTGTCACATACTTCTCCACAGAAACAGTTAAATCGTCAAGTCGAAAGCAGATCATGCTACAACTATGGAAAGTATGGTCACATTGCGTCTTATTGTCCTTATTATCAGACACCAAAGAAAAAGGTTGAACTTTATGACACTACAGCAAGCTCTTCCAAAAGAAGCTCCATGAATCCACCAAAAAGGGTCAGTGAACCAAAAGTACAACCCATCAGCCAGTCGTCTGTTTACCACAAACAGGCCTTGCACAAAGCTGGCTTATGGAAAGAAAAGTCTATTTCTGGAAATGAGAACAAGAAGACAAATGATCTTCCCTCATCCTCTAGTGGACAATGGGTGGAATTTATGATGTGTGATGCCTCTGGGTCACCTAAGCCAGTTAAGGCTTGGGTCCCTAATCTTAACTACTGTTTTCCACTAACTGTGTAGGGTGTTCGCTATAGTGCTAAAACAAACACTTGGATTGTAGATAGCGGAGCATCAAGGCACATGACTACAAACCGGGCACTCCTATCAAACGTCAAACAAATCAAAGGAGGTCATGTTTCATTTGCTGGAAATAAAAGAGGTTACATCACAGCTCAAGGGGAAGTGGGGAGTCAGAAAGTGAAGTTTGACAAGGTAAACTATGTTGAACAACTTCAAAATAATTTGCTTTCTGTTTCCCAATATGTGACAAGGGATTTAAGGTAGTTTTCGACAATAAGAAGTGCTATGTCCTGAAAAAGGATTATGTGATTTCGGAGGACCAAGTCTTAATGTCAGCCTCAAGATATAAAGACCTTTACGGCTTGGATCTATCAAAGGCCTCCACAACGGATCATCAAGTCAATGCTTATTGTCAAAAGCTACTGAGAAAGATTATATCTCCTGGCATAGGAGAATGGGACACATCAATCCAGTAAGATGAATCACTTGATCTAGAATGATCTAGTGACAGGAGTCAATGTCAAGAACTTCCAACTCCTGGATTTTTGTGTCGCCTGCAAGAAAGGCAAACAGACTAAGAAGTCTCATAAGGCAAAGGAAGTTAATTCCATAAAAATGCCTCTTGAACTTCTTCACATGGTTCTGTTTGGTCCAGTCAGTACAAGAAGCATCGCATGCGACTTGTACTGCTATGTAGTTACAGATGACTACTCAAGATTATCTTAGGTGATGTTTCTGAAATCAAAATCAGAAACATTTGAGTCATTCAAAGAATTGGTAACTACACTGGAGTCACTTTATAAGCTGAAGGTAAGACAAGTACGCTCAAACAACGAAACAGAGTTCAAGAACCAATGGATGGAGGCATTCTGTAAAGAAAAGGGAGTTGTGCATCAGTTCACATCTGCCTACACTCCATAGATGAATGGGGTTACTAAAAGGAAGAACAAAAGCTTGATAGAGACTGCAAGAATGATGCTAGCAGACACGAAACTACATATCCAATTTTGGAATGAGGCAGTTGCAAATGTGTGTTACATGTTAAATCGAGTTATGGTATTCAAACGCCATGGCAAGACGTGTTATGAGTTACTTCAATGACGTAAACCAAATCTAGAGTATCTCGAACCGTTTGGCGCACCGTGCACCCTACTAAAGAAAACACAAGAAGGCAAGTTTAGCGAGAAGGCTAAAGAGGGAATCTTTCTAGGATACAACATACCGAGTAAGAGAGTTTGCCACAACTCAAGGGTCAAGTAGAAGTGTGATGTAACGTCGATGTTCAGAGATACACCACTCCTCCTGCTGGAAAAGGACCCACATTCTTTTTCGACTATGATGGATTCTTCAAGTCCTTCAACATTCCTCTCTTCACTTCTGATGATGAGTTAGCAGCCAGAATGACGTATGATGTCTTAAACACACCATCACAGGACTCTACATCATCTGGTTCGCTAGGTGAATCATCCAACCATTCAGGGGGAGCACTCGAGGTAAGTGACTCTTCCTCTGACGATGAAGCTGTGGAGAATGATCAGGACACTCAAGAGCAACAGGTTCCTACTACTACAAGTCCACAAGCATCTGACGTTGATGCCTCTGAGTCTTCGGAACCTCACACTGCTACTGCCTCAGATACGGAACCAAATGTTCATAATCTTGATTCTGAGGTAGTTGTTCCCCCCACTCCTGGATCATGCCTAAATGTCTATCATCCCCTGGAAAATGTCATTGGGGATGTCAGATCAGGAGTTCAGACAAGAAATTGGCTATATTCAGCTGATTATGCCTTGATAATGGAAAAAGGGTATCTTTATGATGGTGCTTATCGTTGTTTTGTGTCTCAGTATGAGCCAAAATACTCAGTGAAGCCCTAATGATGAGGCATGGGTGAGTGCCATGCAAGAAGAACTTCTTCAGTTCAAGAAGTTAGGTGTATGGACACTGGTAGATAGACCTAAAGGTGTTAAGTTTATTGGCACTAAATGGTCTTGAAATGTAAGAAAGATGACCAAGGTGTCATCATCAGGAACAAGGCTCAACTTGTAGTTCAAGGATTTCGACAAGTCGAGGGAATTGATTACAATGAAGTATTTGCACCGGTGGCGAGGATGGAAGCAATCCATATCTTCCTAGCCTATGCCTCTTACATAAAGATTAAAGTCTATAAACTGGATATAAAGAGTGCATTTCTTCATGGTGAAATCCGATAAACAGTGTATGTCAGTCAACCCGAAGGATTTGAGGATCCATATCATCAGGACAGAGTTTACAAGCTGGATAAGGCTTTCTACGGGCTTCACCAAGCCCCGAGAGCATGGTATGAAAAACTCTCAACTCACCTTGTGAAACACGGATTTCGCAGAGGTGTAATTGACTGTACACTGTTCATCAAAGAAAAGGATGGTGATCTGCTGCTTGTTCAGATTTATGTTGATGACCTAATCTTCGGTTCCAAGCACGAAGGCTTATGTAAAGAATTTGAAGCAGTAATGAAAGCAGAATTTGAAATGAATGCCATGGGAGAGATGAAGTTCTTTCTCGGTTACAGGTGGATCAAACACCAAAATGGATATTTCTACATCAGACAAAGTATGTAGGGGATATTCTCAGTCGGTTTGACATGGAGAATGCTGCCGCAGCTAGGACTCCACTTGCTACAAACCATGATGTAGCACCCGACGAAAATGGTGATCTGGTTGATGCCACCATGTATTGAGGAATGATTGGATCCCTCATGTACCTCACTGCCTCAAGACTTGATATCATGTATGCGACATGTCTTTGTTCAAGATATCAGGTGACACCAAAAGTTAACCATCTTATAGGGGTGAAAAGGATATTCTGTTATCTGAAGGGTACACCAACACTTGGGTTGTGGTATCCTCATGATGATGATTTCGAGATTATTGCGTACAGTGACTCGGATTATGGAGGCTGCAAGATGAACTACAAATCCACCTCAGCAGATGTCAATTCTTTGGGAGAAGATTAGTCACTTGGCAGTGTAAGAAGTAGACATCAGTTGCTGTCAACTTGTAAAGCTGAATATGTTGCTGCGGCAAGCTGCTACTCTCAAATCATCTAGATTCAACAGCAGATGCGGGACTACGGTTTGAAATTTTCAACACACCTATATTTTTTGATAATTCTGCTGTAATAGCCGTTACCAAAAATCTTGTCCAACATCCTAAGACCAAACACATCGACATTAAATATCACTTTATACGCGATTGTTTTGAAAAGAATCTAATCGATGTTGTTAAAATAAATACGGATTTTCAACGTGCTGACCTCTATACAAAAGCCTTTGATAAACCACATTTTCTATATCTGTTAAAGGTCAACGGCATTAAAAAGAAAAGTGATGTAATTCTAGAAGATGAACATGTTTAGTCCGATGCGTCGATTCAGTTTTCTTTTATTCTCTTTAATTTTATTTCATTTAATTAATTTTATTGGTTTTATTTCTTCGCCTATTAAAATCCTAAAAATGCAAATCGTTTACGGTTATAAAATTTTAGGGGGAGAATAGGTTAAGTTAAGTTAGTATTAAAAAAACGAGGGAGGAGGATAGGCAAGCTGAAAGAAATGAGATTGTATTTGAGATATCAATTCAACGACTATGGAAAATGATAGTACACAAAAACAAAGAATTTCGGACTTTAAAAGATTTAAATTGATTTAGATGCGGAACTGAAAGTATAAGTCTATGTAGTCCAAACAAAAATAAAAGGAAAAATAATAGTAAAACTAGCTGCTACCAAGGTAACATGGAGAAATTAGACCTAGAGGTTGCTAGACCATTAGATAATTTGTCGGTAGATTCAATACAATAGATAAGTAGACCTCTTTAGTGATCTCAAGATCAAACTAAGTTGTTTAACAAGTTGTGGGTTATCATCTTATCCCTGGTTAACACAATCAACAGAGTTCCAATAAGGGGTGACGAGCAAAGTAAACGTCACAAATGTGTGCGGATGACCTAAATATGAGCAAAGCACACGATGAAAAATGCAAAAAGCAATCAAATTAATAACCTATGTTGTTGGTGTGATCTGTGAAAAAAGAATAAAATTGCTCAAACAAGAAGATAGGTTGTGTGCCTCTCTGCTATGCGGTGGCACTGAACTGAGGATAGGCATAACCTATATATTCTAGAATTCATTGTTGTTTGCCGCATCTCAGCTGTGCGGTGGCACTGACCTGTGGCTTGGCTTCTCTTTGAAAGCTCTATGAATAGTTTCTTCTTGTCAAATTACCCGTAGACCGTTTAAAAATCTCCTGAGGAATGTTGATTACCATATAAGTGTGGGATCCACAAATGCTTGTTGAAATAATTAACCTAATGTATCACCAATCTGTGTCAAAATTCTGTGTATAGATTTAAGTGTACAAGTATACTGACAATCATCATGGCTTCAATTCTTGAAAGTCCAAATCAATTTGTGCATCTTATTGTACTAGTATGATTTCCTAAACTTGCTAATGACTCTCGATGAAAACAAGAATCTAGAATCAAATGATTTTGGTAACACGTCCTGAATGATTTGATTACTTGTATGATTCCATAATGAATCATTCCACTTGTGCTCAAAATAACTTGAAGCTGCCAGTTCAAGAAATGAATTTGTTAGATTTCAATCTTAGGATTTCCACCTCACACAAAATCACAAAAACAATTTTAGCTTTGTCTTTTAATGTTAACACTTTTATTTTGTTTTAACTGTTAGTCAATTTAGTTTTAAGTGTCGGACTATGTCATGGAATTCAATCTGGGATTTAATCACTTAAAAAGGTCACATCTGAGGTGACCAAACGTGTTTTCAACTATTAAAAGGCTCACGTCTGATGTGACCAAACGTGTTTTCAACTGTTAAATGGGTCACGTCTGAGGTGACAAAATGTGTTTTGTTTAAAAGGATCACGACTGAGGTGATCAAAAGTTTTCAAAGGAAAATGATCATGTCTGAGATGATCGACTGCTCAAAATATTAAAACAAAAGTTAAAAGGGGTTAAGTGTCAAATGGGCATAAAGTGAAAATCATGAGTATGATCCATTCGCATGACTGGACCATGATGTGAACCAGTCGTACGATTGGACCATACTTAGGCACTAGTCAACCGAATGGAGCATGAGTATGAACCATTCACACGAATGGCTTACAAGATTGAGTCATTCGCCTGAATGGAGTTGTTTGAATGAGTCAGTCATCCGACTGAAACCCAGTCGTCCGACTGAATGTGATCGACTGAACCAATCGCATGACTGAGATCCAATCGCCCGAATAAAAAGAGCGAGTGGATCAAGTCACCCGATTTAAACCAGATTCTGTATAAATAGGGCTATAGTCGATTGCATATACTCATCACCCCTCATTTGCCCTAAAATCGCCTAGAGTGCCGTCACTCTGCGGAATTTTCCTCAGACCTTGCTTGACTTCAAATTTCTATTTTCTAACGATTGCTGGTGTTTATACAGGTACAATGCGGCACAATCTACCCAAATCACAGTCGATTTGTGCCCTAGATTACTGAATTCGTCCCTAACAAAGAACCGAGACTTAGTTGTATTAATAAACTAATAAAATTAAGTAAAATGTTGAAATCAAGGTTATTAGGTGCTAAGTAGGGTTACTGCGAGTCTGATGAGCCAAACCACGATGTCTAATATTAAGAAAAGCTCATAATTTAAATTTCAACCGAACAGACAGACTGTCATGCGACTGGACGTCCGGATGAACTACAATCGCACGACTGAGCTGGGCGAATGATTCCGTCGATCGAATGAACAAGGCGAATGAGATCAGTAAGCCGACTGAACTAGTCGAAGGCTCAGTCACCCAATTGAACTCAGTCACATGATAAGTCACCCGACTGTATTCAGTCGCCTTTAGGTCAAAGGACTGAACCCAATCGTCTGGTTCAATCGCACGATTAAACCGGACTGACCTCAAACAGTTTAGAGTGAATTACTTTTTGTTCTGTGCTGATCTAATTTGTATACTTCTAATGTTACAGATTCATGGCAGATCGTTGGATCATAAACACCAAGCACAATATATGTGCTCATTTGGACGCCACCACTCGGAACGCTGCCGAGTTTCTTGGCATCATTGCTTTTCTAAAGAGATCACAGATTCACTGAGCCATATCTACACCATGCACTCCCTACAGGTCTATACAACAAGCCTTCTGGGAGGGTGCATCAGTTGACCGATCTAGTGAGCCTGACTGCATCAGGAGTACCATCTTTGTGCAAGACATAGAGGTAACAGTTGCAGATCTTAGACACGTAGTGGACCTGGGTGATGATGATGCTCACCCAACCAGGCTACACCCTCTGACTGTGAAGGGATGTTTCCTCAGGAGGAAGTACTCCAGGGACATCAATGCAAGTGTGCTAATCAAAAGCAACCTGTTTCCCAGCTCAAGTACTTGGCACACGTCATACTGAAATGCATAGCTTCGAGAAGGAGTGGATTTGATGACTTATCAAACCAAATCCAGAATGCCTACGTGGCACTGGTGCTGAACCACTCCTTCAGCTTCTCCAACATGATATTTCATACCTTATCGAGAATCTTGAGGCAAAAGGCAAAGAGGGATTTTCCATGTATTTGAGGTTTCTTCAAATGATTATCGACGAGAAGCAGCCCTCTATGCCTAAGGAGAGCCATGATGCGGTATCACTTGAGGTGATGGATGACACTACACTAGGCCGCATGAAGGTGTACAGGGGGAAGCAGGTTAAGCCCCTATGAGAAGACTATTCGAGCACCTGGCCCGGGAGGAGTACGTGGCGCCGGTAAAGCGTAAGTGGCGCCACGAGGAGAGTGATGCAGATGTTGAGCAAATTGCTCTTCCTTATGAGGACTCCGATGACGATGACAGTGTGCTGGTGGAGACTCTGGCCCCACTGCTTCTAGGACCACCACTACACATGTTACACCTCTACCACCCACTCATGGAGATGCCACCACCGCCACTTTCCATGAGGATTTTTGCCCTCCTGATGAGGAGGAGGAGAGTGGTGAAGAGCCACTGACCAGGACGGTAGGCAGAAGGGTGGTTGCCACCAAGAGAGGTATAAGGGCGGTTGGTGGACGCCAAGGGGAGTCCGGGGATGCTGTTGCTGCTGATTTAGATCCCTCATATACCTCGAACTAGCCCTGCAGCAAAGAGGGGGCCATAGTGTCTAAAAGCACAAGGAAGAAGAGAATGGCTCACCCCTATGGCAAGAAGGGGAAGAGACTAAAGTTCACATTGACTTCTTCTACAGCCACAGCCACTACCTCAGCCACTACTTCCACCACCACCACCACTGCCATCATTCCACATGCCACCACTACTACCACCTCACACACCACCACTACCACAACCACTCCACCACTTACCCATATCACATCCACCACCACTACAGCTTACCCATCACCACCCACACATATACCACCTCCCATATTCACCACTGCCACCACTACCACCACTAGCCACCAGGCATGACCATCATATCACCTATCGTTTCCCTCAGGATCATCTCTACCTCCCAGTGGGGTAGAGGAACAGCTTTCAGCACTAAATCATATGGTGTTGAAGCTGTTAGCTGCCGATGACAAGAAGACTGCTCAGCTCTGACAGTTAGTAGAGCTTACTGCTACACAATCACAGCAGATCTCTCAGCAGGCACAACAGATTGAGGAGCAGGCTCAGCATATTGCTGCTCAAAGTCAGAGATTTCCCAACTCAAGGAGCAGAACGTGCTATCTGCTAAGAAGATCGAGGAGTTGGAGGATGCCAATAGGACCATCATACTCAAACTTAAGGGCACAAAGGATAAGCCTCTGAAGATCCGAGAGGGAGATGGCGATGATGGTGATGATGATGATAGTGATGATGATGATGATGATGGTGATGATGAAGGTGATGATAAAGAGGATGATGTAGAGGGAGGTGATGATAAGGATGGAGGAGATGATGAAGGAGAAGGAGATCCATCTGCTTCGGGTGCCTAAGAAGCTAGTGAGAGGCGAACCAAAAGGAATCAAGATCTGGGTGCCTCGACATCAGCCCTGACAGCAGAGGAACACATGATTCAGGACAAAAGTAATGCATTGATGTTTGTGTAATTGAAATCATGTGTAATTGAATATTTTATTAAACTTATATGCATGAATGTTTATTGATATATTTAATGTTTACTGTCTTGATTATTTACTGATGCATGACGTGTTAAATGTTTTAAATCAAGCAGATCCATATTATCAGCGAGATGACTATGTTGTTGCTCCCCTTCAGCAGATCAAGTCTCAACTCACAATGATTCTTGATCTGCAAGGGATTGTCAGGAGGTCAGTAAGCTATACTCCCGAAGAAGGAGAAATTATTCACAACCTCACTAATGAGCAACTCGCAGAAATGTTCCGGTTAAACCCGGATGAAGTGGTTAAGGATGCCCCTACCGCTGATATTGCTAGTGATGATGAGCTCAACGATGTTGATGAGATAGAGATTAAAGATGTCACAGCACAACACTATTCGGAATATACTGCTCGAGAGGAAATGTGGTTCCAAATTTTGGAGATACACTCGATAGTGATATGTATGTTAAATTGGATACGATGGAGAGGGAAACCGAGAAATCAGAAAGCCAAGCCCAAGCCTCTGACGCTTATGTTAAGAACAAAAAGGCTGAATGGGCGGCTAGCTATCCAGAGATCCGTGCCCAATGCACAACGCCAAAGCCGAGTGCATACGCCAAGCTCTACAAACTCAAGAAGCATCTTAAGGTGTCTGGCAAGATTATAGCATGGGCTTACTTTGAGGATCTTAATGTATATGCTGTGAAGAGGGAGAAAGGAATCGAGTACTGCAGATTTCCACATGATCTGAAGACTCTCCCTGGTTTTGAGCTCAACCAGTTGGCACGCCTGAACCTCATGTATATTGACCCCAGGAAGATGTCATGCTAGTTTGAAGCTGCGTTGAAGAGAGAATACCACACACGATGGGTTAATTTCAAGCCTCAACAACCTACGTGGTACATTCGAAGGTCGAAGGTGGACCCAAGGACTGGGAAACCCAAAGTGGTGCTGAAGTGGAGTCCACCGCATACTATGTCAAAGATCCCCATGAGGAAATGCCACAGGACTTCACTCCCCACTTCAAGTGGTGGTATTATCAGTGGCATACAGGAGAAGCGGTCATAGTATTATAGAAAGAGTGCCAAATGGAGACCATTCGGGTATTTGACGCGATGTGGCTAACCAACCTGTTACTTAGTGATGTTTATACTTTGTACAGGTGGCCATTATTCTATGATCCGCAGGATATTATACAGGCCCTCCAGTTTCAAAACGTGATAAGACTCTGCTTTGCATTCGAGATACATGCTGGAGTCATAGTCGAGGAGAGGTAAAAGACGTTTGACGAGCTAATGAAGGATGCCAGACAATGAAGGAAACTAGGTCCAAGAGGGAGTTTGTTGATCCATATGTACCTAGTTTGCGGTCTTAATGTAATATGTCTGTCATGTCGTAAATGTAATGAAACGAATGAGTTGAATGAAACATATTATGTGGTTGTTGATCTTAATGTCTAATGTTTCAGTGCATGTTTCAATATTTATTATTTATTAACGCATATTGAACCAACTATATAGGTTTGTGGTTGTTTGAATAGATCCTAGTCAATTAATGATTGAGAAACATATTCAAACTTAGTCGTATGAAGTCTTCATGCAAATGGACCATGCTAATGGAAGATACACATGAATACTTCATGATAATGGACCAGTCGCACGACTGAACCAGGAGACTGGATCAGTCGCACGATTGAGACACACGGATGACTCAGTCGCATGACTGAACCTTCAGTTGTGTGATTGACTCAGTCGCATGCTTTAGTCGCACGACTGAACCATGCTAATAGTCAAGTCGTACGATTGACTAACCCTAACCTCTAAATACCACTTAATTCTTGGAAAAAAGTAACACTTTGAAGAATTCGACTCCTACTCGTACCCTAGCCGTCCAGAACGTCAAAGAAAGCCAGTCCAAGTTTATAGATTGTTCTTGATCGATTCCTATTCGTTCTTAACGTTTAGTTTAATCTTGTATCGATCGGGTTAACGTTCTCACTGATTGGATCGCCAATCAAATAGGATTCCACACTATTTGAGTTGGTATACACGTGAATTAGTTAGTACTCTGTCCAGTACACGGTCCCTAACAATATTTCAAAGTTTATAAAAACTATAATGTTATATAAATTTATAAAGTTTAAGGTTAACTTTGATAGTTAATTAAAACACAAAGTTAATTTTACATTAGAAGATTAGGTTATGTAAGTTTATGGTTTATTTGGTAATCTTTGAAACTTAATTCAAAGTTTGCTACATAAAATGATAAGAATCAAAATTTAGGGGACCAAAGTGTAACTTTGTTTTAAACCTAAACCAAACCCCCCTCTCCTCTTCTTGTCGACCTCCTTTCGGCCACTCACCGGCCACTTTCCAACAACACCAAAACCCCCAAATTAATCGATTTTAATTGCAAGTAACCATCCCTCACTTCTCGTGCATTACTTTTGAACTCATGACCCTTTTAACTCGTATTATGAGGTTGTTAATCCTCTCAAAATCAAAACCAAAACCTGCATTCAAAGCATGAATTCGTACGACTCGAGACTAACCAAATCGTGCATTTATAATCGAGGGCAAATCTTTAAATCAATACTCTTAAACTACTTGAACTCCCAATTTCATCTAGAACACACACAAACATCATGTTTGATTCGCCTACTCAACACGGACCTGTAACTAACGCTCAACACCTTTCAAACTTCATTACCAGTAATTAACAGAGGGAAATAGATCTTTATCATCATAAGAAGCTTTCCAAATGATCAATTAAATCAAACCATCAAGAATCAGTTCTGTTTGATAACCCCACAATCACATTCGTTCCTATTCTTGCTTTCTAACCAAACTAAACCGATCCAGGTAATTACGAACATTTTTATGCTCGTATTTACATGAGAAATCAAAACCCTATGTTTGATTTGTTAACAACATCACTTGGATGTTCAATTTGATCAAAATTGAAGTTAGGGTTCTTGGTAATTTGGGGATTTATTTGATTAATAGGTTTATATGATCTTTTTGAATCTTAAATAGATTCGGGCTTTAGCCTAACTGGCAACTTTCAACACCCATACGCATGAAGTTTGAACCGGGTCTCTGCCATGTTTTGTTTTAGTTGTTTTTTACATTTTTAATTCAGAAAAATTATTATTATATTATAAAATCAAAATAAAAATTATTTTGTTAACTAGAATATTTTGAAATTACTAAGTTAATTTTAAAAGTTTTAAACTTATGATTTTAAATTTAATTACTTTTTAAATAATAACAAAGGTTATAAAAACATTACAAATTCTTTTATGTAACTAAATGCTATAATTCTGTTATAGCACAAATTAGATTATTTCAAAACATTGTAAATCTACATATTAGAAATACTTTAAATAATTAATATTCAAAAAAATATTTAATTAATTAATTATACAACTATTCATAAATAGTTATTAAATTAATTATTTTTTTTCACTTTATACTTAAATCTTTATTAAATCAATTATTATCAATTAAATTTTTTAACTTTATAATCTTACTTAATCTTAATTATTTTTTTATTCCATCTTTATTGAATCAAAACATAATCAATCATATTATTTTTAACTAACTTATGTAACACCGGTTATTTATTTATTTTGAAGCCAACGAATGAAGGAAAAGAAATATAGTCCAAAGTCGAGGGACCAAACTCGCAAACGAGAAGAAACATGGATGAGTGGGGGTGTAAAAGGGGCAAGGCAGCCCACACCCTCCCCCACACTCACCATTTTCGGGTTTGAGAGAAAGAAGGGGGAGAAAAGTGGTCTCAAGCTTGGTTCGGGTTAATTCGACCGTGGAAATCGTCGTGTAGCGCATCAAATCAAAGCTCTACTTCTCGGTGTGATTTGTGTGAGTTCTAGGACCCCTCTTTTAAACGTTTTTGGTTGATTTTGGGGCTGGAACACATCTGAAAACACGTTTTTGTATGTGTTTGTATGTGTTTGACCCATTTGTATGTGATTGCGTATGATGCGTCTAGAGTTTGTTTCCGGGCTTATGCATGCTTGAAAAGGGTTGTGGTATGCATTCCTAAGGTTTAGGATGGTTGATTTAGGTTTAGAATGGGTTTGGATGAGCTTAGAGGTCAAAAATGGTAGATTGGGTTCGGGAGTGAGCTGTATTCTGCACAGTTAGGGCTATGCGACCGAATGGCATGCCAGTCATGCGACTAAAGTCGACACACATGCCAGTCGTGCGATTGAGGTTCAATTGCATGTGACACGTATGACTGAGGCCCATACGCCTGCCAGTCGTGCGATTGGAGGTTAATCGCATGGGGAGTCATGCGACTGAGAATCCATTCGCATTAAGTCCATCCGCATTAGTTCCATTCGCATGGGACTCATCCGCATTAGTTCCATCCGCATAAGGTTCATTCACATGGGTGTTCATCCGCATTGGTGTTCATCCGCATTGGTGTTCATCCGCATGAGGTCCATTCGCACGATTGGGTGTTCATACGCATATGTGTTCATCCGCATTGGTCCATTCGCATGATGTTCAGTCGCCTGGAAGGCCATGCGACTGAAGGGTGACCATACGCCTAAGTAGGGCTTATGCACTCGGGGAAAACGTAGTTTATGTTCTGACTTTCGGGGGAAAGTGCAAATGTAAGTTGTGACGTTGGAGGTTCCCGTAATTTCATGTAAGATGACTTTTGAGGCCTTAGAGGTTATGTTGGGCATGATGATGATATTGCATGTTTATGCATGATGTATGTTTGTATGATGTTGCCATGTATGATGATGATGACTGTGTATGTTATGTTCCTTGTTATGATGTATGTTTATCTTTCCATGGCTATACGATGAATGTTAATGAATGAAATAAAAGTATTATATAACGTAAAGTGAAAGATAATGAAAGAGGAACATGAAGTAATAATTCATGCATTAATGAATGATGAAAGTAAAGAAAGTCTTGCAAGCATTGTATGTAGGGACACACCATTAAAAGGTGTTCACCCAATGGTGTGCGGGTTTGCTACCCTAGGAGGATGCACATTGGGGTCTTTCTTTGTGATTGACCATTTGTATGGGACCATTGTTGCTTGCCTCAGGTATTGTGGCTAGAGGTGCTTGGCACCGTGAATGAAGGTCTATGATTGGCTTAGGTCCAGTACCATGAGCATGAAGGGTAAAGTTCATGGTATTGATGAAAGGAAAAGATGTAATAAAGAACGAACGAATGAAAGTAAGAATGAATAAATGAACGGAAGTTAATGAACGATGAAGATAATAACTATTATTTATGTGTATGTATGATGTATGATCATATAAAAGAAATTAATGGTTCTAACGAAAGAAAAGTATGTTTTATTATAAAACTAGAATTCACTCAGTAACGCTAACTTTTATATGTTTCCAGTTGGTAGGTAATTATTGCTGAGGATGGCACGGGGTGGCTACTCAGCTCTTTTGGATGTCATTCATTTATATAATGCTTTAGTGATGTAATGCAACAATGTATTTTATAACTGATTAACGATGTATTATATTGCAAAAGTTTTTATGATGAAATGAGATGTCATTTTTGAATGTTCCCGCTACGATGCTTATGTAAGATAAATGAAAATATATGTTTTATGTGCAATGATTTACCAGCTGTAAAAGATAGGGAACGGGGCCTTACAACTTGGTATCAAAGCCAAAGTTTAAGTGAAATGGGTAAATTTTCAAAATAAACCTTAACTTAACTGAGAATGGGATGGAAAGGGATGGATGCCAATCTGAGTAGCTGCGTGCCATCAGGTATTTTCGTAATATTAACCAGTATTATGTGCGCATGGTATGTGGTTATGTGTTGTTCGTAGATTTAAATACTGATGTAGTCAGGATAGGTAATGCTCGGAGTGTGAAAAGTAAAGTAAGTGGCTAATCAAAACTAGCCATTTTAATTAGGGACTTACTATACTTGACATAAACTGAGCGGTTCCCTTGAATGACCATGTTGGTGTTTCAATCTTTCAGTGTGCGTGTGAATGGCTGGTGGTAGATCTTTGAAAGCTTCACATGGTAGAGGTCACGGTGTTGAACCGCGACCCAAGAGAGGGAGACCCCAAGTTGAGAAGGAGGTTCTTAAAGAACCTGAGACTCCTCATCTGGAGGGTGGCGATGAGAGCGCCAACTTGAGAGCCTCAGTAAAAGAGGCTGTAGTTGAGGAAGTTCACCAGGTCAGGCAGACGATCTTACCGTCTGTAGTGACTGAAGTCATCAAGGCAGTACGGGAAGGGGAAAAGAAGAGAAGAATAGGTCCTCAGAAGGTTGGGGTGATGATGAAAAGGAAGAAAAGGAGCATGTACCGGAGGCGGTACGACGCTGTAACTATGGGGCATTTCAACAATGCAAGCCCCCTACTTTTGATGGAAACGACACTGCTGCTGCTGCTCACTGGTGGATGAGAGAAATGGAAGTTGTCTTGAACATCAGTTAGTGCCGGGATGATCAGGAAGTAAAGTTTGCTGCCCACTCTTTTACAGACTCGGCTCTGTGCTGGTGGGACAATATAGTCCAAGCCGAGGGTAGTAGGGCAATTGGGAGGATGAGATGGTCGGAGCTGAAAAAGTTGGTGATTGAGAAGTTTTTCCCTCACCAGGAAATGGACAAGGTTGAGAGAGAATTCTCGCAACTAGAGGCGGGAATGATGACGCACCATCAGTACGCCACAAAGTTCAACGAGATGGCATGTCTGGTGCTGGATCAGGTGACACCTCTGTCTCGAAAGATCTAAAGGTATATTCTGGGCTTGCTGGCAGATATTCACAGGTACATGATTGTCGCCCGACCGAGCACGTTTAGGTCGGCGGTGTTTATGATGAGAGGGTTGTGGTGGTGTGGTTGAAGGTGGCAGGAAGGGTGGAGGTGATCGCAACTGGCAGGGTAAGAGGATTGGTCGGGGTGATGCCTCGACGGTAAGAAGAAGGCACGGGTGGATGACCGCCGTGTGGTCACGTCGGGGGCAGGTATGAAGAAGTGCGGTAGGTGTGGGAGAGAGCATAGTGGGAAGTGTAGGTTGGGGTCGAACTGGTGCTTTAAATATGGGAATGTGGGGCACATGGCAAGGGACTGTCATACGATCGGGTGCTTTAAATGTGGTGAAGAGGGTCACTTAAGTAAGGATTGTAAGAAGCCAAGGGCCGAGGGTTCCGGGGCGAAGAAGACGGGGAGTGAAGGACCGAGGGCGAGTGCCAGAGCTTTCACTATGACACAGGAGGAAGCTAGGACGGACCCCGATGTCATGTCCGGTACGTTTTTGGTGAACCAAACTTTAGCTTCTATGTTTGATTTGGGTGCTAGTAATGTTTTATTTCTGCTGCTTTCTGTATTAAGTTGCCTGTTAGTAGTAGACGTGTTGATGCGCCCTTTGATGTAGAAACTACCATAGGTAAGTCTACCAGGATTTCTGAGATGATAGAGAACTGTGATGTTGAACTTGAGGGTCATAAGTTTCCTGTTAGATAGTTCGTGATGACCTTTGGTGGTTTCGATTTGGTTCTTGGGATGGATTGGTTGGCGGCCTTCGAGGTGAACATTATGTGTTGCAAGAAGATAATTCGTTTGGTAGCGCTTGACGGGAGTTTGGTAACTGTTTATGGGGATTGGGTCACAACGATCCCGAAAGTGATCTCAATGGCGGTGGTGGGAAAGTGTATGAGGTGTGGATGTAGCGCCTATTTGCCCTATGAAAAGGATGTTGATACGCCAACACCACAATTGCCTGATGTGCCGGTTGTGTGTGATATTCTAGACATGTTCCCAAAAGACTTACCAGGAGTGCCACCTGACAGAGAGATCGATTTTCAGATTGATCTAACACCGGGTGCCCAACCTGTTGCCAAAGCATCATATCGGTTGGCTCCGATAGAAATGAAAGAGTTGATGGAGCAGTTGCAAGAGTTGCTTGATAAGGGGTTCATTAGGCCGAGTATCTCTCCTTGGGGTGCTCCGGTCCCGTTCGTGAAGAAGAAAGACGGTAGTATGAGGATGTGAATTTACTATAGTGAGCTGAATAAGTTGACGGTGAAGAACCGATTCCCTTGTCGAGAATAGATGATTTGTTCGATCAGCTTCAAGGTGCCAGTTGGTTTTCAAGGATAGACCTTCGATCAGGCTACCATCAGTTGAAGGTGAAGGAGTAGGATATCCCTAGAACAGCTTTCTGCACACGTTATGGTCACTATGAGTTTCTTGTCATGTCTTTTGGTTTACCCAATGCGCCAGCTGCTTTTATGGATCTGATGAATCGGGTGTGTCGGCCGATGTTGGATAAATTAGTGATTGTGTTTATTGATGATATCCTGATTTATTCAAAGAGCGAGATTAAGCATGCCGGACACATTCGGGAGGTGTTGGAAATGTTAAGAAAGGAGAAGTTGTATGCTAAGTTCTTCAAGTGCTCATTCTGGTTGCGTGAGGTTCAATTCTTGGGTCATGTGGTGAATCCCGATGGGATTATGGTGGACCCGACAAAGGTGGAGGTAGTAATGCAATGGAAGTCTCCAAAGACGCCCTCCGAGATTCATAGCTTCTTGGGTTTCGCGGGCTACTATAGAAGATTTATTCAAGACTTCTCCATGATGGCTTCTCCACTAACTAATTTGACCCAGAAGGATGTGAAGTTTGTATGGGGTCAGGCTCAAGAGAAGGCATTTGAAGAATTGAAGGCGAGATTGACTCAAGCGCTTGTTCTGTCATTACCAAATGGAAGTGAAGATCTGGTAGTTTATTCTAATGCTTCCTACTCGGGGTTAGGGTGTGTGTTAATGCAGAGTGGGAAGGTTATAGCCTATGCATCCCGATAGTTGAAGGTTCATGAGGTCAATTATCCTACTCATGACTTGGAGCTAGCAGTTGTGGTCTTCGTGTTAAAGATTTGGAGGCACTACCTATACAGTACCAAGTGCACCATATTCACTGACCACAAGAGTCAGAATTACTTTTTTGAGCATAAGGACCTGAACATGAGGCAGAGGAGATGGTTGGAGCTTATAAAAGATTATGATTGCGAGATCCATTACCATCCGGCAAAGCCAATGTGGTGGCCGATGCCCTTAGTCGAAAAGAGAGGCCCGAGCCAATTCGAGTGAAAGCATATCAGCTAATCATGAACTCTGATGTGATGAAGCAAGTTAAAAAGTTTCAAGATAAGGCATTGAAGGAAGATCATCTTAACTTAGAAAGATTGAGTGGTCTGGTTGGGGAATTGGGTGAAAACACACTTGCTGTTAGAACCCGATTTGCACGAGTGTGGATTCCTCATTTTGGGGATTTACGGGTGAAGATTTTCGATGAAGCTCACAAGACTTGATACTCCATTCATCCGGGTGCCACAAAGATGTATCAAGACATGAAGAAGGATTATTGGTGGCCGGTATGAAACGTGACGTGGTGGAGTATGTGAGTAAATTCCTTACTTGTGTACAGGTGAAGGCCAAGCATCAGAAACTGTATGGGAAAATCTAACCTTTGGATATACCGGAATGGAAGTGGGAGCACATCACCATGGATTTCATTACGAAGCTGTCGCGTACTCCGAAAGGGTACGATGCCATATGGGTAATTGTTGACCGTTTGACAAAGAGTGCTCACTTCCTACCGATTCGCGAGACATATTCATCCGAAAGGTTGGCGGATCTCTTCATTAAGGAGATTGTAACTCGTCGTGGTGTACAGGTGTCCATTGTTCCCAATCGCGACACCCGGTTTACATCCAAATTTTAGAAGAAATCCCACGATGCTATAGGGACGAGGTTACATACCAGCACAGCTTATTATCTCAAACTGATGGCCAGTCAGAAAGGACCATTCAAACATTGGAAGACATGCTTCGGGCATGTGTTATTGATTTTGGGGGAAGTTGGGATGACCACTTACTGTTAGCTGAATTCTCATACAACAACAGTTATCATGCCAGTATTGGTTTGCCTCCTTATGAGATGCTATATGGTAGGAGATGTAGAATACCCGTCTGTTGGGGTGGTATTGGTCAGAAAGAACTAGGAAGCATCGAGGTAATCGAGGCTACGACTGAGAAGCTTGAAAAGATCAAGGCCTTCATGAAGGCAGTCAAAGATAGACAGAAGTCGTATACTGATAAACGACACAGACCGATTGAGTTCCAAGTGGGTGACCGGGTTATGTTGAAGGTCTCACCTGGAAGGGTATTATTCGATACAGAAAGTGGGGCAAGTTGAGCCTGAGGTACATAGGCCCTTTCCGAATTATCGCTCGAGTAGGAGAGGTGACCTATAGATTGGAGTTACAGAAGAGCTAATTGGAATCCACCCGACATTCCATGTATCTTATCTGAGAAAGTACTTAGCAGATGACGATATGATTGTTCCGCTGGAGGATATCGAGGTAGATGACGGCTCAATTATCTGGAGCAGCCAATGATAATCATCGACCGAAAAGAGAATAGGCTGAGAAATAAAGTGCTTCCTCTTGTGCGTGTACAATGGAAGCACCAGAAAGGATCTGAGTCAATGTGGGAGACTGAAGAAGAGATGAGGCAGCATTACCCACGTCTGTTTGAGGAATAACAGGTTTCGGGGACGAAACCTATTTAAGGGGGGTGGACTTGTAACACCTGGTTATTTATTTATTTTGAAGCCAACGAATGAAGGAAAAAGAAATAAAGTCCAAAGTTGAGGGACCAAACTCGCAAACGAGAAGAAACTTGGATGAGTGGGGTATAAAAGGGGGAAGGCAGCCCACACCCTCCCCCACACTCACCATTTTCGGATTTGAGAGAAAGAAGGAGGAGAAAAGTGGTCTCAATCTTGGTTCGGGTTGAATCGAGCGTGGAAATCGTCGTGTAGCAGGTCAAATCGAAGCTCTATTTCTTGGTGTGATTTGTGTGAGTTCTAGGACCCCTCTTTTAAACGTTTTTGGTTGATTTAGTGGTTGGAACACATCTGAAAACCCGTTTTTGTATGTGTGTGTGTGATTAACCCATTTGTATGTGATTGCGTGTGATGCGTTTGGAGTTTGTTTCCGGGCTTGTGCGGGCTTGAATGCGGTTGTGGTATGCATTCCTAAGGTTTAGGATGGTTTATTTAGGCTTAGAATGGGTTTGGATGAGCTTAGAGGTCGAAAATGGTAGTTGGGTTCGGGAGTGAGCTATATTCTACGCAGTTAGGGCCATGCGACCGAATGGCATGCCAGTCGTGCGACTGAAGTCCACAAGCATGCAAGTCAAGCGATTGAGGTTCGATCAATGTGAGACATACGACTGAGGCCCATACGCCTGCCAGTCGTGCGACTGAAGGTCAATCGCATGGGGAGTCATGCGACTAAGAGTTCATCTGCATTAAGTCCATCCGCATTAGTTCCATTCGCATGGGCCTCATCCGCATTAGTTCCATCCACATAAGGTCCATTCGCATGGGTGTTCATCCGCATTGGTGTTCATCCGCATGAGGTCCATTCCCATGATTGGGTGTTCATTCGCATAGGTGCTCATCCGCATTGGTCCATACGCATGATGTTCAGTCGCCTAAAAGGCCATGCGACTGAAGGGTGTCCATACGCCCAAGTAGGGCTTGTGCACTCGGGTAAAACGTGGTTTATGTTCAAACTTTCGAGGGAAAGTGCAAATGTAAGTTGTGATGTGGGAGGTTCCCATAAGTTTATGTAAGATGACTTTTGAGGCCTTAGAGGTTATGTTGGGCATGATGTTGATGTTGCATGTTTATCCATGATGTATGTATGTATGATGTTGCCATGTATGATGATGATGACTGTGTATGTTATGTTCCTTGTTATGATGTATGTTTATCTTTCCATGTCTTTACGATGAACGTTAATGAATGAAATAAAAGTATTATATAACGTAAAGTGAAAGATAATGAAAGAGAAACATGAAGTAATAATTCATGCATTAATGAATGATGAAAGTAAAGAAAGTCTTGCAAGCATTGTATGTAGGGACACGCCATTAAAAGGTGTTAGCCCAACGATGTGTGGGTTCGCTACCCCAGGAGGATGCATATTGGGGTCTTTCTTTGTGATTGACCATTTGTATGGAACCATTGTTTCTTGCCTTAGGTACTGTGGCCAGAGGTGCTCGGCACCGTGAATGAAGGTCTATGATAGGCTTAGGTCCAGTACCATGAGCATGAAGGGCATAGCACATGACAATGGTATACTTGGACTTTATCTTAGGTACTGTGGCCAGAGGTGCTGGGCACCGTGAATGAAGGTCTATGATAGGCTTAGGCCCAGTACCATGAGCATGAAGGGTAAAGTTCACGGTGTTGACGAAAGGAAATGATGTAATAACGAACGAACGAAAGAAAGTAAGAATGAATGAATGAACGGAAGTTAATGAACGATGAAGATAATAACTATTATCTATGTGTACGTATGATGTATGATCACATAAAAGAAATGAAAGGTTCTAACGAAAGAAAAGTATGTTTAATTATAAAACTAGAACTCACTTAGCAACATTGACTTTTATGTGTTTCCAGTTGGCAGGTAATGATTGCTGAGGATGGCATAGGGTGGCTACTCAGCACTTTTGGATGACATTCATTTATATAATGCTTTTTTGATGTAATGCAACAATGTATTTTGTAACCGATTAATGATGTATTATATTGCAAAAAATTTTATGATGAAATGAGATGTCATTTTTGAATGTTTCCGCTGCAATGCTTATGTAAGATAAATGAAAATATATGTTTTATGTGCAATGATTTACCAGCTGTAAGCGTCCCGGTAACGGGGCCTTACAACTTAATTATTAATAACCCAAATTCCAATTGAAACCCTAATTAATAATTAGTCGTTAATCATATCCTTATTCTAATATTAAGACACCAAATCTTAGGTTGAATCGTGAAGGAATCGTTGGAGAATCTTATTTTCTTCTTATTAGTCAAAAGTGCATCTTATATATCATATGAGTTTTCCATGTGAGTTCTGTATGCCCCTTCTTAATTTATTTCACACATTTTAGGGTGAAACATGTTAATCTTATAAACATACACTTGTAAAACATATTGAAACTTGTAATGCACGTGCAATTCATTTATAAACTTGTCATGGTTACCTGAGATATACGGGAGCCTTATATGATAGTGACCTTATAAAAACAATCATTCACTATTGCTAGCCTGGCGACATCATAGATTTATGGGCTTGACAAGCCTATTTGTTGCTAAAGTAGAGGTTATTGCCGGCTCCTGATGACATATACTTGTTCATCATTAGAACCAAGTACACTTAGCTAATTGTTATAACTTATAGTGGATATCTTTGTCAAGGTTTGATTGTATCATTATGCTATCTATATTCTTGCAATATTTCTTAACCTATGACATGAATTGCCACTTAGAAGTTGCTTTTATACGTATGTACAAAATCATGAGAACTCACCAACATTATATGTTGACCCTTCATTTTTTTAACATGTTTTAGGATTGCTTCTTTGAGGAATTCTTATGCTGATATAAGACTTGGACCTAATTTAACTAAAGATTCCATTTTGTTGTTTGTATATTGGGTGTATTGTAATAATTTAGTTGTTTAGTATTATTCAATGAAAAATGATATTTAATATTATTTCAACTTATTTAATTCTATGAGTTTTGAACAATTGTTTCACATTTGTTTACCCTGGTAATTCCGTCATCGGTCGGGGTGTGACAGATTGGTATCAGAACCATGGTTATAGGGAATTAGATTACTAGAAATAAAATGACCTAGACTATAACTAAGTATCCTTACACATGAGTCCTCTCATGTATTTTATATGCTTAGATAGGATTTTATGTGCCTTATATGCTTAAACATGATCATGTGGTTATATGTCTTACATGATATATCCTTATACCTTGGTTCTTATCAATACACACATGATTCTCAAATCATATTCTAAGGCTTTATGCCTAAATCAAATGGTTTTCAAATTGAGCTTTGAATCATTAATCATGGTTTCCATGTCTCATCAAAGTCTGTGTACTATAACTTGAAACATGTAATATTGGAAGAGCGTGATGTTTGTATCTCGAGCTGTTGTATTTAGGCAAGTGTAAGGCCCCGTTCCCGGGACGCTTACAGCTGGGTTCTCATCGCACATAAAACGTATAATTGCATTTGTATTTCATAAAGCGCAGTGGAAAACTAAAACAATCTTTCATTTCCATGTAAATGCTTTTGCAAGTTAATACAACATTCATTACAAAATAGCTTGATCGCATTACAATGCAAAAACATTAATCAAAAGAATGCCATCCCAAAAGAGCTGAGTAGCTTCACGGTGTGCCATCCTCAGCAAACATTACCTGCTAACCGGAAAACATATAAAAAGTCAGCGTTGCTGAGTGAGTTCTAGTTTTATTACAAAACATACTTTACTTTCATATAAAACCATTTGTTACTTTTACATGATCACACATCGTACGTACACATAGATAATATCATTATTATCTTCTTCATTCATTGATTCGTTCATTCGTTCTTTATGACTTTACTTGCGCATCGGACATCATCCGTACCAATACCATGTGCTACACCCCGGTTAGTCGTAGCTACAGGGCCGAAGTCAATAAATGAACAACTAAATGTATGCCATGGTACTAGGAGTAACCATCAGTCTTAGCTACTTGGCCGAAGTCAATAAATGAACAGCTAAACGTATGCCACAGTACTAGGGGTAAGCGGTAGAGGTTCTACATTAAGGGTCAATCACAAAGATGGACCCGTTATTCGATGCGTGCAAGACGTTTCATTCGTTCATAATGCATGCATTCAACATCGTGTTCCTCTTTCATTATCTTTCAATTTACGTTACACAATACTTCGTTCATTCTTTATCATAACACGTAAAGTTATAGGAAAGATAAACATATATCATAATAAGGAACATAACACACACAGACATCATTATCATACAGGGCAACACCATACAAACATAACGTGCATAAACTTGCAACATCATCATCATCATGCCCAACATGCTTTCTAAGGCGTCAAGCGTCATCTTACATGCTCTTATGGGGACCTTTACGTCAAAACTTACATCTGCACTTTCCCCCGAAAGTCAGAAATCAATCTATACCTTCCTCGGGTACAACAGCCCTATTCGCGCGTATGGACACCCTTCAGTCGCATGGCCTCCATGCGACTGAACATCATGCGATTGAACTCAAGCGGATGAACATTCAGGCGAATAAACATCCACTCGTGCGAATGGACAATACGGATGGACCTCATGCGAATGGGATTAATACGGATGAGCACTTATGCGACTGGACCTTCAGTCGCACGACCTCCATGCGACTGGCCTTTCAATCGTGCGAATGGACCCCAATCGCACCCTAATTGGCCGTATGGCCTCCATTCGGCCTCCAGTCGGTCACCTAGCCCTAACTGATGCAGAATGCAGTTCATCCCGACTGCAGCCGAGGGTTTTCAGCCACCAAACTCATCTAAACCCATTTTAAGCCCAAATCGACCATCCTAAACCTTAGGGATGCATACCACAACACCATTCAAGCACACACAAGTTCACAATCGAGCCACAAATGCCTCATACATACACATACACATACACAAACGGTCAACATACCCACACTCAAAAACCCAATTTCAGATGTTTTCCAGCCCCAAAATCGTTTGAAAACAAGTAAAAGAGGGGTTCTAGAACTCACATAAATGAGCACAACGTCAAGAGCTTCGATTTGGCTTGCTACACGATGATTTTGGCGACCCGAACTAACTCGAACCAACTTTTTCTCCTTTCTCTCTTCTTCTCTCTATGAAATCTGAAATGTGAGGTGTGTGGGGAGAGTGGGCTGCCCTCTCCCTACTAATATCACCACATTTCCCAACTTTTCTTCGGTGGCGAGTTTGGTCCCTCGACTTTGAACTTTATTTTCTTTTCTTTCTTCACCGGCTTCAAAATAATAAATATCCGGGCTTTACAGCAAGGTATTCATATAAATCCAAATCAACCGATGGATCCATTTACCTTACCTAGGAAACCTTGGGGTGAGTGTCTGCTTATAGGTATGCATGTCTTCTTTAAGGTTATGGTTGACCCAATACTTTGATAAGTCAATGTATTTGCTTTGGTTTGTAAACCAAACGTTACACTTGAAACACCTTGTTATTATTTTGAATTGTCTTATCATTGATTTTCGTCTTCTTGGATTTTAAAACTCATTTCCTAATTCTCATAACGATTCTTAATAATCTTCTTGAATGTTTTCCCCTCAAAACCAAACATATTCTAAAAACCCATTACAATGATACTCTTATTCTTAAAAGTACCTTTGATCTTAACGAACATGATTCTTGTACCAACCTTACACTTCAAAGTTGACTGCTTTGAGAAAGCACCTCTGGAGTCCTATTTCATCCAAAAGTGTCTTGCACCGTCTGAAATGCAAAAGCTTGGAAGCCAAAAGTTCCAATGTAATTGAAGAGTCTAACCACATTATGAAGAAACACATGAAATCATGAATAAAGAAATCGAACAAACTTAATTGTAGTAAAACACCATAGTCAAAACTCACTGAATTTAAATGTTCCCAAGAGTTCACTTGTGAACGTGAAATGAAATCCAAGTCTCCTCATATATTTGAAATCAGTCTTTTTGTGATTAAATATCAGGACGAAATTTCTTAAAGCAGGGGAGATTGTAACATCCGCCTATTTTGAAAATAAAAGCCCAAACCCGAATCTGGTTGACTCAATTTTAGCAAGCAAATTCATTAGTTAGCTATTTGATTAGTGTTAATTTTTCACATACAATAATTTTACTATTTATTCAATTCTCATTTATTAAATCATTTAGAAATCTATAGTAAATTTGATAATCTATAAAATAAAGTTTTATAAATTTATGAGTTTACTTATAGAAATAAATAATATTATTTCAAAACTATAATGTTAGATAAGTTTATGTAGTTTAAGGTTAACTTTTATATTTAATAAAACACAAAGTATTATTACATTAGAAAATTGGGTTATATAAGTGTGGGGTTTATTTGGTAATATTTGAACTTAATTCAAAAGTTTGCTGCATAAAATGATAACAACTCAAAATTTAAGGGACCAAAATGTCACTTTGTTTTAAACCCAAACCAAACCCCCCTCTCCCTCATCCCGTCAACCTCCCTTCGACCACTTTTCGGCAACACTAAAACTCGTAAATTAAAGGTTTTTAATTGCAAGTAACCGTCCCTCACTTCTCGTGCATTAGTTTTGAACTCATGACCCTTTAATTTGTATTATGAGGTTGTTAATCCTCTCGAATCAAAACCGAAACCTGCATACAAAGCATGAACTCGTTCGACTCAAAACTGACCAAATCATGCATTCATAATCGAGGGAAAATCTTCAAACCAATACTTTTAAACTACTTGTATTCCCAATTTCATCCGTAACACATACAAGCATCACATTCGATTCGCATAATCAACACGAAATTATAACTAACGCTCAACACCTTTTGAACTTCTTAACCGAAAATTAACAGAGGGAAATCAATCTTCATCATCATACGAAGCTTTCCAAATGATCATTTGAATAAAACCATCAAGAATCAATTTTGTTTGATAACCCCACAACTACATCCGTTCTTCTAACCAAAGTAAACCAATCCAAGTAATAAGAATATTTTTATGCTCGGATTTACATGATAAATCAAAGCCCTATGTTTGATTTCATTAACAACATCGTTTGGATGTTCAATTTGATCAAAATCGAAGTTTGGGTTCTTGACAATTTGGGGATTCATTTAATTAATGGATTTATAAAATCTTTTTGAATCTTAAATAGATTCGGGCTTTAGCCCAACTGGCAACTTTCAACACCCATATACATGAGGTCCCTGGTTTGAACCGGGCCTCGGCCATGTTTTGTTTTAATTGTTTTTTTTTAATTTTTAATTCAGAAAAATTATTATTATATTTTAAAATCAAAAAATAAATTATTTTGTTAACTAAAACATATCATAAATTACTAAATTAATGTAAAGTTTTAAAACTTATGATTTAAAAGTTAATTACTTTTTTAAAGAATAACAATGGTTTTAAAAATATTATTAATTCTTTTATATAAATTAAATGCTATAAATCTATTATAGCATAAATTTAGATTATTTTAAAACATTTTAAATCTATATGTTAGAAATACTTTAAACAATTAAATCTTCAAATAATTACTTAAATAATTAATTATACAATTCTTCATAAATAGTTTATAAATTAATTATTTCTTTTCACACTTTATACTTAATCTTTATTAATCATTTTTTATAAATTAAATTGTTTAATTTCATTATATTTCTTAATCTTAATTATTGATTTATTTCATCTTTATTGAATCAAAACATAATCAATAATATTATTATTATCTAACTTAATGATTAAAACCTCAAAATATGATTATGCTATGTATATTCTTGTAATATTTCTTACCTATGACATTAATTATCACTTAAAAGTTGCTTTTATACGTATGTTGTAACACCCGGATATTTTCTTTGAAGCCGACGAAAGAAGAAAAAGAAATAGAGTCCAAAGTCAAGGGACCAAACTTGCCAAAACGTGAGAAAGTTCGAAAGAGAAGGAGAATAAGATGGAGGGCAGCCCACACCCTCCCCACATCTCTAAAAAAAACTCAGCAAAGAAAAGAAAGAAGAGAGAAAAAGGTTGGTTCAGGTAGATTTAAGCATGCAAAATCGTCATGTAGCGGGTCCAAACAAAACTCTACTTCTTGGTGTGGTTTGTGGGAGTTCTAGGACCCCTCTTTTAAACATTTTTCGTCAATTTTGGGGCTGGAACACATCTGAGAACCCGTTTTTGTATGTGTTTGTGTTTGACCCATTTGTATGTGTTTGCGTGTGATGCATTCGGAGTTTGTTTCTGAGCTTGTGCGTGCTTGAATGGTGTTGTGGTATGTATTCCTAAGGTTTAGAATGGGTTTGGATGAGCTTGCAGGTCGAAAATGGCAGATAGGGTTCGGGATGAACTGCATTCTGCATCAGCTAGGGCTAGGCGACCGAATGGAGGCCATACGGCCAGTTAAGGTGCGATTGAGGTTCATTCGCACGAATGAGGGTTCTTTCGCACGACTGAAGGTTCATTCGCACGACTGAGAGCCCATTCGCATAAATGCTCATCCGCATTAGGTCCATCCGCATTAGTTCCATTCGCATGGAACTCATCCGCATTGGGTTCATCCGCATTAGGTCCATTCGCATGGGTGTTCATTTGCATAGATGTTCATCCACATTGGTCCATTCGCATGATGTTTAGTCGCCTGGAAGGCCATGCGACTTAAGGGTGTCCATACGCCCAAGTAGGGCTTGTGCACTCGGGGAAAACGTAGTTTATGTTCTGACTTTTGGGGGAAAGTGCATATGTAAGTTGTGACGAGGGAGGTTCCCGTAAGTTCATGTAAGATGACTTTTGAGGTCTTAGAGGTTATGTTGGGCATGATGATGATGTTGTATGTTTATGCATGATGTATGTATGTATGATGTTGCCCTGTATGATGATGATGACTGTGTATGTTATGTTCCTTGTTATGACGTATGTTTATCTTTCTCGTGGCTTTACGTTGAATGTTAATGAATGAAATGAAAGTATTATGTAACGTAAAGTGAAAAAATAATGACGGGGGAACATGAAGGAAGAATGCATGTATTAATCAATGATGAAAGTAAAGAAAGTCTTGCAAGCAAATGTATGGAAGGGACACACCATTAAAAGGTATAGCCCAACGATGTGCGGGTTCGCTACCCCGGGAGGATGCACATTGGGGTCTTTCTTTGTGATCAACCATTTATATAGAACCTCTACCGCTTACCCCGGTACTGCGGCACCCTGTATAGCTGTCTATTTATAGACTTCGGCCCAGTAGCCATATAGTTTGGGGTGTAGCATATGGTATTGGTATGGGTGATATGAAAAATGAAAGAAAGAATGAATAATGAAGATAATAATGATATTCTCTATGCGTACGTATGATGTATGATCGCATGAAAGTAAAGCATTATTTGTAACGAAAGATAAAGTATGTTTTATTATAAAACTAGAACTCACTCAGCAACATTGACTTTTTATGTGTTTCCAGTTGGCAGGTATTTTTGTTGGGGATGGCACTGTGCGGCTACTCGGCTCTTTTGGATGGCATTCTTTTGATTAATGTTTTTGCATTGTAATGCAAACAAACAATTATTTGAATGAATGTTGTATTAACCTGCAAAAGCATTTGTAATGATATGAAAAGTTATTTTTATGTTTCCGCTACAATGTTTTATGAATGATTAAATGTATAGTATATGTTTTATGTGCAATGATTTCCCAGCTGTAAGCGTCCCTGGAACAGGGCTTTACAAGTTGGTATCAGAGGCAAAGTTTTAGTGAAATGGGTAAATTTTCAAAATAAACCTAAAGTTAAATTGAAAATGGGACGGAAAAAGGGAAAGGATGCCAATCTGAGTAGCTACGTGCCATCAGGTATTTTCGTAATGTTAACCGGTATTTTGTGCGCATGGTATGTGGTTATGTGTTGTTTGTAGATTTAAATATTGATGTAGTCAGGATAGGTAATGCTCAAGGTGTGAAGAGTAAAGTAAGTGGCTAATCACAACTGGCCACTATAATTTGGGACTTACTATACTTGACATCAACTGAGATGTTCCCTTGAATGACCGTGTTAGTGTTTGAATCTTTCAGTGTGCGTGTGAACGGCTGGTGGTAGATCTTCGAAATCTTCATAGGGCGGAGGTCGTGGTGCTAAACTGCGACCCAAGAGGGGAAGACCCAGAGTTGAAAAGGTGGTTCCTGAAGAACCCGAGACCCCTCATCAGGATTGTGGTGATGAGAGTGCAAACCTAAGGGCCTCGGTGAAAGAGGCAGTGGTTGAAGAAGTCCATCAGGTCATGCAGAAGATCTTACTGTCTATAGTGACCGAAGTTATCAAGGTGGTACGGGAAGGGGAGAGGAAAGAAAGAAGTAGACCTATGAGCGAAAGTAGACAGCCCGAGAATGAAACGGTATTGTCTGAAAACGAAGAAGAAGAAAAGGAAGAAGAGCCTATACCGAGGGCGGCACGAGGCTTAACTACGGGGCATTTATGAGATGCAAGCCCCCTACTTTTGATGGTAACGGCACTGTTGTTGCTGCTCACCGGTGGGTGAGGGAAATGGAGGTTGTTCTTGATATTAGCGAGTGCCGGGAGGACCAGAAGGTGAAGTTTGCTACCCACTCATTTGTAGACTTGGTTCTGTGTTGGTGCGACAATAGTGTCCAAGCCGAGGGTAGCCGGGCGATAAGAAGGATGAGGTGGGAGGAGTTGAAGAAGTTGGTGATTGAGGAGTTCTGTCTTGATAGGGAGATGGATAAGATTGAGAGAGAGTTCCTGCAGCTGGAGGCGGGAACCATGACACACCAGCAGTACACCACCAATTCAATGAAATGGCACGGATAGTGCCGGATCAGGTGACGCCTCTGTCGTGAAAGATCAAGAGGTAGATTCAAGGCTTGCTGGTGGATATTTGCAGGCAGATGATCGCCACCCAGCTAGGCACGTTTAGGTCGGCGGTCGATTTGGCAGGGAGATTATACGATGAATGGGAGGTGGTGGTGACCAAAGTAAGCAAGAAGGGTGGTGGCGATCGGAATTGGGATGGGAAAAGGTTTGGTCGGGGTGATGCCTCGATGGGTAACAAAAAAGCACGGGTGGATGACCGCCGTGTGACCACATCGAGTGCGGGGTCAAGGAGGTGTGGCAAGAGTGGAAGGGAGCATGCAGGAGAATGTAGATTGGGATTGAACGTGTGCTTCAAATGTGGGAAGATGGGGCACATCGCAAAGCATTTCCATCCGGGTAGATGTTTTAACTGTGGGGAGAGTGGTCATATGAGTAAAGACTGTAAGAAGCCGACGGCTAAGGGTTCTGGGGTAAAGAAGGCGGGAAGTGAAGGACCGAGGGCGAGCGCCAGGGCATTCACTATTACACAGGAAGAGGCTAGGATGGACCCTGATGTTGTGTCCGGTACGTTTCTAGTGAACCAAACTTTAGCTTCAGTGTTATTTAATTCAGGTGCCGGTAAAAGTTTTATTTCTGCTGCTTTCTGTGCTAAGCTGCCTGTTAGTAATAGACGTGTTCTGCGCCCTTTGATGTAGAAACTGCCATAGGTAAGTATACCAGGATTTCTGAGATGATAGAGAACTGTGATGTGGAGCTAGAAGGTCATAAGTTTCCTGTTAGACCGTTCGTGATGACCTTAGGTGGTTTCAATTTGCTTCTTGGGATGGATTGGTTGCAGACTTCAAGGCGAACATTATGTGTCGCAAGAAGATGATTCGTTTGGCAGTGCCTGACGGGAGTTCGGTAACTATTTATGGGGATCGGGCCACGATGATCCCGAAAGTCATCTCAATGTCGGTGGTGGGAAAGTGTATGAGGCGTGGATGTAGCGCCTATTTGGCCAATGTAAAGGATGTGGATACGCCAACACCACAACTGCTTGATGTGCCCAGAAGACTTTCCAGGAGTGCCACCTGACCGAGAGATCGAGTTTCAGATTGATCTGATAACGGGTACCCAACCTGTTGCCAAGGCACCGTATCAGTTGGCTCCGATAGAAATGAGAGAGTTGATGGAGCTGTTGCAAGAGTTGCTTGATAAGGGGTTCATTAGGCCGAGTATATCTGCTTGGGGTGCTCCGGTCTTGTTCGTGAAGAAGAATGACAGTAGTATGAGGATGTGTATTGACTACTGTGAGCTAAATAAAATGACGGTGAAGAACCGATACCCCTTGCCAAGAATAGATGATTTGTTCGATTAGCTTCAATGCTAGTTGTTTTCAAGGATAGACCTTCGATCTGGTTATCATTATTTGAAGGTGAAGGAGCAGGATATCCCTAAACCAGCTTTCCACACACATTATGGTCACTACGAGTTTCTTGTCATGTCTTTTGGTTTGACCAATGCGCCAGCTGCTTTTATGGATCTGATGAATCGAGTGTGTCGGGCGATGTTGGATAAATCAGTGATCGTGTTTATTGATGATATCCTGATATATTCAAAGAATGAGGAGGAGCATGCCGGTCAGATTCGGGAGGTTCTGGAGATGCTAAGGAATAAGAAGTTGTACACCAAGTTCTCTAAGTGTGCACTTTTGTTGCGCGAGGTTCAGTTCTTGGGTCATGTGGTGAATCCTGACGTGATTATGGTGGACCCGACCAAAGTGGAGGTAGTGATGCAATGAAAGTCTCCGAAGACGCCATCCGAGATTCGTAGCTTCTTGGGTTTGGCGGGCTACTATAGAAGATTTATCCAAGAATTTTCTAAGATCGCTTCTCCACTAACTAAGTTGACTCGGAAGGATGTGAAGTTTGTATAGGGTCAAGCTTAAGAGAAGGTGTTCAAAGAATTGAAGGCGAGGTTGACTCAAGCTCCTGTTCTGTCATTATCCGATGGAAGTGAAGATCTGGTGGTTTATTTTGATGCTTCCTACCCAGGGTTGGGGTGTGTGTTAATCCAGAGAGGAAAATTTATAGCCTATGCATCCCGACAGTTGAAGGTTCATGAGTTCAACTATCCTACTCATAACTTGGAGCTAGCAGCTGTGGTCTTTGCACTAAAGATTTAAAGGCACTATCTTTACGGGATGAAGTGCACCATTTTCACTGACCACAAGAGCTTGAAGTACTTCTTTGATCAAAAATATTTGAACATGAGGTAGAGACGATGGTTGAAGCTTATAAAGGACTACGATTGTTAGATCCATTACCATCCGGGCAAAGCCAATGAGGTGGCTGATGCCCTTAGCCGAAAGGAGAGACCCGAGCCAATCCTGGTGAAATCATATCAGTTGATCATGACCTCGGATGTGATGAAACAAGTCAAAGAGTTTCAAGATGAGGCATTGAAAGAAGATCATCTTAACTTGAAAAGAATGAGAGGTTTGGTCGCAGAATTGGGTGAGAACACACTTGGTGTTAAAACATGACTTGGACAGGGTGGGTTCCTCGTTTTGAGGATCATGGATGAGGCTCACAAGACTCGATATTCCATTCATCCAGGTGCTACAAAAATGTACCAAGATATGAAGAAAGATTATTGGTGGCCGCGTATGAAATGTGATGTGGTGGAGTATGTGGGTAAATGCCTTACTTGTCTACAGGTGAAGGCGGAGTATCAAAAGCCGTATAGGAAGATCCAACCTTTGGATATAGCGGAATGGAAGTGGGAGCACATCACCATGGATTTCATTATGAAGTTGCCGCATACTCCGAAAGGGTATGATGCTATATGGGTGATTGTTGACCGTTTGACGAAGAGTGCTCACTTCCTACTTATCCGTGACACATATTCATCTGATAGGTTAGCAGATCTTTTCATCAAGGAGATTGTAACTCGTCACAATGTACTGGTGTCTATTGTGTCCGATCGTGACATCCGGTTTACATCTAATTTTGGAAGAAATTCCACGACGCTATGGGGACGAGGTTACATATTAGCATGGCTTACCATCCCCAGACTGATGGGTTAGTCGGAGAGGACCATTCAGACATTAGAGGACATGCTTCGGGCATGTCTTATCAATTTTGGGGGAAGTTTGGATGACCACTTACCGTTAGCTGAATTCTCATACAACAATAGTTATCATCCCAGTATTGGTATTCCATCTTATGAAATGCTATACGGTAGGAGATGCAGAACACATGTCTGTTGGGGTGATATTGGTCAAAAAGAACTAGGGAGCGTCGAGGTAATCGAGGCTACAATTGAGAAGCTCAAAAAGATCAAGGCCTTCATGAAGGCAGCCAAAGACAGACAGAAGTCGTATGCTGATAAACGACATAGACCGATTGAGTTCCAGGTGGTGATCGGGTTATGTTGAAGGTCTCACCTTGGAAAGGGATCATCCGATTCAGAAAGCAGGGCAAGTTGAGCCCGAGGTACATAGGCCCTTTCCGAATCATTGCTCGAGTAGGACAGGTGGCCTATAGACTGGAGTTACCAGATGAGTTAAGTGGAATTCACCCGACATTCCATTTATCTCATCTAAGAAAGTGCTTGGCAGATGAAGATATGATTGTTCCACTAGAGGATATCTAAGTAGACGAACGGCTCAATTATGTGGAGCAACCAGTGGCAATCATCAACCGATAAGAGAAGAGGCTGAGAAATAAAGTGGTTCCTCTTGTGTCTGTACAGTGGAAGCACAAGAAAGGATCCGAGTCAACGTGGGAGACTGAGGAAGAAATGTGACAGCATTACCCATGTTTGTTCAAGGAATAACAGGTTTCGGGGAAGAAACCTATCTAAGGGGGGTGGACTTGTAACACCCGGATATTTTCTTGAAGCCGACGAAAGAAGAAAAAGAAATAAACTCCAAAGTCGGGGGACCAAACTTGCTAAAACGCGAGAAAGTTCGGAAGAGAAGGAGAATAAGAGGGGAGGGCAGCCCACACCCTCCTCACATCTCCAAAAAAAACTCAACAAAGAGAAAAAGGAGAAAGGAAGAGAAAAATGTTGGTTCAGGTAGATTGAAGCGTGCAAAATCATCGTGTAGCGGGTCCAAACAAAGCTCAACTCTCGGTGTGGTTTGTGTGAGTTCTAGGACCCCTCTTTTAAATGTTTTTGGTCGATTTTGGGGCTGGAACACATCTGAAAACCCGTTTTTGTATATGTGTGTGTTTCACACACTTGCATGTGTTTGCGTGTGATGCGTTTGGAGTTTTTTTCTGAGCTTGTGCGTGCTTGAATGGTGTTGTGGTATGCATTCCTAAGGTTTAGGATGGTTGATTTGGGCTTAGAATGGGTTTGGATGAGCTTGGAGGTCAAAAATGGCAGATTGGGTTCGGGATGAACTGCATTCTGCATCAACTAGGGCAAGACAACCGAATGGAGGCCATACGACCGATTGAGGTGCGATTGAGGTTCATTCGCATGAATGAGGGTTCATTCGCATGAATGAGGGTTCATTCGCACGAATGAGGGTTCATTCGTACGATTGAGGGTTCCTTCGCACGACTAAGAGCCTATTCGCATAAATGCTCATCCGCATTAGGTCCCTACGCATTAGTTCCATTCGCATGGAACTCAACCGCATTGGGTTCATCCACATTAGGTCCATTCGCATGGGTGTTCATTCACATAGGTGTTCATCCGCATTGTTCCATTCGCTTGATGTTCAGTCGCCTGGAAGGCCATGCGACTGAAGGGTGTCCATACGCCCAAGTAGGGCTTGTGCACTCGGGGAAAATGTAGTTAATGTTCTGACTTTCGGGGGAAAGTGTAGTGTAAGTTGTGACGTTAGAGGTTCCTGTAAGTTCATGTAAGTTGACTTTTGAGGTCTTAGAGGTTATGTTGGGCATGAAGATGGTGTTGCATGTTTATGCATGATGTATGTATGTATGATGTTTCCATGTATGATGATGATGACTGTGTATGTTATGTTCCTTGTTATGACATATGTTTATTTTTCTCGTGGCTTTGCGTTGAAAGTTAATGAATGAAATGAAAGTATTACGTAACGTAAAGTGAAAGATAATAAAAGAGGAACATGAAGGAAGAATGCATGTATTAATCAATGATGAAAGTAAAGAAAGTCTTGCAAGCAAATGTATGGAAGGGACACACCGTTAAAAGGTATTAGCCCAACGATGTGCGGGTTCGCTACCCCGGGAGGATGCATATTGGGGTCTTTCTTTGTGATCGACCATTATATAGAACCTCTACCGCTTTCCCCGGTACTGCGGCACCATGTATAGTTGTCTATTTATAGAGTTCGGCCCAGTAGCCATATAATTTAGGGTGTAGCACATGGTATTGGTATGGATGATATGAAAAGTGAAAGAAAGAACGAATAATGAAGATAATAATGATATTATCTATGTGTACGTATGATGTATGATCGCATGAAAGTAAAGCACGGTTTTTAACGAAAGATAAAGTATGTTTTATTATAAAACTAGAACTTACTCAGCAACGTTGACTTTTTATGTGTTTCCAGTTGGTAGGTAATGTTGCTGGGGATGGCACGGTGCGGCTACTCGGCTCTTTTGGATGGCATTTTTTTATTAATGTTTTTGCATTGTAATACGAACAAACAATATTTTGAATGAGTGTTGTATTAACCTGCAAAATATGAAAAGTTATTTTTATGTTTTCGTTGCAATGTTTTATAAATGATTAAATGTACAGTATATGTTTTATGTGCAATGATTTCCCAGCTGTAAGCGTTCCAGGAACGGAGCCTTACATATGTACAAAATCATGGGAACTCACCAACATTATATGTTGACCCTTTAATTTTAAAATGTTTTAGGATTGCTTCTTTGAGGAATTCTTTTTGCTTATATAAGACTTGGACCAAGTTTAATTAAAGATTTTATTTTATTGTTTGAATCTTGATTGTATTATAATGATTTAGTTGTTTAGTATTATACAATGAAAAATGGCAGTTAATATTACTTCAACTTATATGATTCCATGAGTTATGAACAATCGTTTTACATTCGTCCGCCCCGATGATTCCGCCGTCGGTTGGGGTGTGACAATATACATAGCAAGATTTATCAACATGAATTAGTTATTTAGAAGATCTGATATTTGATTTGATTGTGGCATTTAAACTTGGGTTACGTATAAATAACATAGTGATTCATATGTGTGTAGATTAGTGTTACATATACGTAACACAATTTTACATATTGATATATACAGTTGTTTATGTGATTAATACACAACTTAATAATGTTCATTGGTTTGAATTCTTACTTCATTTATGTTTAAATATTTCAATATACAAAAAATAGTTTTTTATAATGTTCAATTTGTTTTAAACTTGTTAGTGATAGAGAGAGATAGAGATTTTGGTTTAAATGGAGAGAGGGGGGAGAGAGTGAGTGATTTTAGAAATCCAACTAATTAAATGAGAGTTTGCATCTAATTTAAATATATGTTTTGCCTATTATACCTTTATTAGCTTTTAATTAAAACCTTTAAACACTATTTATTACAATAATGTCATTATATTATCTCAACCATTGATTACACAAATCACTAGTGGATTAATGGTGTTTTCTTGTTTTCTAGTAAAAGATGATTTTCTTTTAAACCCTAGAGTTTATTACTTATTTTAAGTATACAAGATATCTTGGTTTTTTTACTTCCACTTAAAAATAAACCTAACAAAAATTAGTGTCAGAGACCAACTGTGTTAGGAGTTAGTCAACAATTGGGACCAACGATGTAATTTCTCAAAAGTTGAATCAATCCTGTAATATAAGCTGTGAAGTCGGTTTTTCTCCAGATCGATAAACATCCGAGCATGTTCTTGACGGAAGGATGAACAACCAAAACCAAAAGTCAAATCAATAACACGAACTATCAAATATTGGTTTCATTGATAAAAACTTAACGATTACAAGCTCGTTACAACATAAGAATCAAGACTCTTGGCAAGGGGAAGATCGAGCATGATCTCCCCTCTCATCCGGCAGCCCTAGGCTCCGGGCAGGCTTCCTCTCCATCCTCTATATTCTCTACACATTGAAACTAGTATATATAGGCCTCGGCCCATATTAGATGCGACTGGGCCCATTCGTGCGATTGGACCATGCGTATGGTTCAAGTGTACGACTGGACCATGCGTATGGTTCAATCGTACGACTGGACCATGCGTATGGTTCAATCGTACGACTGGACCATAATTATAGTTCAGTCTTACGAATGTCCCAATCGCATCTCTCAGTCGCACGGCTGGTCCATTAGCACGGCTCAGTCGTACAACTAAGTCTCATTCGCATATGCTCTTGCGAATGACCCAGTTTCATATGTTTACAACATATCAGGTGTATAACATTAAGCCTGGACTATTTGACGAGCGACGGACACACTATATATGACTATATATGCTCCAACAAATTCCCCCTTGTACGTTGCTTGCGAATAGTAGATAACACCTCTTACAATCTTCAGTCAATCTTTGCTCTGGTTGCCAATAGAATTAACGAAAACCATATTAGCCAACGTTGCCGATCCGTCAGGTTACTACCAAATACTGAAAATGAATTTAGGCACAATAGCTTTCGTTTACTTTGCAGAACACCATCACAGCAGTAAGATTCCCCATATCACTGATTTTTCAGATAATGATACGAACAGTTTTCCATTGCTTCAATCTTCACACAGGCTAACCTGATTAACATCACCACCTGCAGAAATCCCCCTCACATTCAGCATATCCTAATATATAGACATTGTGCTCTCCTTGCGTCTTGACCCGGTGTATTGGGCAAATGGTTGAAGGTTCCAATCCACAGCTGACAATATCAACCAAATCAGCACGCACGAAGATTCATCATCGGAAACCGGTTCACATCATCACTTTCTGATTGCGTCTTCACTTTCTATATACAAGGATTCCCCCTAAGAAGCAGAATCCTTTCTGTGCGGATAAATATAACTTGATTGGCCCATAAGTAGTCAGATGCTCCTGACTACCCCACAAAATCAGCACCAACTGCTGACATCTTCTCTTCTCTCTTTCGTGTTCCAATTATATTCACCTATTCTGGAAATCCGACGAATAATGGGGTACGCATCAAACTTATTTGACAAACGAACCGCTGGGTGAATATTCCTTGCTCATCTTAAAATCCGTGCAAGAAGCTGTTCCACACTCTTTTTTTTGGTCTAGAACAAATGCGAATGAGTCAATGCGGATGGCTCATTCGTGCGATTGAACATACGACTAGTCCAGTCGCACGACTGAACATACGACTGGTCCAGTCGTACGAATGTCTCATTCGCATGGTCCAGTCGTACAAATGGTCCATTCGCATGGCCTAGTCGTACGAATGGTCCATTCGCATGGCCCAGTCGCATGAACGGGTCTGCACACAGATTTTCAGATATGCAGCCGCCAGGGCTGCCCAAAACCCTAATCTGACGAATTCAACATGAATCGAAACAAAGTAGACATCATCAGATTCGAAAGGGTGACAGGAACGTGGTTTCAAATTCGATTTCAACATAGAAGCAACCCACGTAACAAGATCTGAGCAAAACACGAAGAACACGAAGTGGGTTTAACGTCAAGATCTAAAATTCAATCTAGAAATCAAGAGCTCGGGTTGCTAGAATGATTATTAGATCATTCCATCAGTAACCAGCTCTGATACCAATTGTGAAGTCGGTTTTTCTCTGGATCGATAAACATCCGAGCATGTTCTTGACGGAATGATGAACAACCAAAACCAAAAGTCAAATCAATAATATGAACTATCAAATATGGTTTTATTGATAAAAACCTAACGATTACAAGCTCGTTACAACATAAGAATCAAGACTTTTGGCAAGGGGAAGATCGAGCATGATCTCCCCTCTCACACGGCAACCCTAGGCTCCGGGCAGACTTCCTCTCCATCTTCTATATTCTCTACACATTGAAACTAGTATATATAGGCCTCGGACCATATTAGATGCGACTGGGCCCATTCGTGCGATTGGACCATGCGTATGGTTCAATCGTTCGATTGGACCATGCGTATGGTTCAATCTTACGACTGGACCATACTTATGGTTGAGTCTTACGAATGTCCCAATCGCATCTCTCAGTCGCACGGCTGGTCCATTAGCAAGGCTCAGTCGTACGACTGAGTCTCATTCGCATATGCTCCTGCGAATGACCCAGTTTCATGCGTTTACAACATATCAGGTGTATAACATTAAGCCTAGACTATTCGACAAGCGATGGACACACTATATATGACTATATATGCTCCAACAAATTCCCCTTTGTACGTTGCTTGCGAATAGTAGATAACACCTCTTACAATCTTTAGTCAATCTTTGCTCTGGTTGCCAATAGAATCAAACGAAAACCATATTAGCCAACGTTGCCGATCCGTTAGGTTACTACCACATCCCTGAAATGAATTTAGGCATAATAGCTTTCGTTTACTTTGTAGAACACCATCACAGCAGCAAGATTCCCCATATGACTGATTTTTCCACATAATGATACGAACAGTTTTCCATTGCTTCAATCTTCACACAAGCTAACCTGATTAACATCACCACCTGCAGAAATCCCCCTCACATTCACAATATCCCAATATATAGACATTGTGCTCTCCTTGCATCTTGACACGGTGTATTGGGCAAAAGGTTGAAGGTTCCAATCCACAGCTGACAATATCAACCAAATCAGCACGCACGAAGATTCATCATCGGAAACCGGTTCACATCATCACTTTCTGATTGCGTCTTAACTTTCTATATACAAGGATTCCCCCTATGAAGCAAAATCCTTTCTGTGCGGATAAATATAACTTGATTGGCCCATAAGTAGTCAGATGCTCCTGACTACCCCACAAAATCAGCACCAACTGCTGACATCTTCTCTTCTCTCTTTCGTGTTCCAATTACATTCACCTATTCTGGAAATCCGACGAATAATGGGGTACGCATCGAACTTATTTGACAAACGAACCTCTGGGTGAATATGCTTTGCTCATCTTCAAATCCGTGCAAGAAGTTGTTCCACACTCTTTTTTTTGGTCTGGAAAAAATGCGAATGAGCCAATACGGACGGCTTATTCGTGCGATTGAACATACGACTAGTCCAGTTGCACGACTGAACATACGACTGGTCCAGTCGTACGAATGTCTCATTCGCATGGTCCAGTCGTACGAATGGTCCATTCGCATGGCCCAGTCGTACGAATGGTCCATTCGCATGGCCCAGTCGCATGAACGGCTCTGCACGCAGATTTTCAGATCTGCCGCCGCCAGGGCTACCCAAAACCCTAATCTGACGAATTCAACATGAACCGAAACAAAGTAGACATCATCAGATTCGAAAGGTGACAGGAACGTGGTTTCGAATTTGATTTCAACATAGAAGCAACACACGTAACAAGATTTGAGCAAAACACGAAGAACACGAAGTGGGTTTAACGTCAAGATCTGAAATTCAATCCAGAAATCAACAGCTCGGGTTGCTAGAATGATTGTTAGATCATTCCAGCAGTAACCGGCTCTGATACCAATTATGAAGTCGGTTTTTTTCCGGATCGATAAACATCCGAGCATGTTCTTGACGGAAGGATGAACAACCAAAACCAAAAGTCAAATCAATAATACGAACTATCAAATATTGGTTTCATTGATAAAAAACTAACGATTACAAGCTCGTTACAACATAAGAATCAAGACTCTTGGCAAAGGGAAGATCGAGCATGATCTCCCCTCTCATCCGGCAGCCCTAGGCTCCGGGCAGACTTCCTCTCCATCCTCTATATTCTCTACACATTGAAACTAGTATATATAGGCCTCGGACCATATTAGATGCGACTGGGCCCATTCATGTGATTGGACCATGCGTATGGTTCAATCGTACGACTGGACCATGCGTATGGTTCAATCATACGACTGGACCATACTTATGGTTCAGTCTTACGAATGTCCCAATCGTATCTCTCAGTCGCACGGCTGGTCCATTAGCATGACTCAGTCGTACGACTGAGTCTCATTCGCATATGCTCCTGCGAATGACCCAGTTTCATGTGTTTACAACATATCAGTGTATAACATTAAGCCTAGACTATTCGACAAGCGACGGACACACTATATATGACAATATATGCTCCAACATAAGCATACAATAGAAACCAATCATGTAAATAGCTCTTACTTTTATAATCAAACTTCATGTACATGCAAAGAAACGACACATTTAAGCTATAACATCAAATATCAAGCATCAAGTAGCAAAATAGGAGGGTACAATTACACATAAAGTCAAGAACACCTTACCATGACAAAGTAGTTGCCTTTTCTTAGTTATAAATCTTGCTAATGTTTGACTTTAAAGCCAATACCTGTTGATTTCAACTCAATGAACAAAATATGTTTTGATAAAACGCCAAGATAAAAATAGATATTCAAAATTAGATCAATTAGTTTAGAAAAACTAAATAAAAATGGATTATACCTTACACAGACTTGATGTAGTCATAGCTACTATAATTATTCACTGAATCAAAGGCATTACCCTCCTTACTAAGAATTAAAACTTCAAAAACAATAAGATGACAAAAACTACTATCTATCGAAGGGATTTTCAAGCATGATATAAAATTGTTGTGTATACCTCTAGTTGTAGATAAATCTTTTTAATGAAGATAGCCGACACCATGAACTATCAACATCATCCCATGCTCACTTAATTACAAATGGGCATCCTAATTCATTAACAAATGTTATCAATTAGCACAAATCTTCACATAATAATCACAGACTTGTCGTTTATGTTCATGGCTAATAAAACTCTAGGTTTCTGAAGAATGAAAAAAAGAACTATTGGTGTTTCCATCAAATTGATGTGAGAGCATTGGCCATGCCTTGAATATTATCAAGCTCACATACCAGAATTGAGTCGTTGGCGAAGCCGTCACTTTACCATCAAACAACATTCTCTCTTGCTCTATTTGAGTTGCACATAGCATACATACCTCACATGATTTAGGATAAACACTAACCTACTAGTTTGCTTTGCAATGGCTAAGTGTAATGATGATCAAAGCCTTGTGAGAGGGAATTTGCCAACTAGTACCTCACACCATCATAATTATCCATGAAACATCTGCCAAATGAGAACAAATATGACTATAAACAATAAGTAAAACAAAGTTACTAATTACTTTCTTTTGTCTATGAAATCATCATGTTTGATGGTATTGATGTTACATACATTAGCATTCAATTCTCCTAATCCTTTATTTAGCATGTATTCTTGAAATGTTGGGTTCTTACCTTCATGTATAGCAATTGCAACAACACAAATTATAAGACATATCTGCAAACATCAATCAACAAATACACATGTTTTAAAGTTTAAGAAGCAATAATTATTCATACATTTAAGGTTTTGTTGGTGGCTTTCTCTCCGTCTAAGTCTGACCGTCTTCCTCTCTCTAACCATTTTCTCATGATAAAATTCATTTCTCTCCCTCTCCCTCTTATCTTTCTTTTTGAAATATACGTTGTAAGCAATGTTTCTAGAATCAGATCAGACTTCAAACAAGTCTCCTTACTGGTTTATTAGTCGGACCGGGCTGACCCATGGACAGGATTTACACTAAATACAATTATCTAATTGAGGTATTGGAATCACTAGTTATTTAATCTGGACTTATTTTTATCTTTTTCACTTGATTAGAAAGTTCATTTCTCTTTCTAATCTAACAAGAGTACAATGCTTCTTATTTAAGTTTTATCTATGATATTATTACAATAGAAGTTTGTATCTCTTCATCCTTTAAAGTTAATTTTATTTGGTTCATTGTCCAATTTTTTTTAGTTTATTTTCTTTGGAAAGGGAGGGGGTTTATCGAAAATCATTTGGTACGTCGAGAATTGATCGAATGTATATTCTTACTAAACCAAAGAGTTTATGGGGTGAAGACAACCCTCATCAGGTGAACTTAGATCAGCCTATGTTCATGATAATAGTGAGTTGCTTCAAAATACTCCTAAGAGGGATGTCTATGATCATTTTTATCATCAAATGTATAAGATCCTGCATAGTCATCTTAGTTGTTTCAGCAACATTACAAAAATGGACTTTACAATAAGTTATAACGTATAATAGTCCCACGCATCTTAGCTCACCCTATAAACCCATATTATTACAACCCAACCGTGATGAAATATATTGGAGCAAGTAGATTGTCATAACACATGACATTATTGTAAAGAATTTATCTAATTAACAAAATGACATAAGTATTATAAAGAAATAAAAAATGTTCAAAAGACTACATAACATAGTTTGATTTATTAACTAAGTTTATGAGTCAAGTGTCATAAACTTGTAAGCATCTAAATATATAAAATAAAGTTCAACTAACAATTTGGTGAGTAAACATGGGTTTTATTACATAACTATATTTAAAACATGATTCAAGAGTCAAAGTATGAATTCAAAAAAGTATAATTAAACCAAATGCATTGATCAAGCGTTTGTTGAAAAGTACTCCTAACCAACATGTTAGACTAAGAATATCAGTTTGATACACAAATGTCATCCGCAACAGCCCGCTCAGGTTTTAGAAGTTGATATCACATGCTAGCAAGTTAGTAAGCAAGACTTACTACCACATAAAAGACTAATCCAATAAGTTTATCATAAAATATACAATACACACAATACTTAATCGAATCGTATGATTTGCAAGATGGATTTGTCACATCCCAAAACATGAAAGGAAAAGAGACTACAAATACTCATATTGAGTTCTTGAGTATGAGTTGAACTTCACTTGATTAATCAAAATGATATAGCCTTAAATTAACAAGGTTATACATATTAGGAATTATGTTTAAGGTTATGCCTAAGAGTATTGATCGTAGATATAAATGTGTCCAAAGCAAAGGAAAGGAAAGGAAAGATTGTTATAAGATCAAAACAAATTTGGCCAAATTCACTCTTACAGTTTCATACGATTATTAAAATAACAGTCCTTAAGTAAAAATTCCGAAACACTCTAGTCGACTATTTTAGGATACAACAAAAAACTATCATTGGTAAAAGTCTTTTAAATTCGGCTCAAATTCTAATCAAAATGGGAACGCAAAGTAGAATAAGCAAATCCTCTCACATACTTTGTAGGGGTTGTCGTGGAGTCGTCGATTAAATAGAAGTCGCATGAACTATCATTGGAAAGTTAACTCGACAAACTTGTTCAGGAAGTCTGAGTTTGTTAATTTTTGATTCATTATGACCAAGTTATGGTCGTTTGTAGTTGTAACATATTATGTTCAAAATCAAAGGTACCTCTTATTTGCATCATTTAGGGTTTTAAAAATAACTAGCGAGTATAATAAATTTTATTGAGGATATTTATGATAATAGGATGATTATAATTGAAGAAAAACACAAGAAGTTTGATTACAAAGTTGCTTATAATTATCTTGGAATCAAAGGAATGATAAGAATACTTAAATTAAGAATACGATTGCTACAATAAGAACGACGAATGAACTTGAAACTTCTAAAGGTTTTGATGGAGGGTTAAATCTGAAAATTTCTTGAGATTTTATAGAAGGTGAAAAAGAACCCTCTTTCAAGTTGAGAAGAAGAGTTGATGTGAGAGAATAAAAAGGCAAAAGTTAGTGTTTATAGGTAGGGAAATGAAGGTTATAGATGGGAGAGTTTAATGAGCAAAACTAAGGTTAGGGGAATATAGATGAGTTACAAATAAGTCAGAGGAGAGGTTTTTTGGTCTTTTAAATTTTATAAAATTAGTGGAATGTTTATAAAATAATTTTCAATAAAAGCTTGTATTGTAGTCGTAAAAGTAGGGATATTTGAAGAGGATTTTAAAGATTTTATAATAGTTAGTTTTTTTATAAAGTTATAATAGCTATAAATTTTCTTTTTAAATTTTATGACTAATAATTTTTATAATATTAAAGGTGAGAGTACATAAAAGTTTAGTTTTATTATACATGTGCATATAAGTAGCACGTGTGCATTTTTGTAAATAAAATTTAAGGGATAGCGTACATAAAAGTTTAGTTTTATTATACATGTGCATATAAGTAGCACGAGTGCAATTCGTAAGAATTCAAGAACTTTAGTAACAAAAAGAACTCTAGAAATTTTATTAATATATAAAAACTTTATGATATTACTCATTTAGGCTTCTGATCACCATGATCAATCATATGAATATTCATTATGTTTATGTAAACGTTACGGCATACGCTCTCATGATAATGACACAAGCAAAGTTATAAAGAAAAGATTAGTCTTATTAACATATGAAATTATCATAGAAACTTGTATAACATGTATAAGCTGATCACTGGATTGCAGCCCCCTTCGACAGAGTTTTGGATTTGAGTAGCTTGAAACCACCTCACACGAACTTTGATTGTGGTGATTCTACAGGCCATGGGTCCTTATCCTCGTGCTTTAACATCTTCACCGGTCGACGCCATTAGCCGCCACTTAAAAGCCTTATAATCCGTTTGAATCTTTGTTTTTGGCCCGGTTTTCTTCTCACTTCATTGCTTTCTCATTCGTATGTCTAAAGTCGAACCAAAGCGCAACCTAATGAAGCCCTTTCTTTATCCCTAACATCATACCTTAATGCTAATAATTTGTTTTGTTGATTCATATCACCATGAGAGTAAGCTTAAGAAGATTACCTTGATACGATTATGTGAATCAGGAACACGATCTAAAGGGAAATCATGGAGGAGACTCTTTCACTACTCAAATTGTACTTGTGATCAAGAGCCATAACAATTTTTTATTCAAAAAGTTTGTGACTAGAGGTGATATTTCTTTGACTACTAGCCATGAAAGTCCTTTAATTACTCTTAATAGCCTAAGCACCGTATTGAATATTTCCAGTTTAGTAGCCCGCATGCCCTCAAGGGCTTGATCCTCATGGTTTTAAAATATATCTTGTAAGGATGGTATCTAGTTTCATATGGGAAATTTTTTTTTCACCTTCCTAACTCATGTAGCATTCTCCCCCACTAAAAACACAACGTCCTCATAAACACACCAGCCTAACATGACCCTGATACCATTATAATAGCCTAGGTAGTGTATCAGATACTAAATTAGAAAAAAGCAGCATCAAAGTAGTAAATTTCAATTCCAAACACTTCAAAAACCACATACATAACACTAATTCACACTCCCTGGCAGCTTGCCATCATTAACAAACTCATCTATATTATCCTATACGTATCTTCTCAATAATCCAAAATCCACAAAAACAAACCATGAATCTTACAAAAAAGAACATTTATTCAGATAATGATTCATGAGGAATAAAAAGTAGTTTCTCCAATACATTAGCCCTTCAATAGCATTATGCAAAAATAATATCTCTGACAAGGAATAACCTATGAATCTTTATTTAACAAAACAACATAAACATAAAAAAGAATAATTACCCAACTAAAACAATCAATGTAGAATAACTTAGTCTAGAATGCAAAAAAAAAATTCAAATAAACAAACCTGAAACTTGATGAATTCTAAAACTTGAATGTAATCTTCAAATAATCAAAACTGGATTAATCTCTAAATCGTCAAACACTATAAGATAAATTTATTTCGTGAGGTATACGAGAATAATTTATCAGATTGGACAGAGATATGTTTAACTAGTTGAATTTTGATTGAATCTATGATGTTTCTTTATGTAACTTCTTTTAACTGTATGTCCCTTTTGCGCTATGTTTTTTATCGAGTGAAGAAATAATTATAAAAGAAAGCCACAGACCCTTCTGTCGTTTCCGTCTTTCGTTTTGTGACCACACATCCAAAATTCAAAAACCCATAATAAATAAACTTGTTGTCTTTTACAACCCAAACAAAAGACCCAATGTTATTTAACCAACGACTGTTAATTAACTTAAGTAACGTATTACTTAAGCCCAATATAATTACAACATCAGAATAACATTTAGAATTAAATCGAGCTTGTATTTCAGCGACTCCTAACTCGTTTAATCTATAATATCATTTCCTTGATCAATAAGTCAATCCAATATGTCACACTCCAATCTTAACAGCGGAATCGTCGAGATGTAAATGTTAAGAATGTTTACAACCACGTAATACTATCTTTAAATATATTGTCATTACCATAAGTTTTCAAAAGCAAATTACAATCATAAGTCTCAATATGAATTAAAACAAACATAAGTTAAAATAATCCAAAACAATTTATTTGTTATTCTAGTTTCAAATCCTAGATTTGAGCAACTTCAAAAGACAACTATAAGCTTGAACATTTTCTGAAACATGTTAAAAATAAAGGTCAACTATGAAAGTTGGTGAGTTTTCAAGCATATATTATACATAATATATATCAAAAGGTTACAAGTAGCAATTAATGTAAAAGGTTATGAGTTATGTAAGATTACAGAACACATGTAGATACAATCAAAACTTGACCAAGATTAAGATTACAAGTTTATAACGATTAGCTAGGTGTATTTGGTTCCCATGATGAACAAGTCATACGTCATCAGGAGTCCGCAATACATCGGCTTTAGCACCAAATAGGCTTGTCAGCCCACAAATCTATGACGTCGCTAGGCTAGCAATAATTAATGATTGTCAACATATAATGCATCTCATATAAAGCTTACAATAACACAAATAACCATGGCAAAATATAAGTATGAATTGCAAGTGCATTACATGTATAAAACATTTACAAGTGTAGGTTAATAAGTTTAACATGTTTCACCCCAAAATGGTGTAAAATATTATAAAAAGGGGCAAAGAAACTCACATTATCAATAAGTATATAATGGAGATTAATAAGAATAATAAATGTCTTTCCAAACGTAAACCTTCACAAGGTACCTATACACATATATTTACAAGAATTAGTTGAGGACTAGGGTTCGATTTGGTATTTGGGGTATTCTTGTAAGTCCATCAAATAATAAAATAAAGTAATGTACTATTTATGAAATTAAACCACTTATAAATATAAGTTTAAGTATAAAAATTTGAAGTAAATATGATTTAAACAATAATAACTTTTAAGGTAATGTTGGGACCATTAATAATTTAAAAATTTTATTATTTAAAATCCCTTTTTTTATTATATAAAGATACCCCAAGAATAATTTATAAAATATTTTATTAAAAAGATATTTAATTATTAAAATTTTGAAATATTACAGATTGATGTTTTTAAAAATATTTAAAGTTTATAAAAGTCATTTTTATATATATTAAGCATTTTCTAAAAATTATTTAAAGGCTGAAAAAGCCAAAAAAAATACATTGAGGGTGCCCAGGTTTGAACCTGGGACCTCAAAGTGGTGGTGCTAGTGTCTAACCAGTGAACCAGGGCCATGGCCGTGGTTTAACTTGGTTTTGAAATATTAAAACCCAAACAGAAAGAAAACCGCCAAAATCTTATAAACCCTAGATTGATTCGAACCAAAATTAAACCCCAAATCGTTGTTGTCAATCAATTTAAGGTTAGGGTTTTTTTCCCCAAATGAAATCGATTATATTGGTGCAAGGAACTTACGTGATTGTGTTTGAAATAGGTAATCTTAGTTTGTAGACAAAGTCGCGGCTATGTCACGAGTGGATTCGGTTGCAATCGACGACAATAATCAAATTAATTGCACCGAAAGCTTCCCCACGACCCGATTATTAAAAACCCTCTAACAATTGAAGTTCAAACTGTCAAAATGGTGATGAACACTTCGGTACATGTTGCGATAAAGAAGCTGATCAAATCCGAGATTTTTGTGTGTTCAGGTGAAATTAGAAATATGAATAGACTATTGATAATTATTATTATTGTTATTATCATTTTAGTTTTTATTATTGATACTAGTATTATAATGATTATTATTACTATTACGAATATTAGTATTACAATTATTGTTATTATGTTATTTTAATAAACTTAGTTATTAACCTTAAAATTTAAAAAACTAAAATAAAGTTAAAGGTAACAATCATGAACAACCCTTATAGTTACGTTAATGATAACAATGGCCCTTACAAGATTAAATGACGTTGACTCTTAACTAACAAATAAAATACGAGATGTTACACAATACATTAAAATATATGTTGATATTAGGACCATTTTCGTACGGAGTACTAACGGATTTTGCATGAGACCAGATCAAATAATATGGAATCCTATTTAATAGGTGATCTAACAAGTGAAAACGACAACCTGATTGATCTAACGATGAAACAAACGTTAAGAATTGAGTAGAAATCGATCAGGAACGAACTATGAAGTTGGATAGGCTGTTTAGGGCGCTCTGGACGTCTAGGGTTTGTGAATATTCGAAGTCTACTTTTTTTCCATGAATTATGTGGTGTTTATAGGTTTTTAGTTTCATTCGTATAACTGAACCATAAGTATGGTTCAGTCGTGCGACTGACTCATGCGGTTGATTCATACGCACGACTGAATCTTCAATCGTGCGACTGAATCAATCTTCTGTCTCAGTCATACGACTGATCCAGTCTCCTGGTCTAGTCGTGCGACTGGTCCATAAGTACGTTTCATTCGTGCGTATGATTCATAAGTATGGTCCATTAGCATAAATAACCACCCGACTAAGTTGAACACATTTCTCAATCATTATGACTTTGAACATGTATAACAACCTCAAATCTATATATGATCTTCATACACATGAGTTATAATAATATGAAATAATCAAAGACAAATAAACATCAAAATGCATATCATTTTTCATTAAGTATTCACATTACACATGTGTGACTTTTACATTTAAGAACATAAACTAGGAACATGATGTATCAATAAACTCCCACTTAGACCTAGTTTATCCTATTTTCTAACATTCTTTACATGCTCTTGGAATTTCTTATACTTCTCTTCTTTAGTGACTCCCGCGTGGATCTCAAACGCGAAGCAGAGCCTATAACATGTTGGACTTGTAGAGCTTGTACAATATCTTGCATGTCATAGAATAGTGGCCACTTGTATAAAGTGTAAACATCTTCAGCAGACAAGGTTGTAAGCCACATTGGGTCAAATAGCCTGATCGTCTCTATCTTACCTTCTCTGTTCAGAACTATGATCGCTTCCTCCGTCCTCCAGTCATAATACCACCATTTGAAGTATGCAGTGAAGTCCTGAGGCATCTCCCGTAAAGAAATCTTAGACATTGTGCGTAGGAGACTCCACTTCAACATGACCTTAGGCCTTCCAGATATAGGATCAACTTTAGTATTATGAATGAACCGCTTAGGTTGTTGAGGTTTGAAGTTGACGCATTTGGTGTGGTATTCTTTCTTTAATGATTTCTCAAACCATCTCGACATCTTCCTCGGTTTGGCATACAAAAGATCTAAACATGCCAATCTATTTAGCTCAAAACCAGGAAAAGTCTTCAAATCATGTGGATATCTGAAGTGCTCAATCCCTTCTCTCTTTTCACAGCATATACATCCAGATCTTCAAAATAGGCCCAATTGATGATCTTGCCTGAAACTTTCTGATGTTTCTTTACTCAGTAAAGCTTGGTGTAGGCATTCACCTTTGGAGGTGCACGTTAGGCCTTCATTTTTGATAGACAAGCTGCGCATTCAGCCTTCTTTAGATTAACATTAGCATCTGTAGTTTGGGCTTTACTTTCATCCTTGGCTTTCTCTTTCTCTATCTCATCCAGCTTGACAAAAATATTACTGCCAAAAGTTTCACCCAAGTTGGGGATAACATTACCCTCAGGGTCAGTGTATTGAGGATAGTAATCAGATGTGACATCTTCGATCTAAATCTCATCCACACCTTATAGCTCCTCATCACTCAAAGCGTCTACTTCTGGAGCATCTTTGACAAGCTCATGTGGATTTAGTCTAAACATCTCTGCGATCTACTTGTCAGCCAGGTCATGAATGATTTATCCTTCCTCAGGAGTGTAGCTCATAGACCTTCTCACAATCCTTTGCAAATCAAGAATAATTGTAACTTGAGTCTTGACTTGCTGAAGGGGAAAGATATCATAATCCTCAGCCTGTGGAGCTTCGCTTTTGCTCTGATTCTATGTCTCTTCAGCTGGAACTGCGGAGGGCATGACTCTTTTGGAGCGCCTCTCCTATGTTGCTGGATTTGAGGCTGATGCAGATGCATCACCTTCTTGATCATCCTCATCATCATCATCATATCTCTTTCCTTTTCCACTTCCACCAGCTTCCTCGTCATCATTATCTTCTTCTGATTCATCATCGGTCAACTCATCATCATTATCTCCACCATCATCTCCATCATCTTTATTCTTCAGGGGGTCACCCTTGGTTCCCTTCAACCTCAACATCAGCTTTTTCTTCTTCTTCTCTAACCCCTTTATCTGCTTGACGAATGCCTTCAAAAGCTCATTTTGAGCCTTCAGGGCATGGTGAGCTCGAACTAACGCTCTCTCATAAGCAGCGTTCTTCTCTATAAGCTGAGCAATCTGCTTGTCTTGTGCGGTATTAACTGCCATCATATGATTCATCCGGTTGGTTCTCAGATCATCTGTCGCTTGCAAAGTAGAGCCCTGTGTAGGTGGAAATTGGGTGGATGTGCCAGCTTGGGGAGTAGTGGGTGTAGTGGTGGATGTGGTGTAGATAAGAGTTGGAAGTGACGTGGATTGTGGTGGAGCTGTTTTGGGTATTGTTGGTGAAGTAGGTGTGAATGTATGAGTGGTGGTGGGAGTGTCAGTGGTAGTAGAGGTGGCAATGTGGGAAATAGTGGTGGTGGCAGTGGCTATGGTAGTGGTTGTGGCTGTGGTGGTGGAAGAACTTATCAAAGTAATCCTCTGCCTCTTACCCTTCTTGCCATGGGTTTGGGCCATCCTCTTCCTCCAGGAACCCTTGGCTGTTGGGGATCCCCCCGAGCTTATTGGCTGGTCGAGTGTGTATGTCGAATCTGTGACATCAGTGTCACCACCCTTAGTACCTGCTTGGCATACCCCAACCGCTATTTCCCCTTCTCGGTAGCCATAATCCGGCTCCCGACTCTCCTGGTGAGAGGCTCATCATCAGACTCATCCTCTTCATCTACCAGGAAGTCCTGGTGGAAAGCAGCCTACTCAGATCCACCAGGGGCAGCTGAAGTACTGTGTGGAGGTGGTGGAGATATGGTACACGTGTCGGTGGCCCGTGATTGATTGGGGCCAGCATCTCCAACACCTTGACCATCATCAAGGTCGCCATCATCGTCGTCATCTTCATCAGTGGGAACCACTATGGGCTCAACGTCTGAGTCACGGTCATTGTAATGCAACCTCTTACGAGAGGGCGCCACATAATCCTTATTGGCCAGATGGCCAAACAGTCTCCTGAGTGGGGGCTTCACTTGCTTCCCCCGGTACACCTTCATCCTCCCAAGAGTGGTGTCATCCATCACCTCCAACATAACCGCATCACCCTTCTCCTTAGGCAGCAGAGGAAGCTTCTTATCTATGATCATCTGCAAGAACCTTGGATACATGCAGAAGCCTTCCTTGCCTTTGTTAGGATCGTGTACTAGACGAATACTAACAGATTTACGAGTATACCGAATCAAATAGTGTGGAATCCTATTTTATTGGCGATCCAATCAGTGAGAACGCACGTAGAATCAATTAAAGATTAAATCTAAACGTTAAGAATGATTAGCAATCGATTTACTACGATCTTTGAAGTTGGAACAGGTTACTAGAGGTCTCTGGACGGCTAGGGTACGTCTGGGTATCGAATATTCAAAGTGTCATGTTTTTCCACGATTTAAGTGGTATTTATAGGTTAGGGTTTCTCAATCGTGCGACTGGACCATCTGCATGGTTCAGTTGTGCGATTGAGTTATGCGGTTGATCCATTCGCACGACTGAGTGTTCAGTCGTGCGACTAAGTCAATCTCATGTTACAATCATGCGACTGATCCAGTCTCCTGGTTCATTCGTACGATTGGTTCATTAGCATGAAGTTGTTCATGCGTATGGTCCATTAGCATGGGCCAATCACATGAGAACTTCACATAATTAAGTTTGAAAATGTTTCATAATCATTAATTGATTTAGTTATTATTCAAACAACCACAACCTATATAGTCAATTCAATAAGCGTTAATATATACCAACCAATGAAATATTCAACATTATAAGCACAACCACATATTGTATTCATTAAGTACCCGTACGATTACATATGTGTAAGACAATAAAAACATATTATATAAGTTGAGAAACTAGGGACACATGTATCTAGAAACTCCCCTTTGGACCTAGTTTCGTTTAATGTCTTACATCCTTCATGAGTTCCTCAAACTTCCTGTACTTCTCTTCTCTAGTGACTCCGGCATGTATCTCAAAAGCAAAATAAAATCATATAACGTTCTGAAATTGTAGAGCTTGTACAATATCTTGAGAGTCATAGAATAATGGCCACTTGTACAATGTATAGACATCATCTGCAGACAAGTTTATAAGCCATATTGGGTCAAATACCCTGATGGTTTCCATTATACCATTCTTGTTCAAAACTATGACTGCCTCTCCTATCCTCCAATCATAGTACCACCATTTGAAGTGTGGAGTGAAGTCCTGTGGAATTTCCCGTAGAGGGATCTTAGACATTATGCGCGGAGGACTCCACTTCAGCACTATTTTCGGTTTTTCCAGTTATGGCATCAACCTCAGACCTTCTGATATACCTCATTGGCTGTTGAGGTTTGAAGTTGACCCATCTGGTGTGGTACTCTTTTTTTAGAGCAACTTCAAACCAGGCTGACATTTTGCGTGGCTCAACGTATAGCAATTTTAACTTTGCTAACTCGTTAAGCTCAAATCCAGGAAGAGTCTTCAGGTCATGTGGGAACCTGAAGTACACAATCCCTTTCTCATGTTTAACTGCATAAACGTTGAGATCTTCAAAATACGCCCATCCTATGATTTTGCCCGACACCTTATCATGTTTCTTCACTTTGTACAACTTGGTGTAGATAGTTGACGTTGAAGCACTGGGTTGAGCTCTTATTTCTTCAAAGTATGCAGCCTACTCAGTCTTTCTGATATTGATTTCAGCTTCCGTGGCTTGGGCCGTATCTTCTTTCTTGTCAGACTCTTCTTCCATTCTATCCAGAGTCTCAAAAGTTTCACTGACAAGGTTGTCACCCACATTGGGAACAACATTACCCTCAATGTCAGTGTACTCTGGATAGTGTTGGTCTGTGGCATCTTCAATCTTGATCTCATCAACATCGTCGAGCTCGTTATCACTTTCCACATGGACTGTTGGAACATCTTTCACGATCTCATCTGGATTGAGTTGGAATATTTTAGCAAGTTGCTCGTCGATGAGATCTTGAATTATCTCTCCTTCTTTAGGAGTATAATTCACTGATCTCCTGACCAACATCATATTCATCTCTTTGATTGTTTGGATCTGCTTGATTTAAAACATGTAACACATCAACCATTAGTCAAGAATTAAAGCAGTAAACATCAATAATAAATATAAACATTAATTTCATTAATTTGATACAAGATTCAAATACACATGATTTAAATAACATAAACAACTAAGCATTACTCTTGTCTTGTATCATGTGCTCCTCTGCTGACGAGGTTAATGTGGAGGCACCTTGTTCTTGAGCTCTCTTGGTCATCCTTTTACTTGCAGATGTGGCACCCGTAGCAGAAGTATCATCATCTCCATCATCATCATCATCATCAACATCACCACCAGAATCAGTATCCTCCCCTTGATCATCACCATCATCATCATCATCACTGTCATCATCATCACCATCATCACCATCATCTCCATCTCCTTCTCTGATCTTTAAGGGCTCATCCTTTGATCCTTTGAGCCTTAGCATGATGGTCTTGTTGGTCGCCTCCAACTCCTCTATCCGTTTTGTGATTGGACATGTTGCTGCTGGAGTTGGGAAATCTCTGAGCTCTGAGTAGCCATCCACTGTACCTGCTTCTCTATTAGTTGTGCTTGCTGAGATATCTGCAGAGATTGTGCAGCAGTAAGTTCTACTAGCTGAAGAATCTGGGCAATCTTCTCGTCATCGGCTGCCAACAGCTTCAGCATCATACGGTTAAGTGCCGAGAGCTGTTCCTCTACCCCACTAGGAGGTAGAGAGGATCCAGATGGAAAGGAGGGGTAAGATGACGGTCCTGCATGGTGGCCAGTGGTGGTGGTGGTGGTAGTGGTGAAGATTGGGGGTGGTATAGATGAAGGTTGTGGTGGATGAGCTGTAGTGGAGGTGGATGGTATGCTGGTAAATGGTGGAGTGGGTCTGGTAGTGGTGTGTGAGGTGGTAAATATGGTGGTGGACGGGATGGTGGTAGTGGTGGTAGGTGGAGTGGTGGTAATAGGTGGGGTGGTGAAAGTGGTGGTAGCAGTGGTTGTGGTGATGAAAGTCATCCTCCTCCTCTTCTTCTTCAAACTGTGGGGCTGAGCCATCCTTTTCTTCCTCGAGCCCGTCGAGGTGGATGCTCCCCCTGGAACGCTGCTGGGCTGATCAGGAGCATAAGTAGGATCAGTGTCAGCCTCCCCAGACTCGCCAGGGCGTCCTCCAACTTCCCGAATACCTCGGTCAGTGGCAACCACCCTACTCCCCACAGTCCGAGTAAAGGGCTCCTCGTCTGTTTCCTCCTCCTCATCAAGACGAAAGTCCTGATGGAACCCTGCAGCCTCTGTTCCACCTTGGGTGGATGTTGGATATGCTATATCAGCAGTGGGGGAGCTCAATTGAGTGGGCCCTGCATCTCCATCATGACCACTGTCATCATCGTCAGAGTCATCTTCAGGGAGCTCCAGTTGCTCCACATCCGAGTCACTGTCTGTGTGGCACTATTTACGCCTCCCTGGCGCCACGTAGTCCACCTTGGCGAGATGGCCGATGAGTCTCTTTATCGGGGGTTTGACTTGCTTTCCCCGGTAAACCTTCATACGACCCAGTGTCGTATCATCCATGATCTCCAACGACACAGCGTTGTGGCTATCCTTGGGCAGTGTGGGCGGCTTTTCATCAAAGATCATGTGTAAAAACCTAGGGTACATGCAGAAACCCTCTTTGCCCTTCTCCTCCAGATTCTCTATCAAGAGAATATCATGCTTGAGAAGCTGAAAGGGTGGTTCAGTACCAGTGCCACGTAGGCATTTTGGATCTGGTCTGAAAGATCATCGAACCCACCCCTTCGCGAAGCCAAGAACTTGAGGATGACATGTGCCAAGTACTTGTACTGGGGACACAGGTTGCTCTTGTTGAGCACACCTACGTTAATATCCCCAACGTACTTCATCCTTAAGAAGCACCCTCTCACAGTCAATGGGTGAAGTCTGGTGGGGTGGTCTGCATCATCACCCAACCTAAGTACTCGCCTGATATCCTCCGCAGTAACCTCAATATCCATCCCAAAATAGAGCTCCTGATGTTGTACGGCTCATGAGAGCGGTCAACCGATGACCCCTCCCAGAAGGCTTGCTGAATAGACCTGTAGGGAGTGCATGGTGTAGATATTGCCTTGTAGATCTTGGATCGCTTGAGGAAAGCAATGATCCCCGCAAACTCGGCACCATTCGAGTTATGGCGTCTAAATGAGCACATATGTTGTGCTTGGGGTTGATGGACCATCTGTCAGCCTTCAATCTGTAACACACGACACATAGACATTAGATAACCACACAACATGGATCAGTTCTAATTAACTTGGTTGAATTAATTCTGGTTCATTCATGCAATTAAACCATGCGACTGTGTTTAGTCGATTGACTTGGCATGCGACTGGATTTAGTCGGGTGACTAAGTAGGTGACTGAGTTCATTCGGTTCACTGAGCCAGCGATTGGTTTAGTTGGCCGACTGAGTTCATTCGGTTGACTGAGCCAGCGATTGGTTTAGTTGGCCGATTGAGCTCATCCGTATGATCCATTCTGACGATTAAGCAATTCGACCAGCTCAATCGTGCGATTGGAGTTCATCCTGGTGTCCAGTCGCATGACCCACTGTTCGGTTGACTGAGATTCGAAAATGAACCAATTCTTGAAATTAGACGTCGAGTAATGGTTCTTTAGACTCGCATTCCTTATACTAATAACCTAATAACCTTTATTTCAACATTTTACTTGGTTTAGTTAGGTTATTAGTCCATTTAAGGTCTCGGGTCTTGTTAGGGCTAATTTCTTGATTTTGTAGTCTAATCAAAGGAATTTTTGGCATATTAACACCACATTTTACTTGTATAAACACCAACGAATGTCAAAATATGAGTATATGCAAGCAATTTGGGTCAGAGGAAATTTTGGCAGAGTAACGGTAGGCTGTGCGATTTTAGGGCGATTGGGGGTGATGAGTTGAATGCGATCGACTGTGGCCCTATTTATACTGAATCCAATTTCAATTGGCCGACCGGACCCATTCGCTCTGTTCATTCGGGCGAATGGACCTCAGTCGTGCGATTGGTTCAGTCGATCACATTCAGTCGGCCGACTGGATTTCAGTCGGGCAACTAACTCATTCTCACAGTTCCATTTAGTCGACTGGCTCATTCTGATAAGCCATTCGGGTGAATGGTTCATACTCATGTTCCATTCGGCTGTTTAGTGCATGAGTATGGTCCATTCGTACGGTTGGTCCATACTCATGGTCCAGTCGTGCGATTGGATCATACTCATGATTTTGACTTTATGACCATTCCTCACTTAAACCCTTTTTAACTTTTGATTAATCTTTATGAGCATTTGATCATCTCAGACATGATCATTTGAACTTGAAAAACTTTTGACCACCTCAGACGTGATCCTTTTAAACAGTTTGTCACCTCAGACGTGACTGATTTTACCTTTGAAAACACGTGTGGTCACCTCAGACATAACCCTTTTAGATGATTAAATCCCCTATTGAATTCCTTGGCGTAGTCCGATATCAAACAAACTGAATTGACTAAACTTAAATAAAATAAAAGACTTAAACTGAAGTACAAAACTAAAACTTGTTTTTGACGTTTTATGTGAGGTGTAAATCCTAAGATAGACATCTAATGGATTCGGTTCCGGAATAGGCAGCTTCAATTTATTTTGACCATAAATGGACTAATTCAATTTGGAATCATACAGGCAAGTCAAATCATTTGGGACATGTTATCAACACCTTTTGATGCTCAATTCTTGTTTTTCATCTAGAGTCGTTAGCAAGTTTACGAAATCATACTAATACTATTAGATCCCCACATTGATTTGGACATTCGAGAATTTTAGCCACGATGATTGTCAGTATACTGGTCCTCTTAAATCCATACACAGACTTTTGACACAGATTGGTGATAGTTTAAGGTTTGATTATTTCAACAAGCATTTTTGGATCCTACACTTATTTGGTAATCAACATTCCTTAGGAGATTTTTAAGCGGTCTCAAGGTAGATTTCAAGAAGAAACTATTTTTAGAACTTTCAGAGAGAAGCCAAACCTCAGGCCAGTGCCACCGCATAACAAAGAGGCGGTAAACAACAATAAAGTCTAGAATATATAGGTTATGTTTATCCTCAGGTCAGTGCCACCGCACAGCAGAGAGGCACATAATCTATCTTCTTGTTTGAGCAATTTTAATCTTTTTGCACAGTTCTCACCAACAACATAAGTTATTAGTTTGATTGCTTTTGCTCATATTTTGGTCTTACGGACACATTAGTGGCGTTTATTCTGCTCGTCACCCCTTATTGGAATTTTGTTAATTGTCTTAACCAGGGATAAGATGTTAACCCATAGCTTGTTGAACAACTTAGTTTATTCTTGAGATCACCAACAAGGTCTAATCATCTATTGTGTTGAATCTACCGACATATAATCGGTGGTCTACCAACCTCTAGGTCTACTTTCTTTGTGTTACTTTAGTAGTAGCTAGTTTTACTATCATTTTTCCTTTTATATTGCCCAGACTACACAGACTTATACTTTGAACTTCACATCTTATTTTGTTTAAACTTTTAAAGTCGCAAGTGGTTTGTACCTGTGTGCTATCATTTTCCAAAGTCATTGAATCGGTATTACAGATACTATCTACTTTCTATTGGCTAGCCTCTCCTCCTTCCTCGTTCTTTTTTGTTAATGTTACTAACTGACCTATTCTCCCCCTAAAATTATAAAACCGTAACCGATTTACGCTTTTTAGGATTTTAATAGGCGAGAAAATAACATCAATTTAATTTGACTGCTTAAAATTAAACAAATAGATAATGAAAATAAAAAAGAAAAATTAAAAGAAAAATGGACAATACGCATCGGACTACACATGGTTATCATCAGGAATTACATCACTTTTCTATTTAACGCCGTTGACCTCTAACATATATAAAAAACATGGTTTATCAAAAGCCTTTGTATAGAGGTCAGCGCGTTGAAAATCAGTATTTATTTTAATCACATCGATTAGGTTCTTTTCAAAGCAATCAAGTATAAAGTGATATTTTATGCTGATGTGTTTGGTCTTAGGATGTTGGACCGGATTCTTAGTTATTGTAATCACAGCAGAGTTATCAACAAAAATAGGAGAAGAAGAGGATTTCAAACCGTAGTCCTGCATTTGCTGTTGAATCCATATGATTTGTGAACAGCAACTTGCAACAACAACGTATTCAGCTTCACAGGTTGACAAAGCAACCGATGTCTACTTCTTACACTTCCAGGTCACTAATCTCCTACCAAAGAATTGACATCCCACTGATGTAGACTTGTAGTTCATCTTGCAGCCACCGTAATCTGAGTCACTATACGCTGTTAGCTCAAAGTCATCGTCATGAGGATACCACAACCCCAGCGTTGGTGTACCCTTCAGATAACAAAAGATCCTTTTGACCCTTATCAGATGGTTAACTTTTGGCTTTCCCTGATATCTTGAACATAAACATGTCGCGTACATGATATCTGGTCTTGAGGTAGTGAGGTACATGACAGATCCAATCATTCCTCGGTACATGGTGGAATCGACCAGATCACCATTCTCGTCGGGTGCTACAACATGGTTGGAAGCAAGTGGAGTTCCAGTTGCGGAAGCATTCTCAATGTCAAACCAATTGAGGATATCTCCTACATACTTGGTCTGATGTAAGAAAATCCCTTTTGGTGTCTATCCACCTATAACCCGAGAAAGAATTTCATCTCTCCCATGGCACTCATTTCAAACTCAACCTTCATTACTACTTCAATCTCTTTACATAGATCTTCGTTCTTTGAACCGAAGATTATGTCATTGACATAGATTTGGACAAGCAGTAAATCTCCATCCTTTTCTTTTATGAATAGTGTACAATCAATGACACCTCTGCGAAAACCGTGTTTCACAAGGTGAGTCGAGAGTTTCTCATACCAGGCTCTAGGAGCTTGATGAATCCCATATAGAGCCTTGTCGAGTTTGTAAACTCTGCCTGATGATATGGATCCTCAAATCCCTCGGGTTGACTGACGTACACTGTCTCTCTTATTTCACCATGAAGGAATGTAATCTTCACATCAAGTTGATAAACTTTAATCTTCATATACGATGCGTAGGCAAGGAAGATACAGATTGCTTCCATTCTTGCCACGGGTGCAAACACTTCATTGTAGTCAATGCCCTCGACTTGTCGAAATCCTTGAACAACAAGTCGAGCCTTGTTTCTGATGATCATGCCTTGATCATATTTCTTGCATTTCAAGACCCATTTTGTGCCAATGACCTTAGCACCTTTAGGTCTATCCACCAGAGTCCATACACCTAACTTCTTTAACTAAAGAAGTTCTTCTTGCATGGCACTCACCCATGCCTCATCATTCAGTGCTTCACTCACATACTTCAGCACGAACTGAGACACAAAGCAACGATATGCACCGTCATGAAGATAACCTTTTTCCATCACCGAGGCATAATCAACTGAATACAACTGATTTATGGTCTGAACTCCTGATCTCACATCTCCAATGACATTATCCAAAGGATGATAGACGTTTAGTCGTGATCCAAGAGTGGTTGGAACAACTAACTCATAATCAAGATTATGAACATTCGGTTTAGTATCTGAGGCAGTAGGAGTCTGAGGTTCCGAAGACACAGAGGCATCAATGTCAGATGCTTGTGGACAATCGGTAGGAGAAACCTGTTACTCCTGGTTGTTCTGATCAGTCTCCACAGCTTCTTTATCAGAGGAAGACTCACTATCTTCAAGGGCCCCCCTGAGTTGTTAGATTAATCGCCTTGTAGTCCAAATGATGTAGATTCCTAAGACGGTGTGTTTAGAACATCATACATCATCTTTGTTGCTAACTGTCTGGGGTTGAGTAAGAGTGATATTCTTACTGTGAATCGAATATGGTAACCAAGTCAATGATTGAGTGGCGGAAACAAACAATCAAAGAACATTCAATGCAAGAAATATACTCATAAATGCTTTTGTAATGATATATGAAAGTTGATAAATTACAAAGAATAATTACAACAAAAATTCTCTATCTGTCAGCCTTCACCTTATGTACGAAGTATCTATTCTATTTATAGGCAGACAAGATGCCTTTTACAAAATGACTAAACTACCCCTGACCTATTACATCAGAACTAGTCTAAGTCTTCATCCGCATCTTTGCTTGTTCATCCGCATTGACAAATGCGGATGAGTTAACTTGATCAGCATTTCTTCACTTGATCAACCGCATTAGTTTGTTGGTCATCCGCATTGGTTAATGCGGATGAAGAAATACTTGTGCGCATTTGTTCGGTCATCCTCATTTGTCAAGGCGGATGAGCAAAGTCTTGCCCGCATTTACTTTGTCTTCTGCATTAGTCAATACAGAAGAGTAAGTACTTGTCCGCATCCATTCTTGGTTTCCGCATTTGTCAATGCGGAAGAACAAATACTTGTCCGTATTTGTTTCATGCCTTCCACATTTGACAAATGCGGGAGACAATACTTTATTCTTCTTAGCAGATTCTTCATCCGCATTTCTTCTTGGACTTAAGAGATTTCAGCAGAACAATCATCAAATCACCCATTGAGTTGGGATGTATGATCCTTTTAAGGGTCCAACAATACTCCCCCTAAGGATTATACAGCCATGTTTTCCTCAATGTTTGGGAGGTGATTGATGTTGTGAAGATTCTGCTGGGTCTTCTAGGGGTAAGATGAATGCGGCTTTAGTAGGATCCCATATAGCTTTGATCATATTCACGAAATATGTTGCTTCTGACATCCTTTCTCTGCTTAGCACATGAATCTTTATCTTGCTCATGTTGTAGATGGCTTCTATTGGCAACTTCTTTAGTGAAATAGGCTCCCATATAGAAATGTTGTAGATGTCTTCCATTGGCACATGAATCTTCATCTCTATGTATCAGTAAGCTCCCCCCCTATATCAACCTCAAGTTTTACAATGTTGCCAAGCTGCAATGGTGTCTTCTTCTTCTTTCTTTTCTCTATTTTGGCTCTTATCTGATCATATGCCAGCTTTAGCAGCTTGATGCACTTTAGAAAGAAGTGCGTATCCAGCTCTCCCAGTTTATTATTCAATTCCTTGAAATGTTTGGTGTATATGTAATGGATATATGATTCATCAAGCAATCTAACCTCATATCCACTGAATAATCTGATTTCAGGTCCCTCATTTCCTCCCCACTTCCTTTCAATTACCATCTCATAAGTTTTCTCATCATAGTACACATTTGAGATGGGTGTGGAGGAATGAGTACCAGACACCATTTTCCTTTTTAATGATTCTGTAGGCTTCACCTTCAACTCAAGGAATACAATTTCTTCTGCTTGCATCTTTTTCTTCTTCTCAAGGGGATTGATAAATGTTTTATCTTTTCTCATGCATATTGTCTTTAATGAATTGAAGTTGTTTGTTCTTCTAAACATCTTAAGTATGTTCTCAAACTCATATCCTCTGAACATATCTGCATGATTGATCAGTTGAAGTTGAGCTAGTTCCTTCAAATCATGAATCTCCAGGGCATTTACAAGAGCTAAGTACTCTGTAAAGAATTGTACTAGCCCTGAGATCCTTTTCACCATGAACATATTCCATGTACTATTGTACTTCCAAGCTATTATCTTCTGATCAACTTTACCCTTGGGAGTAGACACCCCTCTGATCAGTTCTGCAGTGGTCAATCCTTCTTGCAGTTTCAACTGAGATGGTTCTACAAACCATTCAGGGTACTCGTGTAGTATAGAAGCAAGTAGTTCTTGGTCTTTCTGGTTCAGCATCATGTCCTCAGCTGATACTCAATTTCTTGGCTTAGTGCTTGATAATTCTTTTTCCAGCTTCTTAAGTTTTTCTTTCTTCTCATTAATCAATTGAAGAGCTACAGCCCTTAATGAGTTGGTATTCATGTTTCCAATCCTTCTTCTTGTGAACCCCTGACTTGAGAGATAGTCCTTCATTTCCTTATCAGACATATTATAAGGATCAAAAAATAATGGTCCATGAGTTGGGGATGATTTCTTCATTGAAGACAACTTGTGTAGGGGAGCCCTTCTTGGCAATGGTCTTTCATACCCGGTTGATTTCTTCATAGAGGATTCTTTATGCATTGGAGCATCCTTGGTGATTGCTTTTTCATATTTTGTTTCAATGTTTGGATCAAGCAGCCTTTTCACTTCATCTTCTTCTTCTTTCATTCCTTTATATGTCATTTCAAATACTTCATCTGGATCATATCCTTGATTGATCAGAAACATAGCTTTGATAATCAAGCCATCAGTTTGGGCTTTGGACACCATTTCTTCCACTGCATGTTCGGTTTTCATACGACTGTCCATATGAACATCCTTTTCAGCATCATATCCACCAGCAATCTCACCTTCTTCTAAATCAAGTGCACCAGCTAATTTCTTCAATTGAGCTTCAGCCTGCTCATGCTCTTCCAGAAATTCAGCAATTGCTGCTAGGCTTCTGCGGTCATCCTTTTGTTTCTTAACTGTTTCTTCATCAACTATTGGTCTCTTACCCTTAGTCTTTTCAACTAAATATTTCCTTTTTTGTGAGTAAGTTTGAAGTTGAGGGCTAGAAGTTTCAGCTTTTTCTACAGCTTCAGGTACCTTTTCAGGTGTGCTTGGCTCTTGATCATTAAGTTCACTTTTCTCCTCCTCTTTCTTTTCTATTTCTTTTTCTTCTTTCTTTTCTTTTTCATACATTTCTTTTATTTTTTCTTTCTGTTCTTCAGATAAAGAGATAGTAGGGACAATTTTCATAGTCAACTCCTTCTCTAAAGGAACTGGTGACTTAGGGATGAATACAATAGGCTCTGTATCAGTCCTTTGATTGTTTACAAATTCCCAAAAGTCATCATCTATGCTGAATTTTTAGATGAAAAACTGTCTAACGCACTGAAGAGTTCTTCAAATTCAGCTTTCTCATAGTGTGAGTCATCTATGTTTCCAGAGTATACCACCATTACTAGACATTGATCTTTAAACTTTGTTTGACTTGCATCACCTTCTTTTTCTTCATTTTCAGAAACATACTTGTTATCATCCATATCTACCTTTTCTTGTTCTTCATCTTTCTTTTCATCATCCACTTTACTTCTTTAACTTTCAATTATCAGTTCTAGTTCAGGGATTCTTCTGTTTTGTCTTTGAAGTTCTTTTTCAAGACTAGAAATGATTTCTGCTTGTTCCTTAATGATATGCTCTTGTTCCTCCATTGCTATAGTCTGAATAGCAAGAGTGTCCACATGACCACTGACTTCTTTTCTAGAATGGTTTAGTGCAGCTTTTAAGCACTCAATCTCTTTGTCTTTTTCTTTTCTTTGAGCTTCATATTTTTCTTTTAGTTCTTTCAATTCATTTTCTTTCTCATCCAGCTCTAAAATTCTGTCATTGATGATTCCAGCTCTCCTATTTAAAGTCCTTTCCATCATTTCCACTTTCTATATAAGCTCATATATTAGTTCATCCTTTTAATCAGGCCTGCTGATGTTAGACACAACATAGCTCTTGAAGGAGCAATCTCAGAAGGTGCTTTCATTGCAGGGATTTGATCATGATGATCCTCCTCATCAGAAGATGATTTGGATGATTTAGATGCACTTGTTGATCCTTAAATTTCAGTAGGGTGATCATGGGATGATGGTAAAGGTTGGTATGGTGACATAGGTGATTGATGTGGTGGTGATAATGGAGATTGATGATGAGGTGATATAGGTGAAGGTTGACAGGTTGTTTGTGGTGTTGGTTGTGGTGATTATTGTGGTGTGGTTGTGGTGATGGCTGTAGTGATGTTTGTGGAGATGATTGTGGAGTTGGTTGTGGTGATGTTTGTGGAGATGGTTGTGGAGTTGGTTGTGGTGATTGTTGTGGTTATGGTTGTGGTGATGGTTGTGGTTGTGGTTGTGGTGATGGTTGTGGAGTTGGTTGTGGTGATGGTTGGGGTATTGGTTGTGGTGGTGATTGAGCTTGACCTGCTTGATTTAATTGCTGAATCATCCAAGGAAGAAGAGGTGAGTGGGCACCACTATAAAAGTTCCTTGGGTCCTTCTTCTTGATGTATTTATAGGATCTTGCATCATAGTGAGGGATGTCAAGCATAGGTCCTTCATTAACAGTGTCATGGAATGATTCATTGATTAGACATTGAATGAATCTTGGATACATCAAAAACTTGTATCTTATTCTTTCTTGGATGTTCGAAATCAGGCCATTGAACACATATGCAGACATATTAAACGGTCTGTTGGTGCAGAGAGCAAATATTGCAGAAGATGTGAGGACTGGAATGTCATTCCATCCTGTTTTTCTCTTTGACAGACAGTGTTGGAACATATGAATTAGGAATCTCAAAGGCAGATCCACTAATCCTTTAACTATCTGTTTTGCATCATAACCTCCTTCATAACCAATTTCAGCGAAAAATATGGTTATTTCTTCATCATCTAGTTCCAGAGGATCATTAGCATTATCACCAAATTGTAGACATCTTCTAACAGAATCTTCAGTGATCCTCAAAGTGAGCTCATTGTTGATTCTCCCAGTTAATGTTCTTGTAGAGATTAATGAAGAGGCTGATGCAATCTAAACATCTTTAGTCTTTCCTGCATTCTGCACAAGTGCATTGAAGTGGAATGCTTGGAAGTTTCACATGTGCAACAGAAACACTCTAAGTGTGAAATCTTCCAAATCCAAGACCAACATCTTTCAAAGCCAAAGATGAAGTCTTCCATAGCCTCAAAGACAAAGTCTTCTCAAGCTTCAAGTTCATGAAGACAGATTTCTTCCGAAGACTTTTAGTAACATGCTTTATCTGATGTGTTGTTCCATAAAGCTGGACACCTTTCCGCTGCAACTCTACAAGTCACCAACTAACATGGTTTGGTGAAAACGTCCATGCTTTTGGTAACTGTACATTGAGGTCTTGAGTCTGTAACTTTCTACTTTATGTACTTTATCCGTTTTGTAATAGATAAGGATGTGAGCTATGGCATGTCATAGTCACAGGTCAAAAGGCAATCTGCCTTTTGACTCTACAATTGATTTTGGGTGTGTCTAGTCAATTGTATCCAGCTGGCTTTCAAAGTATAGCTAGCTGTAGGATGTTGTATAAGTATCTCATGTTCTTGTATCTTTTGAATATGCTTTGGTAACACTTGTAATAGAACATAGAGAAAGCAATATACTGCATTCTTGAAAACCAAACACTTGTGTTCTTTGTGTTCTGTCTCATATATTACTTGTGTTCTTAGTGTCACCACTTGGTTAATCGAGTTTACTGTTTGATCTAAGTTTAGTTTATCTCCTCTTTGTGTTGTTGTGTTGTAACTCTTCACCCTTCAACGATCCTGCATTTGGTATTAGAGCATTCCAGGCTCTTGATATAAGATCTCACCATCTTTAGATCCCTCTCACACATAAATACTAAACTTTTCAAATGGCAACCATTTCCAAAACTGATATGGAAACTGGAACCATGAACAAGTCCCCACTTATCACTCTTGATGAGTTTGACACCTGGTATTTAAGAATGGAAGCTTCATCAGGTCTCTTGATTCAAGAATGTGGGAGTCTATTGAGAATGGACCTTTCATACCCAGCACACCTTCTGCTACTGGTGCTGGTATAATCCCCAAAGATGTGGCTAACTACTCTGATAAAGATAGGAAGAGAGTAGAGATAGACAGAAAAGCCATGACAGCTCTTCAAACTGCCTTTCCAAACTCTGTGTACAGAGGTTTCAAGAAGTGCCAAACAGCCAAGCAGCTGTGGGATGCACTGAAACTGATGTATGAGGGTTCTTCTAAAACCAAGAAAAACAAGAAGGATCTCCTGAAGCAGTAGTTTGAAAACTTCACCTTCAAAACAGGTGAAACCATGACTCAGCAGTACTTCAGGTATGTTGAGATTGTGGATACCGTAGTGGATAGAGGAGTTTCTCTTGAAAACAGAGACATTGTAGGGAAGTTCATGTCCTCACTTCCTAGGCGGTGGGCACACTACTGTGTGGTGATCAAGAGAACTGAAAATCTCAAAACTCGTACTCTGATAGAGTTATATGGGATTCTCAGTGGATACCAGATGGAGATGAACATGCAAGGTTCATCTGGAAACTCCAACAATCAAATGGGTTCAGCCCTACATGTGGTTGAAAGGGATAGCATAGAACCCAAACATCATCTCTTATGCTACCCTGACAACTCACCCAAGGGTCCTTTCATCACCTTCCCAGAGACACCAAAGGAGAACTACACTCAAGGAAGCCCATTCCAAGAGACAAGCTCTTCTCAAGCTTTTGTGTCTTCTGATGAAAGCTGTGGCAACTCTCTTTTCACTCTTGAAGACCTGGACTGTATCCATCCAGATGATCTGGAATACATGGAAATAGTCCAGCAGATGGCTCTTCTCACTCACAGAGCCAAGAAGTTCTACAAGAGGACTGGAAGGAAGTTTCCAAGCAATACAACCAGTGGAAAGTTTGGACTGGACAAAGGCAAAGTAAAGTGTTACAACTGTAACCTGATGGGCCATTTTGCCAGAGAGTGTAAGGCACCTAGAACAAATGGTGGCCAAACACAATCCAGACCAAACTACACTGACAAAGCTCTCCATAATGAGAAGTCAAAGCAGCAAGTTGTTGTTCTTGTTGAAGAAGGAGGCTTTGACTGGAGCTTTTAGGTTGAAATGCCTCTCCAAAACAAGCACTGATGGCAGATCATGATGAAGCCAAGGTATTGGAACATCTCTGTACTCCGGAATGCATTGCTAAAGTTAACAGGTACAGGTCCTATAACTTGGAACTAAGATCTGATATTGAGTCTTTAAACATTTTAAAATCTGATTTTAGAAAGTCTGAAAATGATTATAAGCTGAAAATAGAGGACTTAGAGAAAACCATTTCAGTTCTAAAACATGAACACATAGATTTTAGGACTCAAATAAAGATCTCATAACCAAGTTAACTGAGTGCCAGGCTGAGCTTGTGATCAGCAAAGCCAGGTCAGAAAAGAGTGTTCTTGAAGAAGAGACCTTCAAGAACATGATATCCTCATCCCTGCACAACAAAGTGTGCTATCAAAACAGACAGGGACTAGGATCCAATGAGATAGCTCCTCCACACACAATCTTGTCAGTAAGATCTCCTAAGTGTGGAACTTGTGAATATGAGCTTCCTCTCATAGATCCTATAAGTGAGGAGTATGAAGAAGAGATATGAAGAATCCCTCTAAAAAGAGTGAAGAGGAGGATTCCAAGAAGGCCACTGTCCTTCTGAGGAGAAAGTGAAGACTGTGATGACCAAGTCCATGAGAAAGAACTTGATCAGAAAGAGCAAAAGAAAGGCAAGGAAGGCTCAAGAGATCAAGGCTACTTTCGACTCTAAGCAAAAACAAGTTTTTACTTCTGCAAGGTTTAAAGTGGTAAGGACTGAAAACATCAACGAAAACTCTTCTAAGAGTTCTGGTTCTTGCTCAACTCATCTCAGCAGCAAGAAGAAGACTGATCTGCTGTGTACCACTGCTGCACAGCCTGGTCCATCAAACTCTTAGCATAGTTCTCAGCCCAAGAGGACTGTCTCAGCATCTGCAAAGATGAAGGTGGAGAAGGTAAGTGACCAAAGATAGTCTTACTCTCAAGACAAGGCTCTTGTGAAGAAAAAGATGAATTGTGTTATGTGTGACAGCACCACTCATATTACAAAGGATTGTCCCTTCAATCCAAAAGGTACTGTCTATATGGCCAAAACAAAGGCTTCAAAGAGTTCTAAGAAGATTCAAGCTTCAGAAGGAAAACTAGTTTCCTTCGAAAGCTCCAAATCTAACAAGAAGGGAAGTGGAAAATTCTCTTCGGAAGAATATTTGATCTTGGAAGAAAGGAGTTCTTCCGAAGCACTGAAGTCTGCTGCAGTGTTTGTAGAATCTTCCAAAGGTTCAGTCATCAAAACTTCTGAAGCTCCAAAAGCTTCTAAAGTTTTGAAGGTCAAGTCCAAGACTCCAAAGGTGGTGTGGACGTCTAAGAAAGACCAAGTGACTGAGATTTCTCCATCAAAAACAGCTCGAGATCCTCTTTGTACACTCATAGGATCTATTACTGTTAAATTACCTTTTGCAAATGAGCCCAAGACAAGCAAGGCTTGGGTTTCTAGATGTAACTAATCATTCTCTTTTGTGCAGGGACAGCTGAAGACAGACAGAAATGTCTGGATCATAGACAGTGGCTGCTCCAGGCACATGACTGGTAATAGATCACTACTCTAGAACTTTGAAAGGATTGATGGAGGACCTATTGCTTTTGGAGGAGATGAAGGTGGTTACATTTCTGGTAGGGGCAAGGTCACAAATGATAAGCTCAGCATAGAAAAGGTAAACTTTGTAAAGGAGCTTGGATCCAATCTTCTGAGTGTATCTCAATTTTGTGATCAGAGTCATAACATGCTCTTTATTGAGCATGAGTGCATTGTTCTTAAGCCTGGTGTGGTCATTCCTCATGAGCATATCCTGCTTAGATCCCCCAGGAAAGGAAACATGTACAAGATGGATCTGCAAGAAACCTCTCCCTCTAGAGAAGTTTCATGCTTTCTGTCTAAAGACAATAGTGATGGGTCTTTCCTATAGCATAAAAGAATGTGCCATGTAAACTTTAAGAACATGAATAAGTTAATTAAGCATGACTTGGTAACTGGAATGCCAAAGAAAGAGTTTACAAGTGATGACCACTGTGTTGCATGGCTGAAAGGGAAGCAAATAAGGTATCTCACAAGCCTAAGGAAAAGAACCAATCACTACTCCCTTACAATTGTTACATATGGATCTCTTTGGCCCCATCAGTGTAATGAGTTTAGGAAGGACCTTATACTGTCTAGTGATCACAGATGACTTTACAAGATTCACTTGGGTTTCTTCCTTAGAACTAAGGATGAGACTCCTGAGATTCTAAAGAATTTCATCTAAAGATTGAGAATCAATCTGATCATAAGGTCAAGATATAAGATGTGATCAAGGAACCGAATTTAAGAACCATATCCTTGACACATTCTGTGATGAAAAGGGTATTACAAGACAATTTAGTGCTCCCAGGACTCCTTAGCAAAACTATGTTGCTGAGAGGAGAAACAGGACACTGATTGAAGCTGCAAGAACCATGTTGTCTGACTCTAAACTGCACATCACATTCTGGGCAGAGGCAGTCAACATTGCCTGCTATGTGCAGAACAGAGTTTTAGTAGTTAAGACTCATGGCAAGACTCCTTATGAACTTTAGCACAAGAGAAGACCTTTCATTAGTTTTCTCGGGTCATTTGGATGTCCTTGCACCATCTTGAATACCATCAAATTGCCAAGTTTGCTGAGAAATCAGATGATGGACACTTTATTAGATACTCTTCCCAAGCTAAGGCTTATAGAGTATACAATCTCAGAACTAGAATTGTTTAGGAGTCAGCCAATGTGACTTTCAATGAACACACACCTTATGTTACTCGTTCTGGTCTGGATTGGCTGTTTGATCTTGATTTGGTTACCAACTGTTTTAACAAATCTTGTGAGAATGTTTCAGGATCTGCAGAATATTTGAATACAGATGTTCCTGATCCAAGATTTGAGCTAGGAAGATCTTTAAGACACATATCTTCAGCTCCAGTTGGAACCGCTTCTGCAAATGAGGTTTCTATCAGCCCTACAATGACAAATTCAACTGATACATTTGGTATGCCTTCAAATTCCAGCTCAGAGGTTCTACAACTAGATAAGAACACCTCAACTATGGAAGACAACAATGGTGATGGTGATAGTGACCAAGAATTTCTTGATGGCACTAACCACACTGTGGATGAGAACATCAATGATGTCCACACTCTGGATCAAGTTCACTTGAAAAGTGTGCTGATGGGTAGGAGAAACATCTATGCCAGATCTAAATTTCTCAAATTTAGATCTTTCTCATAACTTGCTGTGATCCCTCAACTTAGGATCCACAAGTCTCACCCTACCAAAAAACATCATTGGAGATGTTATCTCAGGGGTAAAGACAAGAGGACAAACCCATGAAGCAAATGTTTGTCTTCACTCTTGTTTTCTATCCCAGATAGAGCCAAAGAAAGTTGATGAAGCTCTAAAGGATGGAAGTTGGGTTGAAGCTATGCAACAAGAGATGCTTCAATTCAAAAGGCAGAAAGTTTGGAACCTTTGTCCTCTTCCTTCTGGAAGACTACCATTGGAACCAAATGGGTGTTTAGGAACAAGAAAGATGATAGAGGCATCATCATCAAGAACAAAGCTAGACTAGTTGTTCAAGGATACACACAAGAAGAAGGGATTGACTACACTGATGTCTTTGCTCCAGTGGCAAGATTAGAAGCTGTTAGGATATTCCTGGCATTCGCTGCATCCAAGAACTTCAAGGTTTTTCAACTTGATGTGAAGTGTGCCTTTTTGTACGGAGTGATAGATGAAGAGGTTTATGTTAACAGCCACCTGCTTTTGTAGATCCTGATCATCCTGATCATGTCTGCCAGCTTGACAAAGCTCTCTATGGGCTGCATCAGGCACCCAGGAAGTGGTATGAGACACTGTCTGAGTATCTCTGTAAACATAGATACAGGAGGGGTACTATAGATCGAACTCTCTTCATCAAAGGACAAGGAAAAGACATATTGCTAGTTCAAGTATATGTGGATGACATTATCTTTGGTTCAACTAATCCAAAGCTCTGCAAAGACTTTGAGAAGCTGGTGAAAGATAGATTTGAAATGAGTGCCATGGGGGAACTCAATTCTTTCTGGGAATTCAAGTGAAGCAAGTTGAAGATGGCATCATAAGTCAGTCAAAGTCAGTTCAAAGATTCTGGACATACTCAAGAGGTTTAATTTGACTGACTGTAAGATTGCTAAGACACCCATAGCAAGAAACCACTCTCTTGGTCCTGATCTTGAGGGGGAGTGTGTAGATGAGCATTTATACAGGGCTATGATTGGGTCTCTTATGTATCTTACTGCTAGCAGGCCTGATATCATGTTTGCTACATGTATTTATGCAAGATATCAAGCCAACCCTAAGATGTCTCACCTTATCACTGTCAAGAGGATTCTAAGATACTTCAAAGGTGCATCAACACTATGCCTATGGTATCCCAAGAATTCTGACTTCAATCTGTATGCCTATACAGATAGTGATTATGGTGGTTGCAACATGACTGCAAAGTCTACATCTGGGGGATGTCAATTCTTGTGGAAGGGTTGTCTCATGGTAATGCAAGAAACAATCCTGTGTCTCTGCATCAACTGCTGAAGCTGAATACATTGCTGCTGCAAGTGCTGTGCTCAAGTACTTTGGATTCAAAATCAGATGTTGGACTATGGATTAAACTTCAAGGAGACTCCCATTCACATAGACAACAAACGTGCTATCTCAATCATAGAGAACCTGTGCAGCACTCAAGGACAAAGCACATCAATATCAGGTATCATTTAATAAGGGATAACTATGAAAAGGGATTAATTAAACTAGTCAAGTTCACACAGATGAACAATATGCTGATCTGTTTACAAAGGCTTTTGATGAACAGATATTAAATATCTTATATCAGCTATTGGGATGATAAACCTTGAGTAAGCTTTTCTTAAAACTATTCTTATTATTTCTTAAAATATGTATGTCCTGAGTTGTCTAGTTCATCACTTTCATAAGCTCATGATTTCTTGGATGAAAATTTCTTTTTGAAGACTTTCCTTAGATTTTTTAAAATTTTCTGATACTTCGGAAGTTTTTTTTAACTGCGGAAGTAAATCATGCCTTCAAATTAAATAACTGTCTAAGAAGTTTACCTTCGGAAGAGTTTTCAAAATTTATCTTCCGAAGCTTAAATGTTTGTCTCAGACACTTACTAAATTTTAAGGACCATTTACTTCCGAAGCAAAATTAACTCTCGGAAGCTTTGTCGTTTACACATAAAGCACTCAAGCTTTAATTTCTTCCGAAGCAAATTTTCAAATCTCTCAGGAAATTCTTCCGAAGTCATTTTAGCTTCGGAAGCTTTTAATTAAAACTTCCGAAGATAATTAACCTTCGAAAGCTTTTTGACTTCCAAGAAAACTACTTTTTGAGCAAAAAGTAAACTACTTTTTCAGAGGTGGGACCGACTTCCGGATTTCAAAGTTTATCCTCTTCATTAAACTTTATCTGAAATCCCTCCACATATAAAACCAACGGTTTCCCCCCTTTCTCTCATCTGTTCCTCCTCCAAACCTAAAAACCCAAATTTCTCTCTAAAATTTCTTTCTTCTTCTTCCTTCATCCTTAAGCTACTTCAAAATGGCCAACCTTGCTCACAGAAATGATCCCAAATTACCATGAAGCTACACAGAAAACAAATCAAGTTGCTCTGTTACGCTCTGAGAAAGATCCTCATTTCTCAGAGGTTTGTTGTTTCTTGTCTCTGTCGAACTACTTCACCTCCCTCACCATTGATCCTCCACTCTATGAGGATCAGTTGCTTGACATCTGGAAGACCTGCCAAGAGGTCATTATGGATGGGGAGAAGGGACTGTCTGCCATAGTGCAGGGGAGAACAATCTTCGTCACTCCAGCCATCATCAACAGACATCTTCAGCTAGATGATGAAGAAGGTGAGGTGGTCTCCCAAAGAAGGTTAATCATTCCTTTGAGCAGATGGGGTATGAGGGAGATTTCTCTGTAAAGACCTTCAGGAAAGGGAAGGTCTCATCCCAATGGAGATATTATGCTCCATGTGGTCATCCACAGCTTATCATACAAGCATGGTGGATGGGACCAGATTCCTGAAGATCTCTCCTTCATAGTCCATGGAATGGTTCAAGGGGTCAAATTCAGTACTCTCAGTTTGTTTATACAAATTTGCTTGCTAATTTAGACTCCTTAGAATATTACATGTTTCCTAGATATGTCCAGTACATTCTAATTGTGAACTGGGCTCACAGTTAAGGGAAATAGGTAACATTCTTAAATTGGATAGATGAAGCCCGGCATCTTTAAAATACTGAGAAAGTCCACTGTTGGATTCTCTGGGGTAGAAACAACCCTAGTCCCAAAATGTTAGAGCTCATTGCTCAAGGTGACAACCTAGCCGCATAAGCTAGTGTTGAACCCACACCTGCTACTTCCCAACCACCCACACAGCCTCAAATTTCCATCACCTACCAAAGAAAATCCAAACGAACCCCTGCTTAGACTATTCAGTCTGTGGAGGCCCCCATATACTCAACCATACAGGAAGAAGTGGACACTGGAGCTCCCACTTCTCCTGAGGAGCAAACCACTCCCATCTCTTCAAGAATCAGTGCTGAGATTCCTCATGCTCAGCCTGATGAGCTCATTAGCACTAATGCCTTAAGCCATCACTCTGAGTCTCAACACTCAAGTGATCAACATTCAGGGGACAATTACCATCCGCAGCAAGAAGTCTTTAGTTTCAGAACTTGGACTACTATGAAGGTCTGGATCTAGTCAACATGCCACTTGTCAACCCAAGCTAATCAAGACAAGCTGACAGACTGGCTAGAAGAATCCAAGATAGGATCATTGCAGAGTTCAGTCTAAGAAGGAGACTAAGGCAACTAGGCAATGTCATCGGTCAACTGGATGTTGAGGCAGACCCTAAGATTAGCTTCATAGGCGAAACCTTGACTGAAGGCCCAGTGAGAGAACCTGAGAGCCCTGTCTCATCATCTCCAACTGCTACAGAGATCCATATTCCTTCTGAGACACCTGCTGGTGAAGGTGCTTCTCAACCTCTCTCTGGCCTGAGCTCAGATGCTACAACAAGCAATGAAGGCCAAAGCTTTCTCCACCCTGAGTCACAAAGGTTTGTGAGTGACAAAGGGAAAAGAAAGATGACATCTGAGGAGATTGAGGAGGAGGAAAGAGAGAGGAAAAGGAGGCTAAGGGGAGAAAGTTCCTACTGAGTCTCCAAGACTCATGGATTCTGCAATCAGGGCTGCCCCCAGACCAGATACTCAGAATGATGAGTTAAGGGTAGTCAGGATTAACTATCTACAGACTAGGAACTCTGACATAGATAGTGTCATTTCTCTCCCATTGGATGAATTAATGAGCTGGTTGATCTGGAAAGATCAAGAGAGAAGAAGGAGGCAGAAGATGTAGAACTCCTAGTACAAGTCAAAGAAGAAAGAAAAAGAAAAAGACTATACAAAGGTATGCCTACCGTCTCACCAGTTCAAGAAAGTCCTGAACAAGAGGATGTGGTTCAACAAGAACCTCAGGTAGATAAGGAAGAAGACAAAATCCAGATGATTAACTACCAGAGTGCTAGAGGCCTCTATCAGGCAGATGCACTCCTTCCCTTACCTTATGACTATGTTGAGTTTGAGTACTTAAAACAGCTTGAGCTTGAGTTAGTCAAGGAAAGAAAGACAACAAAGAGAAGCTGAGGGAAGAAGCTGCAAAGTCAAGAGCCGTCATCCAAAAGAGCATGAAAAAGTCTGCTGATAGGCAGAGGATGATGAGCTTCTTAAAGCTGTATGGATTCTCCGGATGGAGACTTGGACCCATGTCTCTATGCACTATGGATGAGCATATCAGGGTAATCAAGCAGAAGATTAAGAGTGGAGAGCTCACCGACTTACATTCCACTCCAAGTCATGCCCTACCTGAAGTGGAGGTTAAGGTTGAACAAACAGACACAACACAACCTGGACCTCCTGCTAATGCTCAGCAAGCTTCATCTTCTGATCCACGGCAGAGTCAACCTCCTTCTCCATCTGAACTTGAGAGAGAGGAAGTCCCAACTGAGAAAGACAGTGAAGATCAATCTGGTGCTGCAGGCCAGTCTTCTCAGTTAAAATTTGGAAAGAGAAGAAAAAGGATGGCTTCTAAACCAAAGTCTAAGAAGAAGAAGAAGCCTGAATCCCCTTCTGAACCTCAGGATGAATCAGAACAGCCTGAGGATGTGCAGCCAGAGGAAGCTCAATCAACTCCAACCTCAGTAGCTCCTCTAGCATCAGGAAGACCCATCTTGTATTGGACATACACCACAAATCTAGATAGGTGTCATGTTATTAGAGATCAAGGCATTGAAGACATCTATACATGGAAAGATATGTTTCAGTTGCCTCTGCATGATCTCTTTGACATGAGAAGACACTTTGACAGCCTGAAGGATCCTGATCATCTTATGTGAAAGACCTGATCTGCCCAAGATGCATATTAAGTTGATATGGCTAGTGTGATATGATCCAAGTCGGGTCATACCCAATAACAAGCTAAACAAACACCAATAAATTATGACACCATTTAGAAAATGGTTTTCTGAATCATTGCCTTTGTAGATGAACATCATTATATGGATAATTGTTCATATGGTACTATTTGTTTTTCATTATTTAGTCTTACTAAATAATAACAAATAAAAAGTACTAAGTTTATAAAGTTTAAATAAGTTTTAACTTTATAAACATAAGGTTTTAGTGAGTGTTTAATTATGCAACAAAACAAGAGTGGGAATCCATTTCAAATGGATTTCGGCCGCCCACATGCTTGGGGGTCCCATCTTTGTCTTGTAAATACACAAGAATAAATGCATTACACACTATCCTTCTTAATAACACTTCTCTCCTACATGCAAAGGCTGATTTTTGCTCTCATCTTCCTCTCTCTCATTTTCGAATTGAAGAGAAGAGGGCAAAAGAAAAGCTGAAAGTTTCAGCATCAAAGGGGTTTTGTTGCTGAAAGTTGGTGTCAAGAAACCTAGCATTCAAGAGGTTCGTTTGTGGCTTGGGGTATCACCATCTTGAGGTCTTCTTGCTTGAAGATTTAGCCACAAAACTCATCCTTTTAACCTCAACGATATCGATTTTCAGCTGCTCCAAAGGTTGTTTTTTAACATCCTATATATATATATTTGTATGCATCTCTTATAATGATTCATGGTTTGGGGTTTGCTTATTAAATGGTTTTAATCATAATCATATAGCAAGTTTTAAAACTAATTATCCGCTGCGTTTTTCATATAAACAAGCTTATATGAACTTTGATAAACTTGTTAAATCCCTTCATTATGAAGAAAGGAATGGTGAGCTTCCTAATAAGGACTGTTAATATCTGAAATTTTCTAAATGTTTTGGTAGCATCAACCTAGATGGAGTTTGTAGAGATTAATGAAGAGGCTGATGCAACCTAAACATCTTAGTCATTCCTGCATTCTGCACAAGTGCATTGAAGTGGAATGCTTCGGAAGTTTCACATGTGCAACAGAAACACTCTAAGTGTGAAATCTTCCGAAGCCAAGACCAACATCTTTGGAAGCCAAAGATAAAGTCTTCCGAAGCCTCAGACACAAAGTCTTCCGAAGCTTCAAGTTCATGATGAAGATTTCTTCGGAGACTTTTAGTAACATGCTTTATCTGATGTACTGTTCCCTAAAGCTGAACACCTTTCCGCTGCAACTCTGCAAGTCACCAACTAACATGGTTTGGTGAAAAGGTCTATGCTTTTGGTAACTGTACATTAAGGTCTTGAGTCTGTAACTTTCTACTTTATGTACTTTATCCTTTTTTGTAATAGATAAGGATGTGAGCTATGGCATGTCATAGTCACAGGTCAAAAGGCAATCTGCCTTTTGACTCTAGAATTGATTTTGTGTGTGTCTAGTGAATTGTATCCAGCTGGCTTTCAGAGTATAGCCGGCTGTAGGATGTTGTATAAGTATCTCATGTTCTTGTATCTTTCGAATATGCTTTGGTAACACTTGTAATAGAACATAGAGAAAGCAATATACTGCATTCTTGAAAACCAAACACTTGTGTTCTTGTGTTCTGTCTCATATATTACTTGTGTTCTTAGTGTCACCACTTGGTTAATCCAGTTTACTGTTTGATCTAAGTTTAGTTTATCTCCTCTTTGTGTTTTTGTGTTGTCACTCTTCACCCTTCAATGATCCTGCAGTTCTCACACCATCAGCTTCAACTACCTCAGTTGAGTCCCAAAATGACCTGATGAGATTCTCATAGATTGTGGGTCTCACAGTCATGGCATATGCTACCCTTGTGGTAGATAAGAATCTTATCATATCTCTAAGTCCTTTAGCTTCAGGCACATCAGGGTTTAAATAACCGCTGACGTTATGGAGCTTGCTCAATGTAAGATTTTCCATGTAATTTGCACAAAGACATGTGTATTAGTTATCAGTTTGACTTTAAATTGACACGGATGACTGCTTGTCATTTCTGTTGCATTGTTGTCATGGCAAATGGTTAGTTTGTCATTTAACAATAACAGTTTTTATGTTGGACCATTAATGAACTATTGTTTCATTGATTTGTTTCAAATGTTTCTTTTTTTAACATGCTCTGTTCTTACAACGAACATGAATATCAAGATTTTGATGATAATAAGAATTTATGTTGGTTTTCATGCTCATTGATGTCAAAAAGGTGTATTATGTTACATCAATAAAACATGTTTTTGTGTTCTTCCTTATCAGTTGGTTCATTGACTGATTTAGGTTTAACATTCTGAAACTTAGGTCTTGATTAAAATTTTTATGAAATTTTCACCTTATTTCCGATACGAATGTTGTTTTAGAATCGATAACAAAAGTCAATTGAGTAGATTCAAATGAAAATCTTTGAATGTTTATGATGATGATGATTGAAGATGGTGTACTGTACATTTGCGCTCGTCTCACTATAAAGTCTCTCAAATTTGAAAAGTATTAAATGTCCCGTTTGAATTTCCTTAATAGTCAATACATTTTGAAAGATTTTACAAGTTAAAAGCAAATACAGTCACCACTGTAACAAAGCTGAAGCTTAATTTGTTGGACTTTTGGTCATCCGCATTTGTTAATTGTAGCAAATGCGGAAGACAAACTTTTGACATTGACTGTCCGCATTTGGCTACTGTTGTAAATGCGGAAGTTTTGTTTCTTCTTCTTATTATTTATTCTTCCGCATTTGTACACTATGGCAAATGCGGAAGTTAGAACTTGAAACCTTTGACTGTCCGCATATTGTAGCAAATGTGGAAGAATAACTAGTGATCAGCATTCACTCTAACAAATGCGGTAGAGTTGCTTGTTTTATTCTATCCATATTTTACACAGTAGCAAATCCGTATTTATACACAGTAGCAAATGCGATAGAACAAAGTCAATCAGCATTTGTGCGACTATACCAAATGCGGTTGACAACACTTGGTCAACATTGCACTACATCAAATGCGAGAGAGTCCTGTTTATCCGCATTTGTAAACTGTAGCAAATGCGGTAGAGTAAATTCCATATTTACTTCACACACTAATGTGGTAGAGTAAAATCATTGTCCGCATTAGTTGCACTTGAAACTATATTGTTACCGCATTAGTTACATGCATGGGTTACCTTCACCCACATTAACCAATGCACTTACCTGTATTAGCTTTTGAATTTAATCAAAAGTTAATGTGATTGAATTAATTATTCATCTTATGAAGTTGACTGTTGAAGTTGTCAATTCTTGCTTGGATTGACTTGTATGTCACAATTGATACAAGTTTCCCAATTTTGACAGATCTTGGACTTATCATGCTTCTAAGAATTGCATAAGCTGAGATATAATGGTATGACTTATTACAACAACACCAACCAAGATTCTTTTTGTTTTGTTTTCAAGGGTAAGTTAATAAAAAAAAATTTGGACTTACTCAAAACTTTTAAATTACTCCCCCTAAAGTTTATAACCATATTTGGATAGAAACTTTAAGGATTTAAAATCTTTTGAATATTATTTTGATTATTATTAATAATGAAGAGAATGATCTTTTTGTTGGGATCATATCAGTCTTACATTACACTTGTGCATCCTTTATGATTAAATGGACATGATCATGAACTTGATGATTGAAGGTGTGTTTATCCTCTTAAACTCATACTTGGTTGATATTTTGATGCAAATGACTTTTATCATGTTTTGGTTGATTTAATTATTCAATGTGTACCTCACACACACATAAGCATGAAATGATCAACCCTCCGTATACAATGCATGGTAGAACTTTTTCACAGCTTTTCTTACCAGGTTAATTAATTCATGAAATCTCATTTTCACTGATCCTTATTGGGATTCTTTTAATTTGATCATTTTTCATGTTGATACACATTGGGATTCTTTTCACTTCACTATAGAAGGTGATCCATGATAGGATTCTTTTGTTTATTTACTTGGAATGTATTACTTTGTTGATTCATCAAATTTTGGATGTGTTCCACATTGGGAATCTTTTGGATCATAACATTTGGACTATGTGCAAGTTTCATCAGGTCTTTCCTCGGCAAAAGAAAGATGAAATATGATGTGGTGAAAGAGATTCATACAGTATCATTACCTGGTGTCTTTAGGCTACTACACACACATGCATTTAGATAAGACAATAAATACATGTACTTTGTGATGAGTGTTTCAAAATTGAATAAGTCTTTTAATTCATCACTGCATGTATCTTTTCTTCCAAGTTGAGCCTACCAACATATCTGGTAAGTCATTTCAGTCTTTTACATTTTGAAATTAAGCACAGTGAATGATAACGACTGTAATTATATCATTTCCCAGAGAATTCATTTTTTCATCAAACTTATTTCTTTTGTGGTTTTTTTGATGTCTTTAATTTTTATATTTTAATGGTTTTTACTCAAGGTTAATTATGTCAATTGACTGAACCAGAAATTCAAACCTACTAGGTTCAAATGCCTTGGTAAACAAATCAACAAATTGATTTTCAGTTGGTACTTGAATCATTTGATTAAACTTTTTTTAGCACAGTCTCTCAAAAAATGATATCTAATCTCAATATGTTTGTTTTTGAGTGCTGAACTGGATTATTAGTTATAAAGACAGCAGTTGTGTTGTCAGTAGAAATTGGTGTGTGCAAGAACTTAAAACCATAATCAAGGATCTGGTTTTGAATCCAGAGAACTTGAGAGCAACATGCTAATGTAGTAATATACTCAGCTTCTGCTGTGGACACAGACACATTTGTCTGCTTCTTGCATTGCCAGGATACTAGTCTGGGACCAAGAAATTGACAACCGCTAGAAGTGGATTTTCTTTTGAAGTTGCATCCTCCATAATCGCTGTCTGTGTAGGCATAGAGATTGAATTCTCCTTCCTTTGGATACCATAACCCAAGAGCTGGCTTGCCCTTCAGATATCTGAATATCCTCTTGACTGCGTTCACATGTGATTCTTTTGGATCAGCTTGATATCTGGCACACACACAAACCCCAAACATAATGTCAGGCCTACTGGCTGTTAGATACATAAGTGAACCTATCATTGATCGATAGTGAGTCTAATCCACTGATTTGCCTTTAGGGTTAGGTCCAATCTTCACTTTAGTTTCCACAGGAGTTCTGATAGATTAACAATCAGCAAAGTGAAATTTCTTCAACATGGTTTCTACATATTTTGATTGGTTGATGAAGATTCTATCTGCTATTTGTTGGACTTGCACCCCTAGAAAGAAGGTGAGTTCCCCCATAGCACTCATCTGGAACTTTGAATGCGTAAGGTCTTCAAGTTCTTTGTAGTGTTGCTTGTTTGTCGAGCCAAATATAATGTCATCCACGTAGATCTAGACTAACAGCATGTCTTTTCCCTTTTTTCTTCTGAAGAGAGTCTGATCAATCTTTCCTCTTTCATACCCATGTTAAAGAATGAAGGATGATAGAGTCTCATACCACTTTCTTGGTGCTTGATGAAGACCATACAGAGCTTTGTCAAGCTTGTAAACTCTATGAGGGAAATCTGGATCTTCAAAGCTAAGTGGTTGACTCACATAGACTTCTTCAGCAATCTTTCCATATAGGAAGCACACTTTACTTCCATTTGATAAACAATAAATTTCATGGACGCATAATATGCAAGAAAGATTATGATTGCTTCTAGTCTAGCAACAGGAGCAAACACTTTATCGTAGTCGGTTCCTTCTTCCTGAGTGTATCCCTGTGCCACTAGTCTTGCTTTATTTCTTATGACGATCCCTCTATCATCAGTCTTGTTCCTGTACATGTATCTGGTACTGATAGGGTATTGTCATTCGGGAAGATCTACCAGCAGCCATACTTCTTGCTTCTTGAATTGGAGCAATTCTTCCTGCATTGCTTCAATCCAACTATTGTCTTGAAGTGCCTCTTTGATGTTTTTGGGTACTGTTTGACATAGAAAGCATGAGAACAAACAGATGTTTGCAATACTAGACTGTTTCTTGTCACCCTCTCATTAAGATCACCAATAATGGTTTTAACTGGATGATTCTATGTATTCTTGTGGTTGAATGGTGTCACCAGCAATAGTTACATCAAGATTGGAGACATTTAGTTCATTATGGTCAGAGGCACATTCATCTTTTATTGTTGTTGAATTATGAAGATTGTCAACTTCTATTTCAGTAACTGCTACATCTTCAGTAGCACTGAGATTGCTTGCATCATTTGATGTACCTTGTGTTCCTACTGGATGAGAAGCCTGTTTTTGATTTCTGATCTCATTTGACAAGTCATCTGAGTGAGATGGTACTAGGCTAGGACCTTCTTCAAAAGAAACACTAAGGTTTTGTGACAGTTGTCTGATGGGACCAACTTGAAGAGGAACATCTTCATTCATATGTTCATCAAATGTAGGTGGAATCAATGGATAATTATCTCTTCTTTCTACAGTTGATGAAGTATCACCTGAATGTATATTTCCTGCATCAGACAAGTGAAATTGGTCAAATGATTTTGTAAATGTGTCAATATCAAACAACCAATCAGGGCCATTTGTAGATTTGGGAAATGAATGTTCCTTGAATTGAACATTCGTAGATTCATCAATAATGTTCAATCTAGGATTGAACACTCTATAAGCCTTTGAGACAGAAGAATAACCTACAAAATATCATTCATCAGACTTGGATGAAAATTTTCCCAAATGATCACGGGTGTTTAATATTGAGACTGGACAACCAAATGATTTGAGGAATCCAATAAATGGTTTCCTATGGAAGATCAGTTCATAAGGTGTCATGTTACTTTCATTAATAATCAGAGTTCAATTTTGCACAAAGCACGATGTGTTAACTGCTTCTGCCCAGAAGGTGATTGGCAGTTTAGAATCGGCTAGCATTGTTCTTACTGCTTCAATCAGTGTTCTATTTCACCTTTCAGCTACCCTATTTTTGTGAGAGTTCTTGCTGTACTGAATTGATGAGCAATGCCTTTGGTTGCATAAAAGGAACTATATTTTCATTTTTGAACTCAGTACCACTATCACTTCTTATTATTTTGACCTTAAGATCAAGTTTATTTTCAATTTTAGTGATAAATTCTTGAATGATTTGGGATGCTTCATTTTTATAAAGTAGGAAGAACACCCATGAGAATCGAGAAAAGTCATCAATGATCACTAAACAATACTGTTTCTTTACCATACTCATTACAGGAGTTGGTCCAAATAGATCCATGTGAAGTAACTTCAACGGAGTATTGTTAGTGTTCACCAGCTTGGTTTTGTGAGACGATTTGTGTTGATTCCTTTGATGCACGTTGAACATTGATCAATAAAATTGAATTCTTTTTTAGGAAGACCATGACATGGTTTCCTTTGACTAACTTGTCATATTTTTAAAGTTATGTGCCGCAAACGTCTATGCCAAAGCTATGACTCATCAAATGATGCTTTAGACAAAAGACATGTTTCTTCCTTAGGTGATGCAGAACACAGGTTTAAGACATGTATTATTCTTCCTTGGAGTCTTTAAGACAACCCATTCTTCAGGGATCTGAAATCCAGGTTTCAGAATGTAGCAGTGAGTGTCTGTAAAGTGAGTGGAATATTTTTTGTCGTAGATCTAAGACACGCTTAGCAGATTGAAATTCAGTTGTTCACAGTAATTCACTTTGTCAAAGCTCAACATCCTGTTTGTCACAGATCCTTCTCCTGTAATTCTACCACCTTCTAAATCTCCACCGAATGCGACAGTAGTTCCTTGTGTGTACTTGAAGTCATGAAGGAGGGAACGATCTCTAGTCATGTGTCAGGAGCATCCACTGTCTATACCATAAGCTATTAGACCTGTGTGGATGAACCTACAAGCAAAAAGAACTAATTAGAATGGGAACCCAAGCCATGATGGTCTTGGGTTTCCCGTTCCTATTCATGATAGTGACCTCCAGGTGCTTCCCTCTAAATTGTGATTTGGATGGAGGTGTTCTAGAGATTTTTGATGATGAATTGATTGAGTCATCTCATCAACATCTACTGAGGATTCAGATGAATAATGAAATCATTGGTCTCTATTTCTTTGTAAAAATTTAGCCCGACTTTCATTATCAAAAGTTGGTTTTTGCTTAGGAAGGTCAAGTTTGTGTTTCATTGTGAGATGATTCTTTGACCCTTCCTTAATTCCTTCAAGTTATTTCTGTCATTTGTTAATCTAGGTGTCCTAGATTGAGTATTATGAAGATGAGGTCTGACAGAGTGCATCACAGTAGATGTTTTTGAGATGGGCTTGTGTTGGGGAATTCTCAACCCTTTTGATTAAAGTAACAATCACATGTATTGTGATTATTCATATCACAGATTGAACAATACTTGTTGAAATAGCAATTTTTGGTGGAGTGATTATTCATATAACAGATAGAACAATATTGATTGAAGAAGCATTTATCTGTCTTGTGATTGAACTTCACAAACATCACAATACATTGTCTGTTTCTTGAATCAGATTTTTCCTTGTGTGACTCAACTGATATTTTCTTTTGATGAGTCACTTTTTTTTTTAGGTAATGAATCAGAATCAGCCCTTTTAGTAGTTTGTTTCACAACACTACTTTTGTTCAATTGTCTGGGAGTTTCTATTTCTTCAACCTAGTTCTCACTTCTTTCTCAAACTGGTCAACATGTGCCTTGTTATAGATATCAAACCCATCCCCCTGCCTTAATCTTGAAGACTGAGGGTCTGCTGATGTTTTATATGTTGAACTCAGTGTTACAATTTGTTTATTTTGCAGTGAGACCTTTTCTATTTGCTTGAATTTTGTGGAGATATAATCTCATTATCAGAACTACTCAATAGTGGGTTTCACTGTCTTGACATATTTATTTTTGCCTTGTAAAACAGATGGTATGAATTTTTTAAAAGGTACAATTGCTTTTACAGGTCTTGATGGTTTCATGACACTCACTGTCTTGTCTGAACACTCTTTGATTTTGATTGGGGACCTAACTTGATTTTATCCTCATTGGTTTCAATATAAACAGGTTTCAGGTTTTTGAGGATTTGTCACCTATTTCACTACAGATTTAGGTTCCATAGTTTTAGGTTCAATTGCTTCAGAGAGTGAGACAGAGTCAGGCATGATAGTGTAGTTGTCATTGTATGGTGGAGGACATGAATTATACCCAATCCCTGTCATGTCCTTTGGATTCTTTTGGGAATCAAGCATCTCTTGTAGCTTGACTGAAGACATTTAAAACTTTTCAAGTTTCACTTCAGTCATAGATTGTTGAGCTTTAGATTGAGCTAACTTTTCATTAAGTAACTCATTCTCAACTGCAAGAGTATACTTCCCCATGCAGTTTTTCTATATCACAGATGAGAGATTTAATTTTGATTTCAAAGTTTTTTATTTCTCTCTTCATCATCTCTGATTTCACCTTTTCTTCTTTGATTTTATCAGCCAGTTTGTGATTATGCTCTCTCTACCCTTGCAATTCATTAATGCATTTTTCACTACAAAGGTTAGATTTTACCTCAATAGGCATTGGAGATGGTCCATCATTGATGTGAGCCATAAGAGCATGATTTTCAAATTGAGGCTTGACTTCCTCTACATACACACTTCAGTCACATACTCCATCTTGCTTTATTACAAGAGCACTGGCTGAAGACTAACTGCTTCCATGAGCTTGATTTGTCAGGGGGGTGGATTTTGATATGATTTGTGATGTTGATATTGTTGTTGGATTGGAGTGGAGGCTGAGTGGTATGAGGTATGGATGGAGGCGCTGAGAGATTTCCGTTGTGTTCCAGTTGTTTCTCTGGGGGCATTGCACTCTTTTGAGAAATGGCCAGCCATGCCAAAGTTGAAGCATTTCACTTGGATTATCATATCCAAGTTTTGTATTCTCATTCAGGTTCAGCTTTCTTCCTTTTCTGAAGAATTTCTTAGCTCTCATTGCAATCATGGCCATTTGCCTATTGTAGATCCATTTCTTCCTCATCATCTGGATCCATTTCATCTAGATCTTCTTGAATAAGATGAGCAGAAGTGAGTCTTCCTCCCAAGTAGGCTTCAAAGCTTGCAACAAAAGCATTATAAGTGCCTTTGTTCTTCTGATCTTGAGTCTTCAGGATTGGTTGAGGAACAATATTGACTCTGGGAGTTTGAGGAGAGCAGTGCAGTGACTCTAGGAGGTTGAGATGAGGTTGAAGGATGATTGATTGGTGGAGTTGCAATGAACCCAGTATTGTTCATTTGATTTCTAGATGAGATAAAATCATCCTCCTCAGTGATGAATGCATTTTCCACAGAATGAGATTCTGATGGAAATTTGGAAGCCTTAATTACTCTAGGTCCACCAAGATTTATGCTTCTTTCATCAAGTTCTAAAGCTTCAACTTTGGCTATCATGATGTCTAGAGTATTACTCTCAAGATCAAGAGTATTTTTCAGCATGGTTACATTCTGTTTCTAGCTTTCAGGGAGACTGTGAAGCGTCTTTTGTTTAATTCTTTAATTTTGTAAGTGACTCCCATGATTTCCAAGTCATTTACTAATTGTACAAATCTGTGCAGTGCTTAGAGATTGATTCTCCCTTGGTGTGGTGAAATGTTTCATACTGATTAACAAGCTTGTCTTTGTTGATTTCAGCCACTTCACTACTTCCTTCACACATAATTTTGAGTGCATCCCACACAGCTTTTGCAGTTCCATACTTCTCCAGTCTTTTCAGCACATCCATCTTGAGTGCTTGAGTCAGAATTGAGTAGGCTTTGAGGTCTATCTTGATTTTCTTGTAGTCTTCTTCATCTAAGGTCAGATCTTCAATGGGTATTCTAGTAGTTCTGTATATTGCAGCTTGATCTGCAGACAGAGTAATAGGGATGTGGGCCCTTGCATATTGATATCCAGAAATCAGGATCTACACCTATGATGTAATTCCTAAACCTGATTTTCCACTGTTTCAACTTAGATTATGTTTAAGCATTGGAGGTTTAGGTGTATGACCAAGTTTTGAGTAGCTGTTAGAATCCATTTTAACTATGTGTTTAACTTGTATAATATAGATTTAGATGATTTTAGGATCTATTAGTCCAACTTAGTCCAAACAGTTCCAACGGAATTAGAAACAGATCTGTGATGATACTGAGTTTCTTGAGTTTCTTGGTGTTGTGAGTATTTTGATGAGTATGTGTTGACAATAGTAATTTCTGCTGTTTACTAAGTAGAAAATATGATATACTCTACTAGAAACTCGATTACCAGATCAATCGAATTCAATTCAGTTCTTTTGCAATCTGAAAAAGAATCGAGAGCCAAAGCTCTGATACCCATTGACTGGGGTTGAGTAAGAATGATATTCTTACTGTGAATCAAATATGGTAACCAAGTCAATGAATGGCGGCGGAAACAAACAATCAAAGAACATTCAATGCAAGAAAATTACTCATAAATGCTTTTGTATTGATATATGAAAGTTGATAAATTACAGAGAATAATTACAACAAAAATTCTCTATCTATCAGCTATCACTCATGTACGAGGTATCTATTCTATTATAGGCAGACAAGATGCCTTTTACAAAATGACTAAAATACCCCTGACCTATTACATCAGAACTAATCTAAGTCTTCATCCTCATCTTTGCTGTTCATCCGCATTGACAAATGCGGATGAGTTAACTTGGTCAGCATTTCTTCACTTGATCAACCTCATTAGTATGTTGGTCATAGCATTGGTTAATGCGGATGAACAAATACTTGTGCGCATTTGTTCGGTGATCCGCATTTGTCAATGCAGATGAGCAAAGTCTTGTCCGCATTTACTTTGTCTTCCACATTAGTCAATGCAGAAGAGTAAGTACTTGTCCGCATCCATTCTTGGTCTTTCGCATTTGTCAATGCAGAAGAAAAACTACTTGTCCGTATTTGTATTATGCCTTCTGCATTTGACAAATGCGGGAGACAATACTTTATTCTTCTTAGCAGATTCTTCATCCGCATTTCTTCTTGGACTTAAGTGATTTTAGCAGAACAATCATCAAATCACCCATTGAGTTGGCATGTATGATCTTTTTAATGGTCCAACACTAACTCATCATCAGAAGTGGAGAATGGTATGTTGAAGGACTTGAAGAATCTATCATGTCGAAAAAGAAGGCGGGTCCTTCCAGCAGGTAGTGTGTGTGTATCTCTGAACATCCACATTATACACACTTCTACCTGACCCGTTGAGTTGTTGTAAACCCTCTGTTCAGTATGTTGTATCCTAGAAAGATACCTCATCAGCCTCTCGCTGAATTTTCCCTCCTAAGTCTTCTTCAGTAGGGTGCACGGAGCGCCAAATGGTATCTCTTTCGAGATACTCTAGATTGGGTTTAGTCGTTGTAGTAACTTGTAACACGTCCTTCCATGGCGTTTAACTACCAGAACCTGATTTAGAAACACACATTTGCAATTGCTTCATTCCAGAATTGGATGGGCAGTTTTGAGTCTGCTAGCATCGTCTGTGCTGTCTCTATCAAGCTGTGATTCTTCCATTCAGCAACGCCGTTCATCTGAGGAGTATGCAGAAGTGAACTGATGCACAATTCCCTTTTTCCTTGCAGTAAGCCTCCATCCATTGATTCTTGAACTCGGTTCCATTGTCTGAGCCACTTGACATACCTTAAACTTGTATAGGGACTCCAGAGTAGTTACTAATTCCTTGAATTACTCAAATGTCTCTGATTTGGATTTCAAAAACATCACCCAAGTGAATCTTGAGTAGTCATAAGTAACTGCATACAGTACAAGTCGCATGCGATGCTTCTTGTACTTACTGGACCAAACAGATCCAATGAAGAAGTTCAAGAGGAAGTTCGATAGAATGAACTTTCTTTTTCTTATGAGACTTCTTCGTCTGTTTTCCCTTCTTGCACGCAACACAGAAATCTGGAAGTTGGAAGTTTTTGATGTTAACTCCTCTGACTAGATCATTCTGGATCAAGTGATTCATCTTTCGTGGATTAATGTGTCCCATTTTCCTATGCCAAGAGATGGATTCCTTCTCAGTAGCTTTTGGTAAGAAGCACTGAACTTCATGATCCGTTATGGAGGCCTTTGATAGATCCAAGACATAAAGGTTCTTATATCTTTAGGCAGACATTAATACTTGATCCTCTGGGATGACATAGTCCTTTTCAGGACATAGCACTTCTTGTTGTCAAATACTACCTTAAAGTCTTTATCACAAATTTGAAAAACAGAAAGCAAGTTATTTTGAAGTTGTTGAATGTAGTTTACCTTGTCAAACTTCACTTTCTGATTACCTACTTCCCGTTGAGCTGTGATGTACCCACCTTTGTTTCCTGCAAACAAAACGTGACCTCTTTTTATATGTTTGACGTTTGACAAGAGATCCTTGTTCCCTGTCATGTGCCTGGATGCTCCGCTGTCTATAATCCACGTGTTGGTTTCAGCACTATATCGAACACCCTGCACATTCAGTTTGAAAACATTAGTTCAGGTTAGGGACCCAAGCCTTCACTGGCTTGGGTTTCCCAGAGGCGTCACACATCATAAATATAACCCATTGACCATTTGAGGGTGAGGGAAGCTTAGATGTCTTCTTGTTCTCACTATCATACAATGAGGTTGATTTTTCCTTCCATAAGCTAGCTTTGGGTAAGGCCTGTTTGTGATAAACAGAAGACTGGCTATGAGTTGAACTTTAGGTTCACTATCCCTATTAGATGGCGTCATTGAGTTCCTCTTAAAAGAGCTAGGTTTTTGTTCAGGAAGTTCAATTTCCTCCTCGGTGTTTGATAGTAAGGACAATGAGACGCAATGTGTCCATACACTCCACAACTGTAGCATGATCTGCTTTCGACTTTACGATTTACCTGTTTTTGTGGAGATGTATGTGACACCCGAGTGACCTTACTTTGTTTGGGTTTTAACTCTGATTGTTTAGATGTTTTGTCTAGTTTAACAAAGTTAATTGCTTTAACATTTTTAACATCCTTTTCTTTTCTATTTTCTGGACATTGACATGATGCACGTGATTGGTTAACATTACTGGTCCTCTTAGGTTCAGATTTGACAGTTGTTGAACCAGACTGTATACTAATCTTTTCAAACTCTTTGTCCAGATTAACGTAAGGCATTTTACCTTTTGCCTTTGAAGGGCCACCTTTTGTTTAGTACCAGATTCAGTTGATGAACATGTGGAATCTGGATCACTTACAAAAGGAGTGGATACCACATGATCCTTGATTGGATTTTTATTAATTGGTTTACTTTTAGTGTTCATCAAGGTCTCATGTGGTGGTGGACCACTTTATAACCCAGTACCCTCCCCATTATTACGTTCTATACTAATGTTGGACTATGTGTGAAGAACTAGTCCAACTATGCAGTTTGGTTTTAGGGAATTAACTTCTACTTGTAAAACTACCTTTTGTCTTAGTGTCCTCTAGGGAGTTTAGATAGTACTAATGTCATTAGCTTGGTTAAAGGCTACAACTTCTATTTTCCTAAGCTTTTTGTTCAAAAGGTCTATCTTTTTTTGTAACTGTGCTCCTTTTGTTTTAACACTCTGTTGCTTCAGTGCACAGTCCAAGTCTTTACTTAGTGTATCATTATGAATCTAATAACCTAGCAAATTTTAAATCATGCTTTCCCTAAATTATTACTATCAAAACAAGCATGATTATTAAAAAGTTGGTCAGTAAAACTTACTGGGCGGGTTCTGATAAATCAGCCATAATGCAGAATCTGGTGTTTCTAGAGCTGGTGATTCTGACATTATCGTGGTTTTCCCTTCTTCAGGAAGGTAGTTGACCACTATTGTAGTTTCTTTTGAGTTTGACAGAGTTCGACTGCAATATCTCCTTCACTAGCTGAGTCATCATCTATATCCTCCACACTAGCTATATTAGATTCTCCCGGTGAGACAAACCGAAACCTCCAGTCCTGTCCTTCATCATCATGAGCAGTCAAGGCTTTGGGGTCCTTGCTAGATGAAGTAGGATGCTAGTGGTTTCTCCTGACGAGTGAAGGAGGAGAAAGGATTCCCACTGCCAGTCTTCTTTGGCTTGTCCCTTTTGAAGTGCCCTTTCTCACCGCAGTTGAAGCAGGTTACCTTAGATTTATCAAAGGCGAAGGTAGTGTTCTTAGTTGCAATCAAATTTTGTCCGGTCCTTTTGACAAAGGTCTTAGCTCTCCAGACAGCACTTACTAAGGCCCACATTATGTCCATCCGCTCCATCTCTGTCTCATCCACCTGCTCATAATCCTCATCTGCCAAATGGCAGTTCCCAATTTTACCAGCAATTAGTCCATCATAGGAATGGACTACTGCAGCTAAGAGATCCATGTGCTCTTTGGCTACTTCAACTATCACATTGCTGAAGTTCTCGATCTTCATCTTTGTTGCATTTGCTTTAGGTGCAATGTATTGGTACCAGACGACCCTGATGTTTCTGACCTGAAGTAGAGGCTGGTGAAGGACCAGACGAGCTTGATACAAAAGCTGTCTGAAGAGGTGCATCGGATGTTTTGACTTGGGGAGTCGCGTTGTACAGTGCAGGATTCGATCATAAGAAGCCTTTTGAGCTCTGTACTTCATCCTCAACTCTTCCTCTCTCAACTTCAAAGTGAAGTCATTGATATCTAACTTGTTAGTATACCATTCTGTCTGAGATTAGAGACAAATGACACCTATTTCTCCGGCAGCCCGTCTGCAAAGTTGGACACTTTGTCCTCCATTAACGTCGATACTCCATGAGTGTGCATCTCACTCATCAAGTGGTAGAACCTATCGATAACATCATCTAGGCTTTCTTTTTCCATCAAGCAGAAGTTGTCAAACTCCTTCTTTAAAGCCTTAGCCTTTATGGCCTTCAATGATGCGTTTCCGTCATACCTTTTCTCCAATGCATCCCAAAGTTTCTTTGCTTGTGTATATTCCGAGAATTGGTGGAAAATATCCTTCGGAATTGACTGTGTAAGCAAAGCATAAACTTTCTTTTCGGTATTGTATTTCACCTTTTGTCCATCGGTCATGCCACCAAGTGTGAGTTTGACACCATCAGCTCCTACAGGCATGTTGTACCCCGTCTCTATAGACTCCCACAGATTAGGATCTACTCCATTTAAGTAGATCTCAAAACATTGCTTCCATTGTGGGTATTCGTTTAACGTCATTAGCTTTGGGGGTTTGTTATGATTCCCCACTTCATTCTCCAGCAGCAGTAAGTTTTGAATACGTGAGTCTCTCCCTGCTGTGAATGCTGAGTATTGTCTTCCATTGCTATTAGTTTTAACTTTAAACCAAACTATGTATTAGTGCGAATGAAGGTGTGCGATTGGGCTATTCGGGCGATTGAACTATGCGGATGGTTCAATCGTGCGACTGAACTAATGCGGATGACTTAGTTGGCCGAATGAACTAATGCGGTTGAACAATGTGAATAAACTTCTCAGTCGTATGGATTGAAGTACGAATGAGTCCAATCGTGCGTATAGGGGATGCGTATGAACTCAGTCGGGCGATTGAGTCAATCGTGCGACTAGCCCTGCTGGATTTCAAAAATTCGTAGGTTTAAGGTGTTTGAATGCAAAAACACGAATTTCTTTTTAACCCTAATTGTCGTATGCCGAAAAAACTAAACTTTACGATTAGGAGACGTCTAAAACCCGATTTAACACAAAAGATTGCGTTTTTTAATGTAAAAACACAATTTTTATATCAAAATGATTGAATCACACCTAAATGTAGAGCCAAAGCTCTTATACCACTTGTTAGGATCGTGTACTGGATGGATACTAACAGTGTTACGAGTATACCGAATCAAATAGTGCGGAATCCTATTTGATTGGCGATCCAATCAGTGAGAACGCAAGTAGAATCAATTAAATATTGAATCTAAACATTAAGAACGATTAGCAAACAATCTACTGCGGTCTTTGAAGTTGGAACAGGTTACTAGAGGTCTCTAGACGGCTAGGGTACGTCTGGGTATCGAAATATTCAAAGTGTCACGTTTTTTCACGATTTAAATGGTATTTATAGGTTAGGGTTTCTCAATCGTGCGACTAGACCATTTGCATGGTTTAGTCATGCGATTGAGTCATGCAGTTGAGCCATTCGCATGACTGAGTGTTCAGTCGTGCGACTGAGTCAATATCATGTTACAATCATGCGACTGATCCAGTCTCCTGGTTCATTCGTACGACTGGTTCATTAGCATGAAGTTGTTATGTATATGGTCCATTAGCATGGGCCAATCTCATGAGAACTTCACATGATTAAGTTTGAATATATTTTATAATCATTAATTGATTTAGATATTATTCAAACAACCACAACCTATATAGTCAATTCAATAAGCGTTAATATATACCAACCAATGAAATAGTCACATTATAAGCACAACCACATATTGTATTTCATTAAGTACCCGTACAATTACATATGTGTAAGACAATAAAAACATATTATATTAAGTTCAGAAACTAGGGACAAATGTATCTACAGCCTTTGGCCTCGATGTTCTCTATCAGGTACGAGAAGAGCATGCGTGAGAAACTAAAGGGGTGGTTCAATGTCAGTGCAACATATGCATTCTGGATTTGGTCGGACATCTCATCGAATCCTGCACATCTGGAGGCTATGCACTTGAGCATCACATGTGCCAAATACTTGAACTGGGGCACATGTTGCTCTTGTTCAGTACACCGGCATTGATGTCACCAGCTTACTTGATCCTCAGAAAGCAACCACGAACAATTAGGGGATGCAGCTTGGTTGGATGGGCTCCGTCTTCACCCAAATCCAAGACTCTCCTCAGGTCATCTTCACTTATCTAAATCTCTTGTTCAAATATAGAGCTCTGAATACAATGGGGGCTTAACGAACCTGTCAACTGCAGCATTTTCCTAGAAAGCTTGCTATATCAATCGGTATGGAATGCATGGGGTAGAGATGGCCTTGTAGATCCTTGATCTACGCAGAAAGGCAATAATCTCGGTGAACTTAGAACTGTTTCGAGATGCAGCATCTGATGAGCACATATGTTGTGCTTGATGCTCATTATCCATCTCTCAGTCATATTTTTGCAACACAAGAAACATATACATTAGATTTTTTCATAAGAAATAACAATTGAATTTTTGCTGATTTTGATCAACTAGTTCAATCGTGCGATTGAACCATACAACTGAGTTCAGTCGTACGATTGAGCCTACGACTGAACTTAGTCGTATGCTATGCCATGCGGTTGAGTCAGTTGTGCGACTGAGTCATTGATTGATTCACTCGTGAGATTGAATCATGCTCCTGGCTCAATCGTGCGACTGAGGTTCTTATGGTTATCAAAATGTCTATTCGCATCTTGCTCTGTTCGACACCATAACTTAGAATCATTATCAAAATGTTACATTACACTTTGTGTTTAGACTCATTAGGTTCATAGGGACTCGAAATAGCACTTATTGTCATTTAAAGCAACGTTTATGTCCATTTAAGTGGTCTATTTTAGAGTATTGTCCCGGTTCTTGATTTTAATCATTTTCGATCATCATGGGTTCGACTAATCCATTCTTTTGATTAGATTTCACTTTCAAAGTACCTAAAGATGAATAGAAATCGGTTAGGATGACAATCAAAGAGTAATCACAATAATCAAACTTTTGGCAGTGTGTATGTGCATTAGGCGGTTTTGAGAGTTTTGAAGGGTGGTAAGGAATACTATCGACTGACCCCCCCCTTTCATATTGTTTTAAGTTTCAGTCGTGCGACTGGACCCATACGCATGATTTATTCATGCGACTGGGGTTCAGTCGTGCGATTGGCTTAGACTCCTTCATCTAGTTGTACGATTGGTTCATTCTTGTGATCCAATCGCATAGTTTCCCATACTCATAGTCCAATCATGTGATTGCCCATACTTATGGTTCAATTGTGCAATTGGCTCATACTTATGATTCAATCGTACGGTTGGCTCATACTTATGAGTTTGACTTCATACATTTCCATACACTCAAAATTTAACTTTTGATATATAACATTATGACAAATGATTATCTCAGATATGACATTTTAACAAAACATCATTTGATCACCTTAGACGTGATCCTTTTAATTGAGAGCCGATTAGTCACCTCAGACATGACCTTTTTAATTTGTGATTCACAGAGTTCATCTAGTTAGATAGTCTGACATCGACACAAAGAAGATAACAAGAACGGAAAACAACTTGAATTAAAACAAAACAAGACATGTTTTTGTGTTTTTGGTTTGAGATGGATTGAAACCTTTTAGAAATCATCTAACCGATTTTTCTTCCTGAGCAGAACAACTTCAATTTAATTTTATCATATCTAGAGAGATTCATATGGAATCATACAGGCATATCATAATCATTTAGGACCCTTTTAAATGTACTTTGATACTAGATTCTCATTTGTCTGAGAGTCAATAGCACTTTCAGGAAATCATACTACAGCTATAAGATGCACACAATGATTTTGACCGCCGAGAGTTGCAACCACGATGATTGTCAGTATATTTGTCCACTTAAATCCATACACAGATTTTTTACTCACATTGGTGATGAGTTAGGATTTATTATTGCAACTAGCATTTGTGGATCCCACACTAATATGGTAATCAACATTCCTCAGGAGATTTTTGAGCGGTCTACGGGTATTTGACAAGAAAAAACTATTCTAAGAGCTTTCAAAGAGATGCCAAGCCTCAGGTCAGTGCCATGGCACAGCAGAGAGGCGCAAACAACAATGAATTCTAGAATATTTAGGTTATGCTTATCCTCAGGTCAGTGCCATCGCACAGTAGAGAGGCACACAACCTATCTTCTTGTTAGATCAATGTTTTTCTCTTGCACATAATGCACCAACAACATTAATCATTAGCTTGATTGCGCTTAAAAGTTTTTCCATGTGCTTTGCTCATTTTTATGGTCATCCGCACACATTTGTGGCGTTTATTTTGCTCGTCACCCCTTATTGGAAATGCGTTGATTGTGTTAACCAGGGATACGATGAAAACCCACAACAAGTTAAACAAATTAGTTTAAATTTGATTCATCAATGAGGTCTACTTTCTCTATGTTACCTTAGTAGCAGACTAGTTTACTATCATTTTTCCTTTATTTTGCTTAGACTTCTCATATTTGTAATTTGAATATAGCATTTGGATCATTTAAATCCTTTTGATGTCCCAAACAACTAGTTCCCTGTGTACTATTATTTTCCATACTTTTTGAATCATATCACAGATTTGATTTCTTTACTTTCAACTTATCTGCCCGCCCCCGTTTTTTTAATTATTAAATACTGAAATTCAATTATTCTCCCTCTAAAATTCTAAAACCAAAATTGTTTTGTGTTTTTGTTTGAGATGGATTGAAACCTTTTAGAAATCATCTAACCGATTTTTCTTCCTGAGCAGAACAACTTCAATTTAATTTTATCATATCTAGAGAGATTCATATGGAATCATACAGGCATATCATAATCATTTAGGACCCTTTTAAATGTACTTTGATACTAGATTCTCATTTGTCTGAGAGTCAATAGCACTTTCAGGAAATCATACTACAGCTATAAGATGCACACAATGATTTTGACCGCCGAGAGTTGCAACCACGATGATTGTCAGTATATTTGTCCACTTAAATCCATACACAGATTTTTTACTCACATTGGTGATGAGTTAGGATTTATTATTGCAACTAGCATTTGTGGATCCCACACTAATATGGTAATCAACATTCCTCAGGAGATTTTTGAGCGGTCTACGGGTATTTGACAAGAAAAACTATTCTAAGAGCTTTCAAAGAGATGCCAAGCCTCAGGTCAGTGCCATGGCACAGCAGAGAGGCGCAAACAACAATGATTCTAGAATATTTAGGTTATGCTTATCCTCAGGTCAGTGCCATCGCACAGTAGAGAGGCACACAACCTATCTTCTTGTTAGATCAATGTTTTTCTCTTGCACATAATGCACCAACAACATTAATCATTAGCTTGATTGCGCTTAAAAGTTTTTCCATGTGCTTTGCTCATTTTTATGGTCATCCGCACACATTGTGGCGTTTATTTTGCTCGTCACCCCTTATTGGAAATGCGTTGATTGTGTTAACCAGGGATACGATGAAAACCCACAACAAGTTAAACAAATTAGTTTAAATTTGATTCATCAATGAGGTCTACTTTCTCTATGTTACCTTAGTAGCAGACTAGTTTACTATCATTTTTCCTTTATTTTGCTTAGACTTCTCATATTTGTAATTTGAATATAGCATTTGGATCATTTAAATCCTTTTGATGTCCCAAACAACTAGTTCCCTGTGTACTATTATTTTCCATACTTTTTGAATCAATATCACAGATTTGATTTCTTTACTTTCAACTTATCTGCCCGCCCCCGTTTTTTTAATTAATTAAATACTGAAATTCAATTATTCTCCCTCTAAAATTCTAAAACCAAAATTGTTTTTGTGTTTTTGTATTTTGAAAAAGACAAGAAAATAAAATTAAAAAAATAAGAAAAATTTGTTGGACTAAGAACTCGATTCTTTTCGAATCACATCACTTTTCTTTTTCACGCCATTTACCTCCAAAAGATATAAAAACTGAGGTTTGTCAAAAGCTTTTGTGTAGAGGTCGGCGCATTGAAAATCCGTATTAATTTTAACCACATTGATTAATTGCTTTTCAAATAGTCACATATAAAGTGATATTTAATACCGATGTGTTTAGTTTTTGGATGTTGTACTGGATTTTTAGTGACAGCTATTGCAACAGAATTATCAACAAAGATAGGGGTGTTAGAAAATTGCAAATCGTAGTCTCGCATTTGCTGTTGAATCTAAATGATTTGTGAACAGCAACTTGCAGCAACAACATATTCAGCTTCACATGTTGACAGAGCAACAAATGTCTGCTTCTTACACTGCTAGGTGACTAAACATCTTCCAAATAACTGACATCCCGCTGATCTTAACTTGTAATTCATCTTGCAATCACCATAGTCCGAGTCACTATATGCTGTAAGCTCAAAGTCATCATCATGAGGATACCACAACCCGAGTGTTGGAGTACCCTTCAGATAACGAAATATCCTTTTTACCCAATTAGATTATTCACTTTTTGTTTAGCCTGATATCTGGAACAAAGACACGTGGCTTACATAATATCAGGATGAGAAGCTGTGAGGTACATCAAAGATCCGATCATTCCTCGGTACATAGTGGCATCAACCAGATCACCATTTTCATCGGGTGCCATATTGTGGTTCGTGGCAGGTGGAGTCCCAGCAAGCATTGCATTCTCCATGTCGAACTGACTAAGGATATCTCCTACATATTTGGACTGATGTAAGAAGATTCCATTTGGTGTCTAATCCACCAGTAACCCAAGAAATAACTTCATCTCTCCCATGGCACTCATCTAAAACTCAGCTTTCATCACGTATTCGGATTCTTTCCACAATGCTTCATTTTTGGAATTGAAGATTATGTCATCCACATATATTTGTACGAGTAGTAAATCACCATATTTCTCTTTGATGAACAACGTGGAGTCAATAACCCCTCTACGAAAACCATGTTTCAACAGATGAGTAGAGATTTTCTCATACCAGGCTCGAGGGGCTTGATGAAGCCCATAAAGAGCCTTGTCTAGTTTATAAAGTCTATCCCGATGATAAGGATCCTCAAATCCTTTAGGTTGACTGATGTACATAGTTTCACGGATTTTACCATGAAGGAATGCACTTTTCACATCCAATTGATAAACTTTGATCTTCATGTAGGATGCATAGGCTAAGAAGATACGAATTAGTTCTATCCTTGCCACATGTGCAAAGATTCATTGTAGTCAATGCCTTCAAGTTGTGTAAACCCTTGAACGACAAGCCGAGCCTTGTTTCTAATTATAACCCTTTGGTCATCTTTCTTACACTTAAGAACCCATTTAGTGTCAATCACCTTTGCCCATTTTGGTCTATCCACAAGAGTCCATAGTCCTAACTTCTTGAACTGAAGGAGTTCTTCTTGCATAGCACTAACCCATGTCTCATCATTTAAAGCTTCACTTACATATTTTGGCTCAAATTGAGACATAAAGCATCGATAAGCACCATCGTGTAATTTCCTTTTCCCATGACTGCGGCATAATCAGCTGAGTATAGCTGATTTCATGTCTGAACTCCCAATAGAATATCCCCGATGATGTTATCCGGGGGATGATTCACATTAACTTGAGTTCTAGGAGTGGTGGGAACAGCTACTTCATTATCCAAATATTGAATCCTATATTCAGTTTCTGTGGCTGTTAAAGTATGGGGTTCAGAAGTTCCAGTGGCATCAAGATCAGATGCTTGTGTACATTCAATAGTGGGAATCGGTTCCTCCTAGTCCACATTTGAAGTCTCAAATACTTCATCATCAGAGGAAGACTCGCTTACCTCAAGCTCTCCCCCTAAAGGGCTAGAAGTATTGTCTAATGGAACTGATGATGTCGAGTCTAGTGTAGGAGTATTCAGAACACCATACATCATTCGAGCATATAACTCATCATCAGAATGAAAAGGAGGTAGATTGAAGGACTTGAAGAATCCATCATAGTCAAAGAAGAAATAAGGTCCTTTGCCAGCAAGGGGTGGTGTATCTTTGGACATTAACATTGCACCATACTTCTACCTGACCTGTTGTGTTGTTATAAACTCTCTTGTCTGGTATACTATATCCGAGAAAGATACCTTCTTCTGTCTTCTCACAAAACTTTCCGGTTCGAGTTTTCTTTAACAGCATGCACGGTGCTCCAAATGGTTCTAGATACTCCAAGTTGGGTTTAAGTTGCTAGAGCAATTCATAACATGTTTTTCCATGACGTTTGACCACTAAGACTCGATTGAGAGTGTAGCATGTATTAGCCACTGCCTCGTTCCAAAATTGAATAGGCAGTTTATAGTAGGCTAACATGTGTAAGAAATGAAAGACTTTTACATTTAAGAACATAAACTAGGAACATAAATTACTAGCGATTCTCCCCCCATTTTACTAATATCAGTGATTAACTTAACCATCCATAAAGAACACACAAACGTATACTTAGATGAAAATGTCCTTCGGATAGAATTTTCACTTTAGTATATTACACGATACAATTATCAAAATAACTAGGTATCACAATGGATTGAACCCAAGTTATCCATTTAAATACTTGTAGATAACATACATATACATTTACAAATCCAAACTCCACTTAACACATGTTTTCCTAGCCCGTGTCCTAATGCTTAAAAGAATATATAAAAGCTAAAGTCCAAAGCTTCTTGAACTAGTCAAACTTCATATTCTTATTGATAGTTCACTGCTCTTGCACTTACACTGTAATTTATCAATAAACTATTAAGAATTAAATTCCAACCTCTCTTATCTTGTTGTCTGAACACATACTTTGGGATGTAACTACTAAGGTGTTCCAATATCTTTATGACAAGCTTACCATATTGAATTCAGCACCTAACATTATATTTATAAGATCTCTTTAAACCCATCCCCATGACTAATGTATTCACAAGATCTCTTTCTAAATCTTTAGTTAGATAACCATTCAAAATATACTTAGATCTAAATAAATCAACAGACATCACACCATGCATGGTGAGCTCACTAATCATGCTATATATAATACACAACTATCTAGACTTTTCATTATACACCTAACTGTAATCCTTAGCCAGCACTATATCTAACACTACAAACTCGCATTCTATTATCAAGTGATGCAAACTTTCCCAAAAGAGAAGACACATCCACTTAGTTACCTAAATTTCTTTTTAATACCTTTTATAATTGAAGAAAAACCTAAATAATAAAAGCCATAATTCATGGTACTTTTCAGGTATTTAAACAATCTATTTTACAACTTACTAGTAATGTTTATTTGAATTAGTAGTTAATATACTTAACTCAAAGCATAAGCTATACCATATCAAGTGCTAATGATAACATGCATTGGATAACCAATCGCTTTAAATATTTCATCTGTGAATGTATTCACTCCGACTACATGCAAGTCAAATATTAGGACCTATAGGAGCATTAACTTGGAAACAATCAATGATTAAAATTTTCTCATTACTTTCTTAATATAATAGGACTATGCCATGGAGATATTATTAGTTCTTTTAATCCTTATCCCAAAGATCACATCTGCCTCCTCCATATATCATTTCAATATGATATCATATTCTTATTATTGATTGAAGGCAAGCTAGAAAAATCATAAAAATCTAAATTAATGAATTCTAATATCTTATAATTCTTTCTAACATCTTTAAATGTTTTTTTTTCTAATCTTACTTAATTGACAAAAAGATATTTACTAAGATTCATATCAAAAATCTGTATTAAACTCATCATAGACATGTCTATTATTCTAGAATAATTCAAATGACTTAATCTAGCAAGTCACAAGTTAGAAACATAATTTAGTTTTGTACAAAATGATTATGGCATACAAATAGATACAAGACCAAACAAGACATTAATATTTTTTTTTTCTAATACTAACATACAACACTATAATCTAACAATAATTATTTTCTAGATGTATATACAAGTCAAACTTTTATAAATCCTTTGATATGATCAGTTGTTATATTTCTCATCCTTAGTACAAATCTATATTCACATGATTCAAATTTCTCAAACCACTTTAATTTCTTGCAAACATGAATTATAGCACTTGAGTGTACTCACCATGCAAGCATATCATTATATACATAAAAGAACTCGGAAATAAATGATATATAATTCTCAATCAAATTATTTTTAATAACCATTGGATCTTTTGAATTCAAAACTGAACCCAAAGATCTAAATCCATTTGTTTCACAACCCAATGAATTTTTCCTGACTTGCAAACATCCAATATATGATTGTAACCTGAATTGTGGTCTAGCAACCTCATTTGATTATATTTGATTATATGAAACTTTATTTGATTCAAAACATTACCCCTTTATTTATTTATTATTCTAATTATAAAATAAAGTTTGTTTTCTTCAATTAAATCTAGTTTTTATGTTTACTAATCAATTAACATGTCCTGTTCAATTAACTACAAAACTCATAGGTTTTGTTAAAAATAAAGTAGAATTAGAAAGCGTACCTTGTGAAGCATTTAGGTCTTTTGACCAATTAGGACCCGCCACATTAGGCTTGTTTCCACCCATGAGCTTCACACGACAATCTTTCTTAAGATGCCGGAGTTTTTCATCTATTCAACAAGACAAATACGATGTTTTAAATTGACCATTTTCCCGGTTAAACTTCCTTTTATTTCCTTTAAACTTGTTGAACTTTTTGGATTTCTTATTAGACTCAACCATACTATTCGAAGAAGAAATAGCAAACTTACTCAACATGTCATGAATCGTTCTCCAATCGCCATATAGATCTAAAGTCGTTTGATTTTGTTGAAATCAAAATAAGTGACCAAACGCAGTTGAACTATTTGTAATTTAACCAAATAAAATCAAAATTCAAATCTATATTTATACCTTTTCCAATTCTGCTGAACAACCAATAACCAAATCCCAAACGCCACAATTAATTGAAGTAAATCAATTAAAATCCAACTTCAAATTTTCCAACAATTGGTTCAATCTTGGTGACAATGATTTGAAATTACCACATATAAATAACACTAAACCTCTTGAATCTTTGCGACCAACAGAGAACCGCTGAGAAAAAAACCCTTAGAAATTAGTTGAATGGTACGATGTAAACTATCGACAGATGTGTGTTCGATTCAAACCAATAAAAATAAATAAATCTGTTGAATTCTATTAGTAACAACACATATTGCAACACTAAAATTCTAAGAGAATGCTAATCGTAGAATACCAAAATTTAGTTAACTTATGTTGAAGTTTATGAAATAATATACTCAAATCCTTTCTACCCTTGCAATCATGAACATAACTAAATACTTGTTTGTTAAATCTTTGCATAACAAAATACATCCAAACTTTACTAATAGGAACGAAAACCGAGCACAAAACTCAACTATAAAGTGAAATAGAACCCTTGTGAACAGAACCCGTATCAAATTGATGTGTACCCAAACTAGAGGAATAATCCAATATTAGATGCAAAACAGAACCAAGTTTCATTGTTCTAGTCGATTATAATACCAACCAATATAGGTTTATCTTTGTAGAATAATTTATTCTAGAATGCGAAAACAAATCAAAGAAACAAAACTGAAATTTGAAGAATTCTAATGTAATCTTCAAATAACCAAACCTGGATCAATCTTTGAATCGTAAAACACTATCAGATAAACTTATTTCGCGGGTTACACGCGAATTATTTATTGGACTAGACAAAGGGGTTGTTTGATAAAACTGACTCAGTAAGATCAGACTGAGTCAGAAGCTGACCCAGTCAGAAATTCTGACTGAGTCTACATCTGACTGAAACTTGGCGTTTGATTCAGTATCTGATTGTCTCTGCTGAATGATAATAACTCATTTTATAGATTATTTTAACACACAAAAAACCATCAAAAAAACAAAATCCCTTCCATCACCATCTCTACATCCCCTCCCGACCACCACCGGCCTCCACCACCACAACCACCACCACTGGCAGGAGGAATCGCGCAGAGGAGGCGCTCGGCGGTGCTCGCGCAGGGAGGAATCGCGCAGGGGGGTTGTCGCGCAGGGGGGTTGTCGCGCAGGGGGGTCGCCGCGCAGGGGGTCGTCGTGTAAGGGGGTCGCTGTCGGTGGAAGCACCGACGAGGGGTGGGTGGCCGTCGGTGGTCGGTGGGGTGGCCGTCGGTGGTCGCGGTCAGCTGAAATGGATGGGTGAGCATTTTACGAAATCAGGTCTGGGTCAGCTACCTTGGACCGGTCAGCTGTAGCTTCTTGCATATCAAACGGGCTAACCCGCTGACCGAGTCAGCCGGTCAGCCGGGTCAGACCAAAAACAAACAGCCCTAGAGATCTGTTTAATGGAGTTGAATTATGGTTGAATCTATGATGTTTGTGTATGGTACTACTTGTAACCATATATGAAGGGGTATCACCCCAAAACTAACAAAAGCAATAAAGTACCCTCGATGTCGACCACGATCGAGACGGAAAACAGATCTGGCCGAATAGCAGAGGGATCGCCCGAACCTCAATAAAACCAGGCCGCGGCTCACCCCTGGGAGGCGTACCGTGGCTGAAGGGGGAGTAAGCCTAAACCGCGGCTGGGGAAGCAAGCCCAAAACCACGGCTGCTGAAGTAATGCCAAAGCCGCGGCTGGCAAGTAAGGCCAAAGCCACGGCTGGGCATGATATCACCAAAACGATATCGTGAGCTTCCATGTTCAACACTTGTAGAAACCTTTACATAAACTTGGTAACTAAGAAAGTCATTCATTGGTTACAAGAGAATAAGAAAGAAACACATAATAACAAAAACACAAAGCCAAGAGCCTGACTCAGGTATAGGTTCAGAGTAGCCCACAAAATCCCCAAGTCAACTACAAAGACAAATTACATTAATGCCAGTCAGAAACCCTTTGCACCAGAAAGGCATAAAACCCCTGGCTAGGGGATTTCAGTCTCATATCATTGACCACAGGTTTCCAAGAATAGAACCATGCTATATCTGGTGCCCATGCACCAACACTAAAATACTTCTCTTATTCATATTCACATCCTCAGAACACTTTTCTATAAACTACTCACTTAATAATTTTCCTCTTCAAAGTTATATCAACACAAATACTTATTCTCACGCCAGAGTGTGGTCTCGGGGAGAAAACCCTTTCTGCCCGAGGCGAGGCTCACGGTGTTGTTCTTGTCTCGCAGATACTCCGTTCAGCCAAAGTATTGCTCAGCCGAAGTCCATCTCAGTCGAAGCCAAGTCCAGTTGCATCTACTCCCCAACAGTCAAATCCAAGTTCCTGCTTGATCCTCGTTAGCAGCCCCATTCTCGCACTGCTTCCCGGTCTTAATGCCTTGATTAGGATTCGTGCAGCAACATTTGGCGCCATCCGTGGGACCCAGACGTTACCCGAAGAACCACCATGGACTCAGGTCAGGAAACTCCTCACCACAAGGATGATGGCAATGCTGAAAATCCACGCCCCGTTACCCCACTTTTGAGTCTAGCACAGGAGGTGGCAATAACGGTGGTAGTGTCATTACCCCTAGAGTTCATCAACAAAAACCGAGAACAAATCCTCTCCATGCTAGAACAGGAAGAGAGGGAGCGACGCCTTGAAGAAATCCGAACACGCTTCGAATATGAAGAAACCCCAAAGGAGAGGAATCGTGTGGAGGGAGAAGATAGTCAAGGAGACAAAGTAAGAATGTTGAAGACAAGGCAAAGATGAGTCTAGGCGCCACCACAACAGGACAGAAAAGCGGGAGTCGATGATGATTTTAGCAAGCCATACCGCCCATTGACGGCGCGAGCAAGATCCAAATTCATCCCAAGAATAGCATAGTTCACCTTCTCAAAAACTGAAAATGCCGTCTAATGTCGGGAAATATGACGGCCTGCGAGACCCAGATGACCACCTCGCAATTTTCATCGGAGCAGCAGTGGTCAATTACCGTATGGTGTCACATGTTCACCCAAACGTTGACAGGCGCAGCTAGGGTGTGGTTTGACAGTCTTCCGATGGTGAAATAGAGAGTTCGAAGAATTGGAAGACAATTTCCTGAAAAATTTCAGTCAACAGTGTCACTCTATAAAGGATCCCACTGAGCTTCACAATATTAAGAGGGGAGATAATGAATCCACTGAAAACTTCATAACTAGGTACTCTAAGGAAAGCATGCAGATTTGTGGAGCCGGAGAAATGATCCGGATTTCAGCTTTCATTCATGGTGTAAGAAACGACCAGCTAGTAGAGAGGTTCCACGAGAGTCTTCCGAAGTCAGTCGAAGAAATATTAGAAAAGGCAAAAGCATTCGTATGTGGGAAAAGGCGTGCAACAGTTAAAGGAGAAAAGCTTGAGAAAGCCTGTACCCGCATGGGATTCACAAAGGAGACCAAGAGGAGCAAGATCTTGGGAGAGGCCACGTTTTCAACCTCGGTTCACCTAGCAGAACTCGGTTTTTCAGCCTCATTTCACACCTTCTTCAGTTAAAAGTTCACAAGGACCAAATGTGACTCTACTTCCTCTAACAAAAACCCCAAGCGAGATTTTAGCAACTGAAAACATTCGTTTCACCAAACCTGCCCCGCTGAAACCTGGAGTGAAGAGGGACACAAACAAGTATTGTGAGTTTCACAAAGAAAACGGACACGCAACTGATGATTGTTTCTCTTTGAAATGGCAGATTGGAACTCGCCATAAAGATGGGGAAGTTAGCACACTTGCTAAGGGAATTGAAAAAGACACCGCAGGCAGGAGACAAAAGAAAGGAAATATTCATGCTGCAAGTGGCGAATCGTGGAGGCAAACGATATTATGACCATATAGAACCTTGGATGACACAAGAGATATCTTTCCCTCCAATCCATGGTGGAAGTTTCACCAATGTGCCACCCACAATCTCAGCCATCATTGCAGGTCATCAGGTACACAGGATATATGTGGATAATGGTAGTAGTTCAGAGATTATGTACGAACACTGTTTTTTGCAGCTAGATGACGAGGTCAGGAAAAACCTGGAAACAGTGACGCACCACCTCACAGGATTTGCGAGGGAGGTGGTGCAGACGTTGGGACAGATAAAGTTACCAGTGGTGATAGGGAATGAAGTTAGTTGGAGGTAGGTCATGATGACATTCCTGGTTGTACGCTCAGTCTTCCCACAATGTTCTTCTGGGGAGGCCCGGTCTGTGTACTCTTGGAGCAATAATCTCGACGGTTCACGTGGCGATAAAATTCCCTACCCTGACCGGGGTAGTCACCATTTATTCTTGCAAAGCGTGTAAAGATGTAAGAGCGGTGATACCAGGCACTTCGACCGAAGCAGACGAAGCTATGGGTCCAACGTTGGAAAAGTGGGTGATTAACCCTGCTTTTCATGAGCATAAGGTTACGGTCGGAGGTCAATTAACTACTGCAGAACAGTTTAGATGTTTTTGCATGGCAACCATTTGATATGAAGGGTGTCCCTCAGGACATAGCGGAACACAAATTGAATACATACAAGTCAAAGGAACCAGCGAAGCCAAGCCGTGGTGGAAGAGGTCAAAAAGTTACTAAAGGCATGTATAGTAAGGGAGGTGCGCTACCAGACATGGGTGGCCAATCTAGTGATGGTAAAGAAGAGTGATGGCACGTGGCGGATGAGCATCAACTTCAAGGATCCCAACAATGCTTGCCCTAAAGATGTTATCCATTGCCAGACATAGATTTGAAAGTAGACTCTGTAGCGAGTTTCCCTTTGAAGTGCTTTCTAGATGCTTACAAGGGATATCATCAAGTTTAGATGGCACCCGAAGACGAAGATAAGACAACTTTTTACACAGACATTGGAATCTTTTGTTTCACCAAAATGCCATTTGGCCTAAAAAATGCAGGGGCCACGTATCAACGCTTGATGGACAAAGCGTTTACCGAACAAATGGAAAAACATTGAAATTTACGTCGATAACGTGGTGATAAAAAGTTAGAATGATGAAGCCTTGCTGGCAGACATCGCCGACACGTTCGAGACGTTACGAAAAATAAACATGAAGTTGAACCCAAAGAAGTTAGAATGATAAAAAGAAGGTTTGGAGGCTAATCCTGAGAAAGTTGCAGCGGTACTCGAAATGTCGTCGCCTAAATCTATTAAAGAAGTGCAGACACTCAATGGACGTCTGGTCGCACTCAACAGATTCCTGTCAAGACATACTGGACGCTCTTTGCCTTTCATGTCTACGTTGAGAAATTGTTTGAACAAGAAAGATTTCAGGTGGACGGATGAGGTAGAGAGGGCTTTTCAACAAATGAAGTTATATTTGAGCAACCTGCCGACACTAGTGGCTCCTCTTCCGGAGGAACGGCTCGTGATGTACCTGTCAGCCGGAGTAGAGGCCGTTAGTGCAGTTTTGATGACGGATCGGAGTTTAAAGCAAACACCAATCTACTTCGTCAGCAGGGCTCTCAAGGATTCGGAAACCAGGTATTCACCAATGGAAAAACTTACTCTTCTTTGGTTTATGCTTCTAAGAGGTTACGAAGGTATTTCCAAGCCCATGTGATTGAAGTTCGCACGAGCCACCCCATACAACAAGTGTTGAGAAGACCGGAAATTTCTAAGAGATTGGCGAAATGGGCCATAGAGCTCGGAGTTTTCAGAATAGAATACAAGCCAAGGGTGGTGATAAGAGGAAAAGTGGTGGCTGATTTCTTGGCGGAGATACCATAAGATGGAGATCGCCCGATGACAGCATAAGCAACGAGCGCAAAGTGACGAAGGTTGGTGCTTACACACTGACGAAGCTGCCAACGATGAGGGTCAGGAGCCGGTCTGATATTAGTAGGTCCCAGAAAAGAAGAGTTAGCCTACGCCCTACGGTTAGCTTTCAAAAGTTCTATCAATGAGGTGGAATATGAAGCGTTACTGGCAGGATTAAGGTTAGCCAAGCAGATGGGAGTTTGACAACTTCATGCTCATGTAGATTCACTGCTGGTGGCGAATCAAATTAATGGGTCCTATGATGCAAAGGAAAAAAAAATGAGCAATGCCTGAGGAAAGCAGAAGATTGATCAGCGGGTTTGAGAAGTGTGATGTCATACATCCCAAGAAGCAAAAACAAGAAGCATATGCTCTTAGCAAACTCTCCTCGGTAACTTTCAGCCACCTAGCCAAGGAAGTTAGAGTCGAGGTACTACAATCACCGTCGATCGATGAGAAAGAGGTAAATTCAGTGGATGACACAGCACATGAATGTTGGATGAGTCCAATTATCAGGTTCTAGCAAGTGGAGACCTACCCGGAGGGAAAGGAGACGCAAGGGCGGTTCAAGCAAAGTCACTGCACTATGAGCTGCGACAGGGGCTCTGTTGATACATGTATGTCCCTAGATCATGATATGAATGTAATAGATCTTGTTTGTCTGATTCTGAGGTAATGCTTGGAATGATTAATGAAATGCTATTGCTGTTTTATTTATAATGTTTAATATTTCATTAATGAGTCGATGTTGAATTGGTTAATTAGGTTTGTGTGGTTGTTTGAATTGTTACCATAATGTTATATTAATTAATACATTCAAACTTAACAAAATGAAGTTCTCATGCGAATGGCCCATGCGAATGGACTATACGCATGAATAACTTCATACGAATGACTCAGTCGCACGACTGAACCAGGAGACTGGACCAGTCGTATGATTGTAACATAAGATTGGATCAGTCGTATGATTGTAACATAAGATTGGCTCAGTCGCACGACTGAACACTCAGTCGTGCGGATGAATCAACCGCATGGTTCAATCGCACGACTGAACCATACTAATGGTTCAGTCGGACGAGAATGAACAATACTAACCTATAAATAACCCAATTCGTGGAAAATGAGAGCATTCATTCTATTTCGACTCCAGACGTACCCTAGCCGTCCAGAAGTCTCCAAGTTGATACTCCAAATTCATAGAACGCTGTAGATCGATTCCTAATCGATTCTTAACGTTTGATTCATACTTTATTGATTCTACGTGCGTTCTCACTGATTGGATCGCCAATCAAATAGGGTTCCGCGCTATTTGGTTTGGTCTACACGTTAATCATTCGGTATTTCATTCAAATACCAGGTCCTAACAAGTGGTATCAGAGCTTTGGCTCTTGATTACGTGTGATTCAATCAAGATTGATAAAAAGTTTGTGGTTTTACACTAAAAAAACACAATCTTTTGTGTCAAAAGTTGTCTTGGACGTTCCCTGCTCATCAAGTTTCGGTTTCTACAGCCTTAGGCGATTAGGGTTTGTGAAATTTTGAATTTTTACGGCTAAAACACGTTTAACCTAGAAATTTTCGCAAAACAGCAGCTTTAGTCACACGAGTGAGCCATTCGCACGACTGGACTTCATTCGCATACACCAGACGCAAGATTGGACTGAGTCGCATCTCCATTTGTACGACTGAACCATCCGTTCGCAGTGTTCATACGCATCAGCTTCATTCGCACGACTGAACCAATCGCTTAGTTCAGCCGCACGATTGAACCAATCGCATAGTTCATTCGCACGGATAGCCATTCACATCACCCAGTCGCACCAGCTTGACAGTTTGTTTAGTACACTTAAAAGTTAATCGTGACGGAAGATCAGATGTCAGCGTTTACTGCCGGCAAGACTCAAGGATCCAGAACCTACTGTTGCTTGAGAGTGAGGTGGGGAATCATAATAAACCACCAAAACTCTTAACGTTAGATGAGTTTCCCCACTGGAAACAACGTTTTGAGATCTACCTTAATGGAGTGGATCCAAATTTGGGGAAGCTATCGAGATTGGGTATAGTATGCCAGTGGAGCAGATGGGGTAAAGCTTACTTTGGGAGGGATGACTGATGCTCAGAAAGTTAAGTATAATGCAGAGAAGAGAGTTTATGCATTGATTACACAGTCTATTCCTAAAGATATTTTCCACCAGTACTCGGAGAATAAGCAGACCAAGAAATTGTGGGATGAGCTGGAAGAGATACGACGGGAATGCTTCGCTGAAGGCAATTAAATCTAAGGAACTGAAGAAGGAATTTGACAACTTCTCATCGATGGGAAACGAGAGTTTGGACGATGTTATTGATAGATTCTACCATCTGATGAGTGAAATGCATACACATGGTGTTGCTACTACCATGGAAGAAAAGGTGTCAAATTTCGCAGACGGATTGCCGGAAAAGTGGGCTTCATTTGTGTCAAATCTGAGACAGAATGAGATGCTGGCAAAGTTGGATATCAATGACTTCATTCTAAAACTGTGAGAAAAAGCACTTAGGATGAAGTACAGAGCTCAGAAGTCTTCAGACACTCAGAATCTAGCTTTGTACAATGCCACGCCTCAAGCTAAGACGTCTGGAGTACCTCTTCAGACTGCATTTGTGTCTAGCTCATCGGGTCCTTCGCAAGCTTCTCCTTCAGGTTGAGAAACGGTAGGGTCTTCTTGTACCCATTACATTGGAACTGAAGCGAATGCTACTAGACTGAAGACCGAGAACCTCGGTAATGTGACTGTGGAGCTGGAGAGAATGGACATTATGTGGGCCTTAGCTAGTGCTGTCCGGAGGGCGAAGAAGTTTGTGAAAAAGACCGGACAGAACTTGGTTGCTACTAAGGATACCACATTTGGCTTTGACAAGAGTAAAGTGACCTTCTTTAACTATGGAGAAAAGGGGCACTTCAAGAGAGAATGTGTGAAGCCAAAGAAGACTGGGAACGGAACCCATTCTCATCCTTCACTCGTCAAGACAAGCAAGCTAGCAGTTCTACTTCATCAAGCAAGGATCCAAAAGCCTTGACTGCTCATGATGATGAAGGATAGGACTGGAGCTTTCGGTTTGTCTCTCCAGGGGAATCTAATATTGCCAATGTAGAAGATTTAGATGATGATTCCGCGAGTGAGGGAGATATTGCAGTTGAGATAGTGATGTCAAATATTGAAGAGACAACTGCAACTAAGGTCAGCTACAAGCATGAAGAAGGGATTTCAACAGCAAAGACAAAATCACCAGAACCGGAGACATCTGATGCTGCGTTGATGGCTAACTCCTCTAAACCTCCTCAGGTAAGTACCACTGACCACTGTTTAAAAATCATGCTTGTTCTGATTGTGATACTTTTAGAGATAGCATAGATGAGAATTTGCTAGGTTATTAGATCATAATGATAACTTAGTAAAGGATTTGCAACTGTGCACTGAGGCTAATAGAGTTTTAAAACAAAATGAGCATAGTTACAAAGAAAAGATAGACCTTTTGACCAAACAGCTTAGGGAAACTGAAGTAGTTGCATTTAACCAAGCTAATGACATTAGGTACTATCTTAACTCCCTAGAAGACACTAAGAAGCAAAAGGCAGTCTTAGAAGTAGAAGTAACTCATTAAAGCAAAAACTGCATAGTTGACAAGTTCATCACACATTGTCCAACACTTAGTGAGAGAAAGAAACAACGGGGAGGGTTTGGGTTATAAAGTGGTTCCAAGACCACTTGAGACCTTGATGAACACTAAGAGTAGACCAATAAATAACAACCCAATCAAGGATCATGTGGTGTCTACTCCTCTTGTTAGTGATCCAGATTCCTCATGTTCATCAATTGAATCTGGAACAAAACAAAAGAAGGCCACTTCAAAGGCAAAGGGTAAAATGCCTTGTGTTAATCTGGAAAAAGAATTTGAAAAGGTTAATATAAGTCCGAGTCAAACAAAGTCAAATCTGAATCTAAAAGGACTATTAATGTTAATCTTTCACAGCTTCATGTCAAAAACCAGTTAACCAAAAGGAAAAAGATGTTAAAATGTTAAAACAATTGATTTTGTCAAACAGAAGAAAACATCAAAAGAAATAGAGTCAAAACCCAAACTAAGTGATGTTACTAGGGTGTCACACACATCTCCACAAAGAAAGTATAATCATGAAGTTGATAGCAAGTCATGCTACAACTGTGGAGAGTGTGGACACATTGCTTCCTTTTGTCCTTACTATCAGACACCTAGAAGAAGATTGAACTTCAGGATTCAAACCTAGGTATTCTAAGAGGAGTTCTTTAACTCCACCTAGAAGAACTAGTCAACCTAACGTTCAACCCATTAGCCAGTCGACTGTTTATCACAAACAGGCATTGTACAAATCTGGCTTATGGAAAGAGAAGTCATCCTCTGTGTCTGATAATGATGACAAGAAGGAACCTGAGCTACCCTCACCCTCTAAGGGTCAATGGGTTGAATTCATGATGTGTGATGCCTCTAGGAACCCAAGTCAGTAAAGGCTTGGGTTCCTAACCTAAACTAATGTTTTACATTGTATATGCAGGGTGTTCGCTACAGTGCTGAAACCAACACGTGGATTGTAGACAGCGGAGCATCCAGGCACATGACAGGAAACATGGCTCTTTTATCAAACGTCAAGCAAATAAAAGGAGGGCATGTTTCGTTTGCTGGAAACAAGGGAGGCTATATCACAGCTCAAGGAGAAGTTGGAAATCAGAAAGTTAAGTTTGATAAGGTGAACTACGTTCAACAACTTCAAAACAACTTACTTTCTGTTTCCCAAATCTGTGATAAAGGGTTTAAAGTCATATTTGACAACAAGAAATGTTACGTCCTAAAGAAAGACTATGGGATTCCGGAGGACCAAGTTCTGATGACAGCTTCATGATATAAAGACCTTTATGTTTTGGCTCTCTCAACGGCTTCTACAACGGATCATGTGTTGATACATGTATGTCCCTAGATCATGATATGAAATGTAATAGATCTTGTTTGTCTGATTTTGGTGTAATTTGATATGACTAATGAAATGATATTGGGTGTTTGTGATTTGTAATGACTAATATTTCATTAATAAGTGATATTAAATTAATTAATTAGGTTAGTGATTGGTTGAATGTTTACATATAATGTTTACTAGTTAATACATTCAAACTTAAAATAATGAAGTTATCATGCGAATGGCCCATGCGAATGGACCATAAGCATGAACACCTTCATACGAATGACTCAGTGGCACGACTGAACCAGGAGACTGGATCAGTCGTATGATTGTAACATAAGATTGGCTCAGTCGCACGACTGAACACTCAGTCGTGCGAACGAATCAACCGCATGGTTCAATCGCACGACTGAACCATACTAATGGTTCAGTCGCACGATTAAATAATACCAACCTATAAATACAACTCAATTCGTAAAAAATAAAGACTCTCGATCAATTACGATTCCAGACGTACCCTAGACGTCCAGAAACCTCCCAATTCGTTCTCCAAGTTCATAGAACACATTAGATCGATTTCCAATCGATTTCTAACGTTAGTTTCAATTCTTTATTGATTCTTCGTGTGTTCTCCCTGATTGGATCGCCAATCAAATAGGATTCCGCACTATTTGATCTGGTATACACGCTAATCTCCAGGTATTTCGTTCAAATACCAGGTCCTAACAAGTGGTATCAGAGCTTTGGCTCTTGATTACGTGTGATTCAATCAAGATTGATAAAAAGTTTGTGTTTTTGCACTAAAACGCAATCTTTTGTGTCAAAAGTGATCTTGGACGTTCCCTGCTCATCAAAGTTTGGTTTCTATGGACTTAGGCAATTAAACCTTGCGAAAGTTCAAATTTTTACGGCTAAAACACGTTTAACCTAGAAATTTTTGCATAACAGCAGCTTCAGTCGCACGAGTGAGCCATTCGCACGACTGGACCTCATTCGCATTGCTCAGACGCACGATTGAACATAGTCGTATCTCCATTCCTACGATTGAACCGTTCGGTCGTACTGTTCATACGCATCAGATTCATTCGCACGACTGAGCTAATCACTTAGTTCAGCCGCACGATTGAACCAGTCGTAGAGTTCATACGCACGACTAGTCCATTCACACCCTTCAGTCGCCCCAGTGAAAATTGTTTATTAGACTTAAGGTTATTCACAATGGAAGATAAAATGTCCGCCTTTACTGCTGGGAAGGACTCTAGGATCCAGAACCTGCTGTTACCTGAGAGTGAGGTGGGTAATCATAATAAACCACCAAAGCTTTTAACATTAGATGAGTTTCCCCACTGGAAACAACGTTTTGAGATCTACCTCAATGGAGTGGATCCGAATATGTGGGAAGCCATCGAGATTGGATATAGTACGCCGGTGGGAGCCGATGGAGTAAAGTTAACCTTAGGAGGGATGACAGACGCGCAGAAAGTCAAATATAATGCAGAGAAGAAGGTCTATGCATTGATTACACAGTCTATCCCTAAAGACATATTCCACCAGTACTCAGAGAATAAGCAGTCCAAGAAACTATGGGATGAGCTAGAAAAGAGGTACGACGGGAATGCCTCATTGAAGGCAATCAAGGCTAAGGAGTTAAAGAAGGAATTCGACAACTTCTCATCGATGGGAAACGAGAGTTTGGACGATGTTATAGATAGGTTCTACCATCTTATGAGTGAACTGCATACACATGGAGTGGCTACTACCATGGAAGAGAAAGTTACTAATTTTGCAGACGGATTGCCTGAAAAATGGGTTTCATTCGTGTCTAATATTAGACAGAATGGAATGCTGTCAAAACTGGATATTAATGAATTCATTCTTAAGTTGCGAGAAGAATCACTTAGAATGAAGTACAGAGCTCAGAAGTCTACATACAATCAAAATCCAGCTTTATACAATGCCACGCCTCAAGCTAAGACATCTGGAGCACCTCTCCAGACTGCATTTGTGTCTAGCTCATCGGGTCCTACACATGCACCTCCTTCAGGTTCAGAAACGTCAGGGTCTTCTTGTACCCAATACATTGGATCTGAAGCGAATGCTACTAGACTGAAGACCGAGAATCTCGGTAATGTGACTGTGGAAGTAGCTCGAGAGCACATGGATCTTTTGGCAGCAGTGGTTCATTCTTATGATGAACTGGTTGCTGGAAAGATTGGAAACTGCCATTTGGCAGATGAGGACTACGGGCAGGTGGACGAAATGGAGCTTGAGAGAATGGATATAATGTGGGCTTTAGCCAGTGCTGTCCGGAGGGCAAAGAAGTTTGTAAAACAAACCGGACAGAACTTAGTAGTGACTAAGGACACCACATTCGGCTTTGACAAGAGTAAAGTGACCTGCTTCAACTGTGGAGAGAAGGGGCACTGCAAAAGAGAATGTGTCAAGCCTAAGAAGACGGGTAACGGGAACCCATTCTCATCCTTCACTCGTCAAGACAAGCAGGCTACCAGTTCTACTTCATCAAACAAGGATCCAAAAGCCTTGACTGCTCATGATGATGAAGGACAGGATTGGAGCTTTAGTTTGTCTCACCAGGGGAATCAAACATTGCAAGTGTAGAAGATATTGACAGTGATTCCGCTAGTGAAGGAGATCTAGCAGTTGAGATAGCGATGTCACATAGTGAAGAAACAACTGCAACCGAGGTCAGTTACCAGCCTAAAGAGGATACTACCACATCAGAGACAGAAAAGACAGAATCACCAGAACCAGAGACATCTGATGCTGCGTTGATGGCTAACTCTTCTGAATCAACTCAGGTAAGTACTACTGACCAAATGTTTAATAATCATGCTTGTTCTGATTGTGATACTTTTAGGAATAGCATAGATGAAAAGTTTACTAGGTTATTAGATCATAATGATAACTTAGTAAAAGATTTGCAACTGTGCACTGAGGCTAATAGGGTACTAAAACAAAATGAGCATAGTTATAAAGAAAAGATAGACCTTTTGACTAAACAGCTTATGGAAACCGAAGTAGTTGCATTTAACCAAGCTAATGACATTAGGTACTATCTAAACTCCTTAGAAGACACTAAGAAGCAAAAGGCAGTTCTAGAAGTAGAAGTAAATTCATTAAAACAGAAACTGCATAGTTGGACTAGTTCTTCACACATAGTCCAACACTTAGTGAGAGACAGGAACAACGGGGAGGGATTGGGTTACAAAGTGGTTCCACCACCATCTGAGATTTTAATGATCACTAAGACTAGACCAGTAAATAGTAATCCCATCAAGGATCATGTAGTGTCTACTCCTCTTGTTAGTGATCCAGATTCCTTATGTTCATCTATTGACTCTGAAAACAAACAAAAGGAGGTCACTTCAAAGGCAAAGGGTAAATTGCCTTGTGTTAATCTAGAAAAGGAATTTGGAAAGGTTAACTTTAAGTCAGGGTCAAACAGAGTCAAATCAGAACCTAAAAGGGCTTTTAAGGATAATCTTTCACATACTTCAAGTCAAAGACCAATTAACCAAAAAGAAAAGGATGTCAAACAGGTTAAATCAATTAATTTTGTTAAACCAGTAAAACATCAAAAGAACCAGAGTCAAAACCTAAAGTGAGTGATGTTACTAGAGTGTCACACACGTCTCCATAAAGAAAGTTTAATCATAAAGTTGATAGCAGGGCATGCTACAACTGTGGAGAATGTGGACACATTGCTTCCTATTGTTCTTATTATCAGACACCTAGGAAGAAGATTGAACTTCAGGACTCAAAACCTAAGTCTTCTAAAAGGAGCTCTTTAACTCCACCTAGAAGAACTAGTGAACAGAAGGTTCAACCCGTTAGCCAGTCGACTGTTTATCACAAACAGGCATTGCACAAATCTGGCTTATGGAAAGAGAAGTCAATCTTTATGTCTGATAATGATGACAAGAAGGAACCTGAGCTACCCTCGCCTTCTAAGGGTCAATGGGTTGAATTTCTGATGTGTGATGCCTCTGGGAAACCCAAGCCAGTAAAGGCTTGGGTTCCTAACATAAACTAATCCTTTACCTTGTATGTGCAGGTTGTTCAATACAGTGCTGAAACTAACACGTGGATAGTAGACAGCGGAGCATCCAGGCACATGACTGGAAACAGAGCTCTTTTATAAAATGTCAAGCAAATAAAAGGAGGCATGTTTCGTTTGTTGGAAACAAGAGAGGCTATATCACAGCTCAGGGAGAAGTTGGAAATCAGAAAGTTAAGTTTGATAGGGTGAACTACGTCCAGTAACTTCAAAACAACTTACTCTCTGTTTCTCAAATATGTGATAAGGAATTTAAAGTCATCTTCGACAACAAGAAGTGTTACGTACTGAAGAAAGACTACGTGATCCCAGAGGACCAAGTTTTGATGACTGTTTCAAGATATAAAGATCTTTATGTCTTGGATCTGTCAACAGCTTCTACAATGGATCATGAGGTTCAGTGTTTTCTATCTAGAGCTACTAAAAAGGATTCCATCTCCTGGCATAGGAGAATGGGACACATTAGTCAAAGGAAGATAAATCACTTGATTCAAAAGGATCTGGTGAGAGGAGTTAATGTTAAGAACTTTCAGCTTCCTGATTTTTGTGTAGCATGCAAGAAAGGCAAGCAGACAAAGAAGTCTCATATGGAAAAGAAAGTTAATTCAATAGAAGTTCCTCTTGAACTTCTTCACATGGATATGTTTGGTCCAATCAGTACAAGAGCATTGCAGCGACTTGTACTGTTTTGTGGTCACCGATGACTACTCAAGGTTCACTTGGGTAATGTTTCTGAAATCCAAATCAGAAACATTTGAATCATTCAAGGAATTGGTAACCACACTGGAATCTCTCTACAAGCTGAAAGTTAGACAAGTACGCTCAGACAACGGAACGGAATTCAAGAACCAGTGGATGGAGGCATACTGCAAGGAAAAGGGAATTGTGCATCAATTCACTTCTGCCTACACACCTCAGATGAATGGCATTGCTGAGAGAAAGAACAGAAGCTTGATAGAGACAGCACGGACTATGCTGGCAAACTTGAAACTGCCTATCCAATTTTGGAATGAGGCAATGGCGAATGCTTGTTATACACCAATCGAGTCCTGATAGTCAAGCGCCACGGTAAAACATGTTACGAGCTACTACAAAGACGCAAACCGAACTTGGAGTATCTCGAACCATTTGGGGCACCGTGCACACTTTTGAAGAAGACACAAGAGGGTAAATTCAGCGAGAAGGCAGATGAAGGCATCTTTCTAGGATACAACATATCGAACAAGCGAGTTTACAACAACTCAACGGGTCTAGTAGAAGTGTGGTGTAATGTTGACGTTCAGCGATTCACCAAACCACCTACTGGCAAACGACCCACCTACTTCTTTGACTATGATGGATTCTTCAAGTCCTTCAACATCCTCTCTCTCCCTCGGATGATGAATTAGCTACACGAATGATGTATGATAGCTTGAATCACTCAGTTGTGCGAATGAATCCACCAACATCTAGCTCACAGGGAGAATCATCTACTCAGTCAGGGGGAGTAGTCGACGACAGTGACTCCTCCTCTGAAGATGAAGCTGAAGAAGATAACCAGAATAGTCAGGAGGAACAGGTTCCAGTTCCTGAAAGTCCACAAGCCTCTACCAATGATGCACCTTTGACTTCAGAGCCTCAAACTCCAACTACCCCAGATGCAGAACCAAATGTTCATCATCTTGGCTCTGAGGTAGTTGTTCCTACTACTCCAGGATCACGTCTAAACGTTTATCATCCCTTAGACAATGTCATTAGGGATGTCCGATCAGGAGTACAAACCTGAAATCAGCTGTACACAGCTGATTATGCCTCTGTTATGGAAAAGGGATATATTCATGATGGTGCCTATCGGTGTTTGTCTCACAGGTTGAGCCAAAATACGTCAGTGAAGCACTAAATGATGAGGTGTGGGTGAGTGCAATGCAAGAAAGACTTCTTCAGTTCAAGAAGTTAGGTGTATGGTCTCTGGTTGATAGACCTAAAGGTGCTAAGGTCATTGGCACCTAATGGGTTTTAAAATGCAAGAAAGATGACCAAGGGGTCATTATCAGGAACAAGGCTCGACTGGTTGTTCAGGGTTTCGCCAAGTCAAGGGATTGATTACAATGAGGTGTTTGCACCCGTGGCAAGGATGGAAGCCATTCGTATCTTCCTTGCCTATGCATCGTACATGAAGATTAAAGTCTATCAATTAGATGTGAAGAGTGCATTCTTCATGGGGAAATCAGAGAAACAGTCTATGTCAGTCAACCCGAGGGATTTGAAGATCCTTATCATAGGGATAGAGTCTACAAGCTCGACAAGGCTTGATACGGGCTTCATCAAGCTCCAAGAGCTTGATATGAGAAACTCTCGACTCATCTTGTGAAACACGGCTTTCGTAGGGGAGTCATTGACTGCACGCTGTTCATTAAAGAAAAAGATGGTGACCTACTGCTCGTACAAATCTATGTTGATGACATAATTTTCGGTTCAAAGAACGAAGAGTTATGCAAAGAGTTTGAAGCAGTTATGAAGAAAGAGTTTGAGATGAGTGTTATGGGAAGATGAAGTTCTTTCTCGGGCTACAGGTGGATCAAACACCAAATGGGATCTTTCTACATCAGACCAAGTACGTAAGAGACATTCTCAATCGTTGACATGGAGAATGCATCTGCTACGGTACTCCACTGGCTACGAATCACGACATAGCACCTGATGAAAATGGAGATCTTGTGGATGCCACGATGTACCGAGGAATGATTGGATCCCTCATGTATCTCATTGCCTCTAGACCTGATATCATGTATGCGACATGTTTATGTTCTAGATATCAAGCTAAACCTAAGGTCAATCATCTGATCGGGGTCAAAGGATTTTTCACTATCTAAAGGGTACACCACACTTGGGTTGTGGTATCCTCATGATGATGATTTTGAGCTCACGGCGTATAGTGACTCGGATTACGGAGGCTGCAAGATGAACTACAAGTCTACATCAGCAGGGTGTCAATTCTTTGGGAGAAGATTAATTACCTGGCAGTGTAAGAAGCAGACATCGGTTGCATTGTCAACCTGTGAAGCCGAATATGTTGCTGCTGCAAGTTGTTGTTCACAAATCATCTGGATTCAACAGCAAATGCGGATTACGGTTTAACTTTCTATTCTACTCCTATTTTTGTAGATAACTCTGCTGCATTGCAGTAGCAATTGCAGTAACTAAAAATCCGGTCCACATCCTAAGACAAACATATCGGTATTAAATATCATTTCATACATGATTGTTTTGAAAAGAACTTAATTGATGTGATAAAAATTAATACTGATTTTCAAAGCGCTGACCTCTATACTAAAGCCTTTGATAAACCACGTTTTCAATATTTGCTAGAGGTCAACGGCGTTAAACAGAGAAGTGAGGTTATTCCTGATGATGACCATGTGTAGTCCGATGTAGCTTAGTTAATTCTTCATTCTATTTGAGCTCATTTGGTTAAATTAGTCTGTTTAAAATTAAACTTATGTTATTCTGCTGTTTATTAAAATTCTAAAATAATGAAACCCGTTATGATTTTAGTATTTTAGGGGAGAATAAGTCAGCAAGCAACATTAAAAAAAAACGAGGGAGAAGGAGTGGAAAGCTGATACAAGGTTAGATCGTATCTGTGATACCGATTCAAACCCTTTGGAATATGATAGTACACAGAAACATATCAAGAGGGACTTTGAAATTTTAATTTAGAAAAGGTGCAAAAATATTCAAAGTATAAGTCTGTGTAGTCTAAGCAATATCAAAGGGAAGATGATAGAAAAACTGGTAACTCTAAGGTAACACAATGAGAGTAGACCTAGAGGTTGCTAGACCACAATTGATATGTCGGTAGATTACACAATAGATGATTAGACCTGACTGTGATCTCAAGATCAAACTAAGTGGTTCAACTGACTGTGGGCTCCCATCTTATCGCTCGTTAACACAATCAACAATATTCCAATAAGGGGCAATGAGCATGTAAACTCCACAATGTGTGCGGATGACCATAAATAGAGCAAAGCACAGAAAAAATGAAGAAAAATGCTATCAAGCTAATGACTTATGTTGTTGGTGCATTTGGTGCAAAAGAAAATTAAGCTGCTCTAACAAGGAGATAGGTTGTGTGCCTCTCTGCTGGCGATGGCACTGACCTGAGGATAAGCATAACCTAGACATTCTAGAATTCATTGTTGTTTGCCGCCTCTCTACTGTGCGATGGCACTACCTGAGGATTGGCTTCTCCTTGAAAGCTCTAAGAATAGTCTCTTCTTGTAAAATAACGTTAGACGCTCAACAGCTCCTGAGGAATGTTGATTACCATATAAGTGGGATCCACAAATGTTCGTTGAAATAATTAACCAAAAAAAACCAATCACCAGTTGAGTCAAGAGTCTGTGTGGACAAAATATTGACAATCATTTTGGCTGCAATTCTTGAAAGTTCAAATCAATGTGGTAATCTAAGAGTTCCAGTATGATTTCCTAAAGTTGCTAATGACTCTGGATGAACACCAAGATTGAGCATCAAAAGATTTTGATAACAAGTCCCAAATGATTTGAGATGCCTGTATGATTCCAGATTGAATTGGTCCAGGTGTGGTCAATCTAAGTTGAAGCTTTCTATTCCGGACCAAATCCAGTAGATTTCCACCTTAGGTTCTATCTCTCACAAAAAGCCAAAACAAATCTTAATTTTTAGTCTTAGTTTAAGTTCTAATTAGCGAGTCGTTTTAGTAATTTGTTGCGGACTACATCATGAAAATCGATTAGGGATAACTCAGAATGGGTCATGTCTGAGATGATCACATGAATTTTCAAGTTTAAAGCAGTCATGTCTGAGGTGACTAAATGGTTAAAAAATGATCATGTCTGAGATGATCAAAACTCATAATGTCTATTTCAAAAGGTTAAAATGTTCGAAATGGCAGAAAATCTACTAAGTGTGACCTATTCGCACGATTGGACCATGAATAGGACCAACCATGCGATGGATCCCATTCGCACGACTCGACATGAATTTAGTCATTCACCTTGTTGACCAAAAGAACCAATGAGCCAAGATCAGAAAACCTCTAAGTCCCACATGGTATCACAACAACTGCTGAAAGCCTCATCAGTAGTTTGACAAGTGCTGAAGACTTCAACAGCTGAAGATCAAGTGCTGAAGACCTCAACAGCTGAAGAACCAAAGTGCTGAAGTACACAGCTGAAGAACACAAGTGCTGAAGCTGAAAGACCAAAGTACTGAAGTACAAAGCTGAGGAAGAGTTACAAGTGCTGAAGATCAAAACTGGTGTACTAGGTCTGAAGACAAAGACTGAAGACATCAGCTGATGGTATCTACTGAAGTCATCAGCTGATGAAACACTGAAGGTCAAAGTCTGAAGATGAAGTACTGAAGCCTCAGTAGTTTGTCACAACTGCTGAAGAGTACTTCTTCAGTAGTTGTGATATCAGTAGTTTTATATTTTTATGTTTCAGTAGTTTTGTAAAAACGAAGAGCTTGTTCTTCAGTCGTTGTAGTTTCAGTAGTTTTATATTTTGTACTTAACATGCTGATATGTTCTCAGTATTGTGAACATTTCAGTAGTTTGTTAAGAATTAGTTATTTTTGTATTAGATCTGCCAGTTGTCACTTTCCGTGATAACAGCAGTGATTGTTGCACTCTATATAAGGAGTGACAACCTATTGTAATCATAGATGAATGAGTGAATGAATGGAATGAATGCTTGATTTGATTAGAAATATTCTACATCTATAAACATTCCTTGAAATCAGAAATATATATATCTCTCCCTATAACCGTATGCGATCTTAATGCTTACAAGTATCAATTGCTTGCTACAATTTGTCTAATTTTAGTTTGTATTCCGCTGCTTTGTATCTAATACATCAAACGTGTGATCGCTGATCCGGTCAACTGGTATCAGAGCAGGTTAATCATTGATCGATCTAATAATTGATCATTGAAACTGCTATTCAAGATCTAAGTTTGATTGAATTAGCTTTTGTTTTTGCAAGAAACGGTTATAGAGATTGAATTTTCTGTATTTCTGCTCATTCATCCTGAGATCTTTTCTTGGTTCTCATTGAGTCTGTTTTGTGGTCTGTCTAAAACTTTTTAAAACTTGAACTAAATTTTTTTGATCTGAAAATGACCACTCCTTCCAATGATCCTCACAATACTGGTTCCTCAACAAGCCTCCTATGCTGGTTAGGAATGAGTATAACATATGGCAAAGACGTATGCTCCATCACCTGTCTGTTAACAGCGCAGGGTGTTGGACATCAGTGGTACATGGTCCACACAAGCCTATGGTGAATAACCCGGAAACCAATCAAATGGTTCCGAAGAGGAGGGAGCAATACTCAGATGAGGATAAGAAGTTGCTTGAATTGATGCAAAAGCCCATGGAATTCTGGCCATGGCATTGCCCAATGAAATCTATTCTGGGCTAATGCATCATGAAACTGCCCATGACCTCTAGATTGCTTTGAAAGACAATTTGGAGGAACAGATGAGGTCTTGGCAAATAATAGAGAAATTCTTGCCCAACATATGAGACATTCTCTCATAGAAAGGGTGAGACACTGACTCAACAATATGATGGTTTTCTTGTTTGATCTCTGAACTAAAAATGGTCAAACTTGAATACACCAATATTCAGATGAATAACAGATTTCTCAAATCACTGCCTGAGAGATGGGACACATATACTATTGTCCTACGCTCCAGTGCAAGTTTGGACAAACTATCTCACACCCAACCCATGGGAAACAGCTCACTTTTGAGAGAGAGATAGACAGAAGAGAAAGCTGTCTTCATCTGGAAAGCTCACTGAAGACTTTATACAAGGCAACACTGCCTTGGTGGGTCATGAGTCAGAATATGCTTCATCTGAATGCCAGTATGATGAGCATATTAATTTCTCTTCAAGCACTTCTGATTCTGCATTTGTGAGTGTTGATGGTCAGTTTACTGGGTGTAATAATGACAATCTATGTTTCATTATGGATGATCTCAAGGGGATTGCTGATGATGACTTAGAAGAGATGGATATTTTGAGCCAATGGCCTTGATAAATATCAGATCTCAGAAGTTCTATAAAAGAACTGGAAGAAAATTCCCAGGACTCTCTGGCAAAACCAAAGTTGGTTTTGACAAGAGCAAGTTGAGGTGTCACAAATGCCAAAGGCTTGGACACTTTGCAAGAGAGTGTAGATCAACTGGATCTAACTCTACTGCACCCTTTGTGACTTTTCCTGGCAATAGTCAACAACACAGAGGGCAACATCCTGTCACCTCTAGTCATCATCCTCAACAACAATCTTCGGCATATTTTGTTCCTCAGGGTCAAATGCCATATCAGTACCCTTGTTATTACATGCCACATCAAATCAAGTTCAAGTTCCTTTGACACCACAACCTCATGCACTACCAGAACCTCAGCCTTCCTATCTCATCAACAACCTCAATCTCAACAACACAGCTTCTTCACCCCAGGAGTTGTTGACTGGAGCATTTACCAGATGACTTGTCTGGTCATGATCAACTGTTCTCAGGTGCTGGTCAACATGGTGGTGACAGTCCCTTTGGGAATCTAGCTCTTATGGCTTTGGAGTCTGCTGATACTTCATTTTCCAATGCCTCTACACCTCAGGTATCACAGGTATCCTCTGAGGCAAAAGCCAAATTATGTTCTGAACCATGCATAGCAGCATTTGCTTCCATTAGAGAAGCAAATGTAGCTTTAATTAATAAGAACATTGAGCTAGAACAAATAATTTCCAAAAACAAAGCTGAGTTTGAGTTTGTGCTCAAAGATAAAATTGATGAGATTTATAAACTGAATTGCCAAATAATTGATGATAAGGCTAGAGAAGAAGTACTTCTAGAGAAGTACAAAGATCTCAAAGAAACCCTTGCAGTTACCCAGGTCGAGGTGTGATAGATGGGTACAATCATGCAAAGGTTTTGAAATGCTTCTTAGTAAGCAATCTGCTTCAAATGTGAAGTTGGAATTGGTTACAATCACACTGCTCCACCTACAGATTTTACCCCAAGAGCAGAGGTAGAATCTGATGGTGAGAGTGATAACCAATCCATCACATCATGTGATCTACCTTCTGATACAGCACAATCAGAAGTAGCAGTCAGCATCAAGCCCTCTTCGAACCTATCAGCTGATGTTGATGGTTCAAATGCTGACATTCACATGATAAGAGTTGATCAACTCAGGAGTTAATCCTGAAGGTCCTGAAAGGACTAGAGAGCAGGATTTAACACCTGAAGTTCAAACTTCAACTGCTGTCAGTACTGAAGAGAAGAAAACTGGCAGTAGAAAGAGTTTGAAGACTACTAAAGGGGTAGTCAAGAAAGCAACCAATGCTTCCAAAGCATTGAAGAACAAGCCTTCTGTTGCTTCACCATCTTTAGTTGATGATCAACCTAAGATGAAGAAGAAACCATGTGAAGTATGTGGTTTGTTCAATCATCTTACAGATGATTGTTGGTACAAAAGAGGTTCCAAACTCAAACAAAAGGAAGAAATTAATGAGAAAATGGTAAAAATGAAAACAAGTTTGAGACCACATTTGTATCAGCAACATCAAATCCTGTAACCCTTAAGTCCTTAAAGAAATCCAAAAAGGAAGGGGTTAAACAGGTGACAGCTGAGGGTGCTCAAAAGAAGAAGGTGCAACATAGGACCTTATCTAACTCCACTAGCAATGTGTCTGATGAGCTGAAAGCTTATCACAAAATCAGACACAGTTGGTGATGATGGTACAACATCTGTTGGGTAGAGTTAACCAACTAGATTCTCCTATGTTGAAACCACAGAAAAGGAGGTCCAAGCCAAAGGACTCATCTTTTACACCATCTTCTTCCTCTCAGGCTGTTGTTTCAAATAAACGTGTTAGTTTACCATCTATTGATGAGACCAGGCCCAAAACCAAAAAGGTTTGGGGTCTTTAAAACTAACTGATTGTTTATTATTGCAGGGTTCTTCAACATGCCAAAGTAGCATCTGGTATGTAGACAGTGGGGGATCTATGCACATGACTGGGAACATCTCTCTTCTTCATGACTACTCTCAAGGAAAGAAGGGATTTGTCTCTTTTGGCAATGATGCTAGGGGTTACATCATTGGTAAGGGCTTTGTCTCCAATGGAGAAATCAAATTTGATGATGTTAATCATGTGGAAAATCTCAAGTACAACCTCTTGAGTGTCAGTCAAATGTGTGATAAAGGCCATGTTGCCCTTTTCACCAGTCAAAACTGTAGGATTCTGTCATCCAAAGTTTTGCACTTGATTGACAAGGTGTTGGATGATCACACTCTCCTGAAAGCCAACAGGACAGGAAGAGTGTATGCCTTAGATCTCTCTAAGAAGATAGATCTCAAAGGCAATCCTTGCCTATTTTCCAAAGCCTCTTCTCAAGAATCTAAACTGTGGCACAGGAGGCTTGGTCATGTTAATCTCAAAAACATGAATCAGCTTAGCCACAATAGTTTAGTCAGAGGCTTACCAATAAAGGAGTTCCACTGTGATGAAACCTGCACTGCTTGTTTAAAAGGAAAACAGCACAAAGTCTCATTCCCTCCTATTGAAGTGTCCAAGTCCACTGCCTGCTTGCAATTACTGCATATGGATCTATTTTGTCCTGTGAGAGTAATGAGCATGGCAAAAAAAATACTGTCTGGTAATTGTGGATGATTACTCCAGATTTGTATGGACTTTCTTTCTACATTCAAAGGATGAGGCTGCTCAGAAGATTATTCACTTTGTGCTGTACATTGAGAAGCAGTATTCCCTTCCAGTCAAGTGTATTAGGAGTGATAATGGAACTGAGTTCAGAAATCATACACTTGATGACTTCTATCTTTCAAAGGGAATCAAAAGGCAGTTCAGCATTCCAAGGACTCCAGAACAAAATGGAGTAGTGGAGAGAAAGAACAGGACCCTCATTGAAGCTGCAAGGTCCATGCTGGCTGACTCAGGTTTGCCATTGACCTTTTGGCCGAAGCTGTCAACACAGCTTGTTATGTGCAAAATAGAGTTTTAGTAAATCAGAGGTTGATGAAGACTCCATATGAAGTTCTCCATCATTTGGCTCCTCTGATTTCATTTTTCAAAGTATTTGGGTGTCCCTGTTTCATTCTCAACACAAAGGATCAACTCCATAAATTTGATCCTAAGGTGGATGCAGGGTACTTTGTTGGTTATTCATCTACTTGCAAGGCATACAGAGTCTTCAACTGCAGAACAAAGATGGTTGAAGAAACTATACATGTTAATTTAATGAATCTCCAAAGGACAAGATTCCACAAAGTCCTGTGGAGTTATTTGATTTGGACATACTGCAATATGTTCCTTATCAAACTCCTGTTTTGCTCCTGTCAACAGTTCACCACCTGGTGGTACTGCTGATGATGATGATGATTGCAGTACTCACCTCTTCAGGTTTAGTGATCAGCTGCCTGACTCAGCTAGACCTGATGTTCCTGTAGCTCCAGTAGCACCATCCACAACAAATGCTGATGAGATTTCTTCGAATTCAACTTCCTTTGAATTACCATCCACTGATTGGTTCAAGGAAATGATACACCATCACCATCTGTTTGCTGCTGAACCGGCTACAACACTTGCACAGATCTCATTGTGTATCAAGATCTGAAGAATCACCCTATGTCTCAAATCATTGGTGATATCACTGCTGGAGTATCAACAAGAAGTCAATTGTCAAATTTCTGCTTCTATGCTCTCTTCATTAGTCAGCAAGAGCCAAAGAATTATCACATTGCTTTAAAGGACAATGGATGGGTTGATGCCATGCAGCTTGAGCTTCTTCAGTTCAAGAAACAGCAAGTGTGGGAACTGGTTCCTCTACCTCCAGTAAGTGTGCAATAGCACTAAATGGGTGTTTAGGAACAAAACTGATGAAAATGGCTTATTGTTAAGAACAAGGCCAGACTGGTTGTTCAGGGGTTTGCACAAGAAGAAGGTATTGATTATGATGAAAACCTTTGCCCCTGTAGCCAGACTGGAAGCAATTCGATTATTTTTAGCTTATGCTGCTTATCAAAACCTTAAAGTTTTTCAAATGGATGTCAAAAGTGCATTTTTGTATGGAAAGTTAAAGAAGAGGTTTATGTATGTCAACCTCCAGGCTTTGAGGATAATAAACATCCTAATTTAATTGGGTGTATAAGCTTGATAAAGCTCTTTATGGGTTAAAACAAGCTCCCAGAGCCTGGTGTGAGACATTATCAAACTTTCTTCTGGAAAACATTTCACTAGAGGCTCCATAGACAAGACTTTATTCATTAAGAAAGCTGGGCAGCATAATCTACTTGTTCAAATTTATGTAGATGATATCATTTTTGCATCCTCTGATCCAAAGTTGTGTGATGCCTTTACAAAGTTGATGCAACAGAAGTTTGAAATGAGTGCCATGGGAGAATTACAATTCTTTCTGGGGTTGCAAATCAAACAAAAGGCTGATGGAATTTTTATTCATCAGTCCAAATATACAAAAGATCTTTTGCAAAAGTTTGAGTTACAAAACTGTAAGCCCTGTTCTACTCCCATGAGCAGCACCACACAACTGGACTCAGATCAGAAAGGTAAAGTGGTTGATGAACACTTTACAGATGTATGATTGGGTCCTTGATGTATTTAACAGCTTCTAGACCAGATATTATGTTTGCTACATGTGTTTATGCTAGATTTCAGGCTGCACCTAAAGAGTCTCATCTGATTGCAGTCAAGAGGATTTAGATATCTGCAAGGCACTCCATCTCTAGGTTTATGGTATTCTACGGACATTCTGGTAAATTAGTTGCTTTTTCTGACAGTGACTATGCAGGGTGTAAGTTGACCAGGAAATCAACTTCTGGTGGATGTCAATTCCTAGGCAACTGCTTGATTTCTTGGCAGAGCAAGAAACAGACCTCGGTTGCTACATCCACTGCTGAAGCAGAGTACATCGCTGCTGCAAGTTGTACATCTCAGGTACTCTGGCTTCAAAACCAACTTTTGGATTATGGCATTACAGAGACTAAGACTCCGTTGTTAATGGATAGTGCTTCAGCTCTTTGTATTGTCAAAAATCCAGTCCAGCACTCTAGGACCAAACATATAGAGATCAGACATCATTTTATAAGGGATTGTTTTGAAAAAGGTCTGATTGATCCTAAGTTTGTGCCTAGTGCTGATGAGCTTGCAGACATTTTTACTAAGCCTTTGGATAGTTCAACTTTCCAAAACCTGGTGTTAAGGCTTGGTATGCTGCAACTAGAATAAGTGACAACTACTGATGATCTTAGTAAGTCATACTGATGATCATAGTACCTATGTCACATATAAGTACTGATGAGTTCTTTTATCCTCAGTAGCTTTTATAACTACTGAAGGCTAAATGTCTCACAAGTACTGAAGTACTTCATCTGTTCTAAACTACTGATGTAGTCACAACTACTGATGCAGTTACAACTACTGCATTCAGTAAACACAGATAAGTACTGATGTCCTATGAAACAACTGAAATCAGCCAAAAAGACTGATGAATGTGTTGAGGACAGATTGAAACAGCTGAAAAGCTAAGAATTGACGAAAACAGCTGAAAAGAATTTTCTCTTCAGTCGTTTGTACAACTGCTGTTTCATTTTAAACAACTGAAGCAAAACCACGTCTTCAGTAGTTTTATAACTACTGATGACTAATCCCTAGTCTTCAGTTGTTTTACAACAGCTGATGACAAAACCACTGTCTTCAGTAGTTTCATAACTACTGATGACACAACACCAAGTCCTCAGTTGTTTCAATCATCTGAAGTCAAAACCACGGTCTTCAGTAGTTTTCTAAACTACTGATGCCTAACACCACGACTTCAGCTGTTTCAACGTCTGAAAAGATAATACCATGTCAACGGTCGTTTAAACTACTGATGACTAACACCACATCCTTCAGTCGTTTCCTTACCCGTACCCTATATATACCCCTAACCTTAGCTCTCCATGCTTCATCTTCTTCAAACCTAACGTTCCTCTCCAAAACTTCCCTCTTCTCAATGGCGTCTATGCAAATTAAACCGCGACACAACTGTGTTGCCTACCTCACTAAATCGCCGATCTGGACTAAGTTCGATACTGCTATCGATCTTATGGTTCAGTCCCAATACTACAAGGCATTTCTTATGAACCCCATCTTACATGCCGAATCCTTGCACCAATTTTGGATGAACGTTACTGTTACCACGGGGGAGGGAACAACACACCATCCCTCCGTCGGTCGTCAACACAAAGAAGTAGTCATTACTCCTGCAATAATCCGCAAAATCCTTCAACTGAATGATGCTACTTCTCCTGCTGGATATCCGAAGGGCACCATAGATCTATCCTTTGCTCAACATGGATATCAAGGCGATCTCAGTGCCACCACCATCATGAAGACACTTTAATGACGCTGAGCGCCTGATTTTTCACATGGTAAATGTATGTTTGGCCCCTAAGACGTCGTCTTGGGATCAAATGTCCACCAAATGGCAGCAGGTAATGTATTCTATCCTTGAGCAACAACCACTAAACTTTTCAGAATTAATATTTTCAGAGCTCAAGATATGGCTCAAAAACTAACTGCCAACCGTTGGATACTCTATCCACGGTTCATAATGGCCATTATTACAGACCAGCTTAATGCTGAGGGACTTGTTGGATTGGGATCCCTGCTACGGCTGTTCTGCCGGAAGTATACTCCCGGCACAACTCTGACCGGACACTAAAAATGGCTGCCAAGCTGCGAAAACCCACGCAGCTGGAACCCACAGCCACCACCTCCAATCCAAAGTCCCCCCAACCCACCCCCAAAAACCCAAAATGGCTACTCAGGAATTGAGTCCCCTGAGGATGCCCCTGCAACACAAACGCAGGATATATCCACTAGTCCAAACCCCCTAGTGGATACAATGACTCCTCCAGCCACAGCCGCTCAGGCTTCCTCTCAACAGGAGCCTGCAGCAACCACCCAAGGGGTACCTACTTATCTGGGATCTTCCTCACTTGAGGAGATTACCATTGAAGAGCACCAACCCCCCAGGTGCACACTGCTTCTATCCCTCACCCCAAACAACCGCCCCTCACAGCCCAACTTTAATAGTTGCACAAGTGCTGACTCAATTGCACTCCTCACCCCCTCCCCAGAAACCACTTACTACTGGGAATTCCTCTACAATTGAGGGGGAGGAACACAATGCACTTGAGAACCCACAGCACAGGGGTTTCCCAATTCTATCTCCTGGTGTAGACAAGGAGCTTAGAATATCTAGTGAGGCTGCCACCTTCCTCTGACTCAGCACATGACCAGAGTGAGGCTGGTAACATTGCTAAGACCTCCCTAGAGGCAACAGCTGATGATGGACATTGTCCTGAGGCTGGAAGTCCCCAGTACCAAGCACAAGGGGCACATGCACCAACTGGTCTACACCCAGTGCATGTAAATCCTGCTCTAAGCAGGAGGTCAGCTGATTCAGTTTCGGCTGATGATGACCTGGGCTTCTTCTATGATGTTCTTGCCCCAACACAATCCTTGAAGAGAAAGTCAGTAGGCTGCAAAACCTACTTGACCACTCTCACAAGGAGAAAGACCATCTGCCTCTATCCACCCACAGATGGCACCTCCCTTGAAGGTTTCCCAAACACCGAGCCACTCCAAAATCAACCACCTGCCTCTGCTTCAGGCCCTACTTCTCAGGAACAGAACCCTCCTGAGCAAATAGGTGCTGTACTCCAAAATTCCCTCCCTCTCATCACACCCATAATCACTGATATAGTGATCAAAGCCATTGATGAGAGGCTTTCCTCAACATTACAGCCCTTGGTTGATGCTGCTGTCCAAAAGACTCTTTCTGCGGTACAAACCCCTTCCTCCAATGCAACCAAAAAGGGGGAGAGTACTGCAGTGAAAGAAAAGAAGAGGAAAAGAACAAAGGAGAAAAAGGAAGAGAAGCAAGCCCAAGAGGAGAAAAGAAAAGCAACCTCTGCTCACTTACAAGCGAAAGAGAAGTGCTGATGATCACACTGCTGAAGACAAATCCTTGGAGGAGCTGGTCAAAGAAGCTGACACCACACACAGCCGATCCATGGATAAAATAATTGAACAACTCTTTAGGCAGGGGTTTGACACAGCCACACTGGATAGTGAGATCAGAAGGTTAGAAGTACAAGATATACAAACCCTGGGCAGGGTATGATGCTCTTAGAAAGAGAGATTGAAAATAATGATCCGCTTCATTGCAAAATACTTAGGAAGATCGTTAGTGGAGATTCGCGCATGGACCAGGGACAACATTCTGGCTATAGCCACGAGAATTTGTCTTCTGAGCAATTCAACAAAGGATTATTGTGGAAGCCCTTGATGAGGCTGGGGCGGTAAAAGGTTAGAGATGGCTAAACTCACAAAGGCGAAACTAACTACCAGATGTTGGATCAACCTTCCCTTCCACCCACTCAAACAGATCCTATCCCTCAAATCTCCCAACCAATCTCTAAGCCAAAATCCAAATATCCTCACTCTCAAAACCAATTCCTTCACCAACCCAACCATCATCCAGTGATGTACCCAGAAGGAGCAGAAGGGTGCTGAGGATGGAAGAAGAAGAAAAAGAGGAGATGAAGATGATGTCTGCCACTCTCTGTTGTTCTGAAGCTACCAAAACCCCGAAGTCAACCCATGATCACACCTGACTCTCAAAGGGAAATGGTTAGAGTCAGATAGAAGAAGAAGAACAGCAGAAACAGCACGATGAGCAACTGTTGAAGATGGTTGACAAGGAATTTCCTCAGTCATCATCTATTCAAGCCATGAAAGGGCATGCTCAAAGGCTGTACACTCTCAGGCACACCTTTCAGTATCAGAAGGAGAGAGTGAGAGTATGGCCAGACCCCAGGGTGAGTTCTAGAATCCATAAAAGAACTATCCCACATAGATACAACGGCCAGGTACGAAAACAATAGAGTCTACCATCAGTTGGCCTTGTAGTCTCACCTTGGGAAATCATTGATGAATTCAAGAAAGCTCACCAAGCAAAGAAACCCCTCAAGCCTTACTAGAAAACAAGATGATTAAGAAGGGGTTGTTATATAAAAAGCTTGAAGACATCCAGAAGAATGAGCTCCAGTCACTCCTTGAAGGCAACCCTCCTGATGAATTTGTATATAGGAGGTAACTACGGTGGAGCTGAAAAATGGCAACCATGAAGTACTTATCAGAGTACTATGGTCCAGAGTTCTTCTTCGAAGGAGGAGCAGACGAACTCTCTCAGGAGGAACAAGTTGTTCTCCTTGAGGCCTATGTTCTTGAGTCATACAGACTCATTATGGGGAAGTAAATCTCATGAATAGGATAACAACTCTGTGTCCAGTTCCCCAAAACAGAGTTCCCATTCATACTCTGCCAAACAAATATTTGAGATTTCTTCCCAGGCCGGAGCTTACATGGGTCATCTTCTCTACTGATCAAGAAGGAAAAAGACCAACATTTTGCCATCAATAAGTGGGAGAATAAATAAGTTAGAGGTTTTGGCTGCATTGGTTCAGGGGGAGTTTGTTGGACCAAAAGAACCAATGAGCCAAGATCAGAAAACCTCTAAGTCCCACATGGTATCACAACAACTGCTGAAAGCCTCATCAGTAGTTTGACAAGTGCTGAAGACTTCAACAGCTGAAGATCAAGTGCTGAAGACCTCAACAGCTGAAGAACCAAAGTGCTGAAGTACAACAGCTGAAGACACAAGTGCTGAAGCTGAAAGACCAAAGTACTGAAGTACAACAGCTGAAGAGTTTAAAAGTGCTGAAGATCAACAACTGGTGTACTAGGTCTGAAGACAAAGACTGAAGACATCAGCTGATGGTATCTACTGAAGTCATCAGCTGATGAAACACCTGAAGGTCAAGTCTGAAGATCAAGTACTGAAGCCTCAGTAGTTTGTCACAACTGCTGAAGAGTACTTCTTCAGTAGTTGTGATATCAGTAGTTTTATATTTTTATGTTTCAGTAGTTTTGTAAAACGACTGAAGAGCTTGTTCTTCAGTCGTTGTAGTTTCAGTAGTTTTATATTTTGTACTTAACATGCTGATATGTTCTCAGTAGTTGTGAACATTTCAGTAGTTTTGTTAGAATTAGTTATTTTTGTATTAGATCTGCCAGTTGTCACTTTCCGTGATAACAGCAGTGATTGTTGCACTCTATATAAGGAGTGACAACCTATTGTAATCATAGATGAATGAGTGAATGAATGAATGAATGCTTGATTTGATTAGAAATATTCTACATCTATAAACATTCCTTGAAATCAGAAATATATATATTCTCTCCCTATAACCGTATGCGATCTTAATGCTTACAAGTATCAATTGCTTGCTACAATTTGTCTAATTTTAGTTTGTATTCCGCTGCTTTGTATCCTTAATACATCAAACGTGTGATCGCTGATCCTGTCACACCTGAATGGCGTTTAAGAAGGATCCTTCGACTGAATGACAGGGTGCGAATGAGTCAGTCACCGACTGAGACTCAGTCGTTAATTGAGAAAGCAATGAAAGGGCACGAATGAGTCATCGACCGACATGAGACTCAGTCGACCACTGAAAGCGGCCGACTGAGACTCAGTCGGCCAACTGAGACTCAGTCGGCCAACTGAAAGCGACCGACTGGGCCAATCGCACGGCTGAACCCTCATTCGCCCGAATGAACCGAGCGAATTGGCCAGTCGCCGATTGAAATTAGGTCGTATTTAAAGGGCCTCAGTCGATCGTATTTCACTCATCCTCCCAATCGCACCCAAATCGCTTTCTTTCCCGTTACTCTGCCAAAAATTTCTAGAGATCGTGTTTTCACATTGCTATTGATCTCTGACATTCATGACAGTATACAGGTACATTGCAGTTTAATCTTATAGAATCAAAGATCTTGAGTCAATTTTGTGTTATACGAATGAAACATTAACCGAATTGAAAAATGCCCTAATAACCTACATAACTAAGCAAAATGTTAAAATTACGTTTAATAGGTCATTAGTGACAGATGGCGAGTCTAATGGACCATTAACCATGTTAAATTACTTGAATTAGGTCAGATTCGAACCTCAGTCGAGTGAACAGTGGTCATGCGATTGGTCGTTCGGATGAACTCCAATTGCACGATTGAATCTTGCGATTGGATCAATCGGCAGAATGAACCATGCGAATGAGTTCAGTCGGCCGACTGAACTAATCGTAGACTCAGTCAGCAAATTGAACTCAGTCGCATGTCTCATTCACACCGAACGAGCTCAGTCGCACGAAAGAACAAACGACTGACTCCAGTCGCATGATTCATTCGCACGAATGTATCGGATTGAATTAAACTATACACCTTGAACTGAATTTTGAATTTATGACTTACAAATGGTTCTGTGTCTTGTGTTTCAGGTCAATGGCTGATAGATGGTCCATAAATCCAAAGCACAATATATGTGCTCATTTGGACCATACGACTCGGAATGGAGCCGAGTTTACAGATATTATTGCATTCCTTCGACGCTCTCGGATACATAAAGCCATATCCACACAGTGTACTCCTTACAGGTCGTTACATCAGGCTTTCTGGGAAAATGCCTCCGTAGATCGTTCACATGAGCCTTACAGCATACGGAGCTCAATTCATGGTCATGACATTGAAATTACAGCAGCTGACGTCCATAGAGTACTTGATTTTAGGGATGATACTGATCAACCCACCAGACTACATCCACTTACAGTCAGAGGTTGCTTCCTCAGGAATAAATATGCTGGGGACATCAACTCAGGTGTGCTCAACAAGAGCAACCTGTGTCCCCAGTATAAATACATGGCGCATGTGATCCTGGAGTGTATTGCTTCTCGAAGGGGTGGGTTTGATGACCTGTCAGACCAAATTTAGAATGCCTATGTGGCACTGGTGCTGAACCACCCCTTCAGCTTCTCGAGCATGATCTTCTCGTATCTGGTGGAGAATCTGGAGGCCAAGGGGAAGGAGGGTTTTTGTATGTATCCCAGATTTCTGCAGCTGATCTTTAATGAGAAGCTGCCATTACTTCCCAAGGAGAAACATGACGCGATTGCCCTAGAGGTTATGGATGACACGACTTTGGGTCGCATGAGAGTGTATCGGGGCAAGCAGGTAAAGCCCCAGGTAAAAAGGTTGATCGGCCATCTGGCAAATGAACGATATGTGGCACCAAGTAGATGCAAATGGCGCCATGATGATAACGATTCAGATGATGAGAGGTTGTTGCTCCCAGAGCATGATTCAGACGATGATGATAGTGGGGATGTTGGGGATGATATGCCTGCTCCACCGAGGGGCACAGCTTCAGATGTTATACCCCCAGTGTCTGCCCCAACAGGCAACATAGCTGAGTCTGCAGGCTTCCACCAGGACTTCATAGCTGGTGAGGAGGAAGAAGAGTCAGATGAGGAGCCCTTGACGAGGACCGTGGGAAGCAAGGTTGTTCCCACCGAGTATGGACTCCGGGCGGTTGGTGAACGCCCCAGGGATTCGGGAGAGACGACTGTAGATCCCAGCTATGCTCTTGAGTCTACTAGCCGTGTTCTAGGGGGAGCATCCACCTCAACTGGATCGAGGAAGAAATGGATGGCTCAGCCCCACGGCCAGAAGAAGAAGAGAAGAAGACTCACCTTCGTACCCACCATAGCCACCACAGCCACCACAGCTACCACTACATCTACCACCATCCCTAACACTTCTACAGCCACACCATCCTCCACCACAGCCACCACAGCCACCACAGCTACCACTACCACTACCACACCTCCCACCACTGTAAATATGCCAACCACCACCATATCTTTCACTCTTACATCACCTCCAATATCTCACAGACCCAACCCAATCTTTACCACAACCACCACCACCACTAGCCACCAATCAGGACCCTCATCTGATCCTGCAGGTATATATGGATCTCATCTACCTCAATTTGGGGTAGAGGACCAGCTGTCAGCGCTAAACCGTATGGTGATGCGACTGTTAGCTGCTGATGAAGAGAAGACTGCACATATCCGACAGCTTGCAGATCTCACTGTTGTGCAGTCACATCAGATCTCGGAGCAGGATCGGCTAATCAAGGAACAGGCCCAGCAAATAGCTGCTCAGAGCCTCGAGATCGCCCAACTCCAAGAGCATAGAGTCACTTCTACTAAGAAAATTGAAGAGTTGGAGAATGCTAAGAAGACCGTCATGCTCAAACTTAAAGGATCTAAAGATGAGCCTCTGAAGATTAAAGAGGGAGATGGTGATGATAGTGATGATGATGATCTGGATGAAGATGAAGAGAGTGACGATGATGAAGAAGCAGAAGGAGGGGATGCACCTGCATCGGCCACTGCTACAGGTCAAGAGAACAGGACTAAGAAGGGACAAGATCAATCAGCCTCTACCTCTGCCCCTACAAGTGATGAAACCTTGATACAAGAAAAAAGTAAAGATTAGATGATTATGTATTTATCTTCTTTTGTATTTGAATCATGTAATTGAACACAATGTACTTAATGTTTATATTATTTTAATGCCTTTCTGTTTGATAAATTACTAATGATTTATGTGTGAAATGTTTAAATCAAACAGATCAAAATTACCAAAGAGATGAGTTTGATATTGCTCCCCTTCAGCAGGTCAAGTCTCAGCTAACAATGATTCTTGATCTGCAAGGGATAGTCAGTAGTTTAGTGAATTATACCCCTAAAGAAGGGGAAATAATTCATGACTTATCAAATGAGCAACTCGTAGAGCTTTTCGAGCTAAATCCATATGAAATAGTAAAAGATGCTCCGACATGCGATTCGACTAGTGACGAAGAGTTCAACGATGTTGATGAGTAGAGATCGAAGATGTCACTGCCGAGGAGTACCCTCAGTACGCTGACAATGAGGGTAATGTGGTCCCCAATCTGGGTGAATCCCTTGTCAGCGATACTATTGAGGTGTTAAACAATATGGAGCAAGAAACAGAGAAAGCAGAAGACACAGCCCAAGCCTCAGATGATGATGTTGACATTCGAAAGGCTGAGTGGGTTGCATGTTTTGAAGAAGTTAGAGCCCAACGTACTACACCAAAGAAGGATTCCTACACCAAACTCTACAGAGTCAAGAAACATCATAAGGTGTCAGGTAGGATTATAGCATGGGCATATTTTGATGACCTTAACGTCTATGCAGTTAAGAGGGAGAAGTGCATAGAGTATTTTAGGTTTCCACATGATCTAAAGACTCTACCAGGTTTTGAGCTCAACCAGCTGGCCAAACTAAAGCTTTTGTATGCTGACTCGAGGAAGATGTCAGGCTGGTTTGAGGCTGCCCTAAAGAAGGACTACCACACTAGATGGGTTAACTTCAGACCTCAACAGCCTACTAGGTATATCAGAAGGTCTGAGTTTGATGCCATTACTAGCAAGCCGAAGATAGTGTTGAAGTGGAATCCTCCGCGCACAATATCGAGAATCCCACTCAGGGAAATGCCACATGATTTTACTCCACACTTTAAGTGGTGGTACTATGATTGGAGAATAGGTGAAGCGGTCATAGTCTTAAGCAAAGAAGGACAAATGGATACTATCAGGGTATTCGACCCGATGTGGCTTACAAACTTGTCAGAAAGTGATGTATATACGCTATACAAGTGGCCACTGTTCTATGATACGCAAGATATTGTACAAGCTCTTCAGTTCCAGAACGTTATACGACTCTGCTTCACGTTTGAGATTCACACGGGAGTCACAACAGAGGAGAAGTACAAGAAATACAAGGAGGTTATGCAGAAAACAAGAGATTAGAGAGATCTAGGTCCAAGGGGGAGTTTGTTGATACATGTATGTCCCTAGATCATGATATGAAATGTAATAGATCTTGTTTGTCTGATTCTGGTGTAATTTGATATGACTAATGAAATGATATTGGGTGTTTGTGATTTGTAATGATTAATATTTCATTAATAAGTTGATATTAAATTAATTAATTAGGTTAGTGATTGGTTGAATTTTACATATAATGTTTACTAATTAATACATTCAAACTTAAAATAATGAAGTTATCATGCGAATGGCCCATGCGAATGGACCATAAGCATGAACACCTTCATACGAATGACGCAGTCGCACGACTGAACCAGGAGACTGGATCAGTCGTATGATTGTAACATAAGATTGGCTCAGTCACACGACTGAACACTCAGTCGTGCGAATGAATCAACCGCATGGTTCAATCGTACGACTGAACCATACTAATGGTTCAGTCGCACGATTGAATAATGCCAACCTATAAATACAACTCAATTCGTGAAAAATAAAGACACTCGATCAATTACGATTCCAGACGTACCCTAGCCGTCCAGAAACCTCCCAATTCGTTCTCCAAGTTCATAGAACACATTAGATCGATTTCCAATCGATTTCTAACGTTAGTTTCAATTCTTTATTGATTCTTCGTGTGTTCTCCCTGATTGGATCACCAATCAAATAGGATTCCGCACTATTTGATCTGGTATACACGCTAATCTCCAGGTATTTCGTTCAAATACCAGGTCCTAACATCATGAAGTTCAGTGCTTCCTATCAAAAGCTACTGAGAAGGACTCCATTTCCTGACACAGGAGAATGGGCCACATAAATCAATGGAAGATGAATCACTTGATTCAGAAGGATCTAGTGCGAGGTGTTAATGTCAAAAATTTCTAACTTCCTGATTTCTGTGTAGCATGCAAGAAAGGCAAACAGACGAAGAAGACTCATAAGGAAAACAAAGTTCATTATATCGAGCTTCCTCTTGAACTACTTCACATGGATCTGTTTGGTCCAGTCAGTACAAAGAGCATTGCAGGTGACCTGTACTGTTATGTGGTTACTGATGACTACTCAAGATTCTCTGGGTAATGTTTTTGAAGTCCAAGTCAGAAACATTTGAGTCATTCAAAGATTAGTAACCACACTGGAATCTCTCTACAAGCTGAAGGTGAGACAAGTACGCTCAGACAATGTTGGACCAAAAGAACCAATGAGCCAAGATCAGAAAACCTCTAAGTCCCACATGGTATCACAACAACTGCTGAAAGCCTCATCAGTAGTTTGACAAGTGCTGAAGACTTCAACAGCTGAAGATCAAGTGCTGAAGACCTTAACAGCTGAAGAACTAAAGTGCTGAAGTACAACAGCTGAAGAACACAAGTGCTGAAGCTGAAAGACCAAAGTACTGAAGTACAACAGCTGAAGAGTTCACAAGTGCTGAAGATCAACAACTGATGTACAAACTCTGAAGACAAAGACTGAAGACATCAGCTGATGATATCTACTGAAGTCATCAGCTGATGAAATACCTGAAGGTCAAAGTCTGAAGATCAAGTACTGAAGCTCAGTAGTTTGTCACAACTGCTGAAGAGTACTTCTTCAGTAGTTGTGATATCAGTAGTTTTATATTTCTAGTTTCTAGTTTTATGTTTCAGTAGTTTTGTAAAACGACTGAAGAGCTTGTTCTTCAGTCGTTGTAGTTTCAGTAGTTTTATATTTTGTACTTAACTTGCTGATATGTTCTCAGTAGTTGTGAACATTTCAGTAGTTTGTTAAGAATTAGTTATTTCTGTATTGGATCTGCCAGTTGTCACTTTCCGTGACAACAGCAGTGATTGTTGCACTCTATATAAGGAGTGACACCTATTGTAATCTGTGAATGAAATGAGTAATTGAATGGAATGAATGATTGATTCGATTAGAAATATTCTACATCTATAAACATTCCTAGAAATCAGAAATACATATTCTCTCCCTATAACTGTATGCGATCTTAATGCTCACAAATATCGTTGGCTTGCTACAATTTGTCTAATTCGTGTTTGTATTCCGCTGCTTTATATTCTGATACATCAACTTGTGATCACTGATCTCTCTACAAGCTGAAGGTGAGACAAGTACGCTCAGACAAGTACGCTCTACAAGCTGAAGGTGAGACAAGTACGCTCAGACAATGAGACTGAATTCAAGAATCAGTGGATGGAGGCTTACTGCAAGGAAAAGGGAATTGTGAATCAATTCACTTCTGCCTACATGCCTCAGATGAATGGTGTTGTTGAGAGAAAGAACCGAAGCTTGATAGAGACAGCACGGACAATGCTGGTAGATTCGAAACTGCCTATCCAATTCTGGAATGAGGCAGTGGCTAATGCATGTTATACACTGAATCAAGTTCTGATAGTCAAGCGCCACAGAAAGACATGTTACGAGCTACTACAACGACGTAAACCGAATCTGGAGTATCTCGAACCATTTGGCGTGCCGTGCACACTTCTGAAGAAAACTCAAGAAGGAAAATTTAGCGAGAAGACTGATGAAGGGATCTTCTTAGGATACACATACCGAACAAGAGAGTTTACATAACTCAACGGGTTTAGTAGAAGTGTGGTGTAATGTTGATGTTCATAGATATACCACACCACCTACTGGCAAAGGACCTGCCTACTTTTTCGACTATGATGGATTCTTTAAGTCCTTCAACATCCCTATCTCTCCTTCTGATGATGAGTTAGCTACTCGAATGATGTATGATATCTTGAATACACCCTCTCTTGATTCAACATCATCGAGTTCACAGGGAGAATCATCTACTCAATTAGGGGAAGTAGTCGACGACAGTGACTCCTCCTCTGAAGATGAAGCTGAAGAAGATGACCAGAACAGTCAGGAGGAACAGGTTCCAGTTCCTGAAAGTCCACAAGCATCTAACGGTGATGCACCTTCGACTTCAGAACCTCAAACTCCTTCTACCTCAGATGCAGAACCAAATGTTCATAATCTTGGCTCTGAGGTAGCTGTTCCTACTACTCCAGGATCACGACTAAACGTCTATCATCCCTTAGACAATATCATTGGAGATGTCATATCAGTAGTACAAACCCTAAATCCACTGTACTCAGCTGATTATGCCTCTGTTATGGAAAAGGGATACATTCATGATGGTGCTTATCGGTGTTTTGTCTCGTAGTTTGAGCCAAAATACGTCAGTGATGCACTAAACAATGAGGCATGGGTGAGTGCCATGCAAGAAGAACTTCTTTAGTTCAAGAAGTTAGGAGTATGGACTCTGGTAGATAGACCTAAAGGTGCTAAGGTCATTGGCACCAAATGGGTCTTGAAATGCAAAAAGGATGACCAAGGGGTCATTATCAGGAACAAGGCTCGACTGGTTGTTCAGGGATTTCGCCAAGTCGAGGGGATTGACTACAATGACGTGTTTGCACCCGTGGCAAGGATGGAAGCCATCCGTATCTTCCTTGCCTATGCATCGTATATGAAGATTAAAGTCTATTAATTAGATGTGAAGAGTGCATTCCTTCATGGGGAAATTCGAGAGATAGTGTATGTCAGTCAACCCGAGGGATTTAAAGATCCTTATCATCGGGACAGAGTTTACAATCTCGACAAGGCCTTATACGGGCTTCATCAAGCTCCAAGGGCCTGGTATGAGAAACTCTCAACTCATCTTGTGAAACACGGATTTCGCAGGGGAGTCATTGACTGCACACTGTTCATCAAAGAAAAAGATGGAGACCTACTGCTAGTACAAATCTATGTCGATGACATAATCTTCGGTTCAAAGAACGAAGAATTATGCAAAGAGTTTGAAGCAGTTATGAAGAAAGAGTTTGAGATAAGTGCTATGGGGGAGATGAAATTCTTTCTCGGGTTACAGGTGGATCAGACACCAAATGGGATCTTTCTACATCAGACCAAGTATGTGGGAGACATTCTCAGTCGGTTTGACATGAAGAATGCTTCTACTGCTAGGACTCCACTTGCTACAAATCATGATATAGCACCTAACGAAAATGGAGATCTGGTAGATGCCACAATGTACCGAGGAATGATTGGATCCCTCATGTATCTCACTGCCTCAAGACCTGATATCATGTATGCTACATGTTTATGTTCCAAATATCAGGCTAAGCCTAAGGTTAACCATCTGATCGGGGTCAAAAGGATATTTCGTTATCTGAAGGGTACACCCACACTTGGGTTGTGGTATCCTCATGATGATGACTTTGAGCTTACGGCGTATAGTGACTCGGATTACGGGGGCTGCAAGATGAACTACAAGTCTACATCAGCAGGGTGTCAATTCTTTGGGAGGAGATTAGTTACCTGGCCGTGTAAGAAGCAAACCTCGGTTGCATTGTCAACCTGTGAAGCCGAATACGTTGCTGCTGCAAGTTGCTGTTCACAAATCATCTGGATTCAACAGCAAATGCGGGATTATGGTTTAAAGTTTTCTTCTACTCATATCTTTGCTGATAACTCTGCTGCAATTGCAGTAACTAAAAATCTAGTACAACATCCAAAGACCAAACACATCGGTATTAAATTCCATTTCATAAGAGACTGTTTTGAAAAGAACTTAATCGATGTGGTAAAATTTAATACTGACTTTCAACGTGCTGACCTCTATACAAAAGCCTTTGATAAACCACGTTTTCTATATCTGTTAGAGGTCAACGGCCTTAAAAAGAAAAGTGATGTTATTCCTGATGATGATTATGTGTAGTCCGATGCATTGTAGTTATATTTTTTTATTTTTCTTATTTATTTTATTTTGTTTAAAGTAAATTCATGTTATTTAGCTGTTGTTAAAATCCTAAAATAATTAAATCCAGTATGATTGTAGAATTTTAGGGGGAGAGTATGTCAGCTAGTAATATTAAAAAAAACGAGGGAGAAGGAGTGGATAGCTGATATAAGATAGATCCTATCTGTGATACCGATTCAAACCTTTTAGAAAATGATTGTACACGGGAACAAATCAAAAGGGACATTAAAATTTTAATTTAGAAAATATGCAAAATTCAAAGTATAAGTCTATGCAGTCTAAGCAATATAAAAGGGAAGATGATAGAAAAACTGGTAACTACTAAGGTAACACAAAGAAAGTAGACCTAGAGGTTGCTAGACCACAAATGATATGTCAGTAGATTCAACACAATAGATGATTAGACCTGACTGGTGATCTCAAGATCAAACTAAGGTGTTCAAATGACTGTGGGCTGCCATCTTATCACTAGTTAACACAATCAACAATATTCCAATAAGAGGTAATGAGCATGTAAACGCCACAAATGTGTGCGGATGACCATAAATAGAGCAAAGCACGAAAAAAATGAAAGACAAATGCTATCAAGTTAATGACACATGTTGTTGGTGCATTCTGTGCAAAAGAAAATTTAGCTGCTCTAACAAGAAGATAGGTTGTGTGCCTCTCTGCTATGCGATGGCACTGACCTGAGGATAAGCATAACCTAGATATTCTAGAATTCATTGTTGTTTGCCGCCTCTCTGTTGTGCGATGGCACTAACCTGAGGATTGGCTTCTCTTTGAAAGCTCTAAGAATAGTCTCTTCTAGTAAAAATACCCGTAGACCGCTCAAAAGCTCCTGAGGAATGTTGATTACCATATAAGTGTGGGATCCAAAATGTTAGTTGAAATAATTAAACCTAAAACTATCACCAGTTTGTGTCTAAAGTCTATGTATGGATTTAAGAGGACAAATATACTGACAATCATTATGGCTGCAATTCTTGAAAGTTCAAATCAATATGAGAATCTAATAGTACCAGTGTGATTTCCTAAATTTGCTAACGACTCTGGATGAAAACCAAGAATTGAGCATCAAAAGGTTTTGATAACAAGTCCCAAATGATTTGACTTGCCTGTATGATTCCAAAATCGAATTGGTCCAGGTGTGGTTAAACTAAATTAAAGTTGCCTGTTCTGGAACCAAATCCAGTAGATGTCTATCTTAGGATTTATCTCTCACAAAAAGTCAAAAACAAGTTTTATTTTTGTATTTAGTATAAGTTTCTAGTTAGTTAGTCATTTTAGTTTGTTTGTTCGTCGAACTATATCATGAAAATCAGTATGGGATTAACTAACCTAAAAGGGTCATGTCTGAGATGGCCACATGTGTTTTCAAAATTTAAAAGGATCACGTCTGAGGTGACTAAATTGTTTAAAAGGATCACGTCTGAGGTGATCTAAAGTTTTCAAGTTAAAATGATCATGTCTGAGATGATCAAATGCTCATAATGTTAATTTCAACAGGTAAAAAGGGTTTAAGTGCTAAATGTTCTTAAGTGTAACCCATTTGCACGACTGGATCATAAGTATGGACCAACCATGCAAACGGATCCCATTCGCACGACTGGACATGAGATTGAGCCATTCACCCAAATGGCTTATCAGAATGATCCATTCGACCGAATGAAAGGGTGCGAATAAGTCAATCGACCGACTGAGACTCAGTCGGTTAACTGAGGGTGCAATGAAAGGGCACGAATGAGTCCGTCGACCGACTGAGACTCAGTCGGCCAACTGAATGCGATTGACTGGGCCAATCGCACGATTGAGCCTCAGTCGCCCAAATGAACTGAGCGAATGAGGCCAGTCGGCCGATTGAACTCAGCTTCAGTATTTAAAGGGCCATAGTCGATCGCGTTCCACTCATCACCCTCAATCGCTCCTAAATCGCACCAAGTACCGTTACTCTGTCGAATTCCTCTAGACCTTGTTTTTACATCTTTATTGATCTTCTGACATGGGTTGTCGATTATACAGCTATATTGCAGTGAAATCTTACCGAAATCAGAAGACATTGAACCCAAATTTGTGATATTCGAGTGAAACAAGAACCGGACTATAAATGACCTAATAACCAACATATACAAAGAAAAATGTTAAAATTAAGTTTTATAGGTTATTAGTGACAAGATGGCAAGTCTAATGGACCATTAAACCATGTTAAATTACTTGATTTGGTCAAGACTCGAACCACAGGCGACTAAACAGTGGGACAAGCGACTGGTCGACCGGATGAACTCCAATCGCACGATTGAATCTTGCGATTGGGTCAATCGACCGAATGCACCATGCAAATGAACTCAGTCGGCCGACTGAACCAATCTCAGACTCAGCCAACAGATTGAACTAAGTCGCATGTCTCATTCACCCGAATGAGCTCAGTCGCATGAAAGGACAACCGACTGACTTCAGTCGCATGATTCATTCGCACGAATGAATCAGATTGAATTTAAACTATACACCTTGAACTAAATTTTGAATGTATGACTTTCTAATGGTTCTGTGTCTTGTGTTTCAGGTCAATGGCTCATAGATGGTCCATCAATCCAAAGCACAATATATGTGCTCATTTGGACCATACGACTTGGAATGGGGCCGAGTTTACAGAGATCATTGCATTCCTTCGACGTTCTCGGATACATAAAGCCATATCCACACCGTGTACTCCTTACAGGTCGTTACATCAGGCTTTCTGGGAAAATGCCTCCGTACATCGCTCACATAGGCCTTACAGCATACGGAGCTCCATTCATGGTCATGATATTGAGATTACAGCAGCTGACATCTAGAGAGTACTTGATTTTGGGGATGATACTGATCACCCCACCAGACTACATCCATTTACAGTCAGAGGTTGCTTTCTCAGGATTAAGTATGCTGGGGACATCAACTCAGGTGTGCTCAACAAGAGCAACCTGTGTCCCCAGTATAAGTACTTGGCGCATGTGATCCTGAAGTGTATTGCTTCTCGGAGGGGTGGGTTTGATGACCTATCAGACCAGATTCAGAATGCCTATGTGGCACTGGTGCTGAACCACCCCTTCAGCTTCTCGAGCATGATCTTCTCGTATCTGGTGGAGAATCTGGAGGCCAAGGGGAAGGAGGGTTTTTGTATGTACCCCAGATTTCTACAGCCGATCTTCAATGAGAAGCTGCCATCACTTCCAAGGAGAGCCATGATGTTGTGGCGTTAGAGATATGGATGACACGACCTTGGGTCATATGAGAGTTTACCGGGGTAAGCAGGTTAAGCCCCAGGTAAAGAGGTTGATCGGCCATCTGGCCAATGAAAGATATGTGGCGCCAGGTAGACGCAAGTGGCGTCATGATGACATCGATTCAGATGATGAGAGGTTGTTGCTCCCAGAGCATGATTCAGACGATGATGACAGTGAGGATGCTGGGGATGATATGCCTATTCCACCGAGGGGCACAGCTTCAGATGTTATTCTCCAGTATCTGCCCCAACAGGCGACATAGTTGAGTCAGTGGGTTTCCACCAGGACTTCATACCTGGTGAGGAGGAAGAAGAGTCGGATGAGGAGCCCTTGACAAGGACTGTGGGAAGCAAGGTTGTTCCCACAGAGTATGGACTCCGGGCGGTTGGTGAACGCCCCAGGGATTCGGGAGATATGCTGCAGATCCTAGCTGGGCCCCTGAGTCAGCTAGCCGTGTTCTAGGGGGAGCATCCACCTCGACTGGATCAAGGAAGAAAAGGATGGCTCAGCCCCACGGCCAGAAGAAGAAGAAGAGAAGACTCACCTTCGTCACCACTACAGCCACTACATCTACCACCACCACTACCATTTCTACAGCCACACCATCCACCACCACAGCCACCACAGCTACCACTACCACCACCACACCTCCCACCACTGTACATATGCCAACCACCACCATATCTTTCACTCCTACATCACCTCCACTATCTCACAGACCCAACCCCATCTTTACCACAGCCACCACCACCACCACTAGCCACCAAGCAGGACCCTCATCCCATCCCGCACATATATATGGATCTCCTCTACCTCCATTTGGGGTAGAGGAACAGCTTTCTACGCTGAACCAGATGGTGATGCGTTTATTAGCTGCTGATGAGGAGAAGACGGCGCAGATCCGTCATCTGACAGATCATACTGCAGTGTAGTCTCAGCAGATCTCGAAGCAGGCTCGGTTGATAGATGAGCAGGCCTAACAAATGGTTGCTCAGAGCCACAAGATCACCCAACTCCAAGAGCACAGTGTCACATCTACTAAGAAGATTGAGGAGTTAGAGGAGGCTAAGAAGACCATCATGCTAAACCTTAAGGGATCTAAAGACGAGCCACTAAAGATTAAAGAGGGAGACGAAGATGATGAGGATGATGATGATGAGACTGAGGATGATGAGGGGATTAAGGACGAGAGGACAGAGGAGAGGAATGAGGATGATGATGATGGCGGAGGAGATGCAGCTGCATCTGCCTCAGCTCAGGGTCAAGATAGAAGATCAAAAAGAAATCAAGACCAATGAGCTTCCTCTTCTGCCTCGCCTACTGTTGATCCAGCGATTCAAGATAAAAGTAATGATTAGATGATCATGTATTTGATAGCTTTTGTACTTGAATCATTTATTAAACTTATGTATTTGATGTTTATATTAAGATTAATGTATTTCTATCTTGATTATTAACTAATGTTTGTGTGTTGAATGTTTTAAATCAAGCAGATCCTGATTTCCAAAGAGATAATACGATATTGCTCCCCTCAACAGGTCAAGACTCAACTGACGTTGATTCTTGATCTGCAGGGTATTGTCAGGAGATCGGTATGTATACTCCTGAGGAAGGAGAAATCATTCATAATCTTAGACGAGACAATTAGCTGAGATCTTCAAGTTAAATCCCGATGAGATTGTGAAGGATGCTCCAACGTGCGACTCGGCAAGTGACGAAGAGCTCAACGACGTTGATGAAATAGAGATAGAAGATGTCACTGCAGAGCACTACCCTCAGTATATGACAATGAGGGAAATGTGGTCCCCAATCTGGGTGAATCCCTTGTCAGTGATACGTTTGAGGTGTTAAACAAAATAGAGCAGGAGTCAGAGAAGACAGAGGGAACTACACAAGCCTCAAATGATGATGTTGATATCCGAAAGGCTGAGTGGGTTGCCTGTTTTGAAGAAGTTAGAGCCAACACGTTGCACCTAAACAGGACGCCTACACCAAACTCTACAGAGTCAAGAAACATCATAAGGTCTCAGGCAGGATTATAGCATGGGCATATTTTGAGGACCTTAACGTCTATGCATTAAGGGAGAAGGGCATAGAGTACTTTAGATTTCCACATGATCTAAAGACTCTACCAGGTTTTGAGCTCAACCAGCTGGCCAAACTGAAGTTGTTGTATGCTGACCCGAGAAAGATGTCAGGCTGGTTTGAGGCTGCCCTAAGGAAGGAGTACCACACCAGGTGGGTTAACTTCAGACCCCAACAGCCTACAAGGTACATCAGAAGGTCTAAAGTTGATGCCATTACTGGAAAGCCAAAGATAGTGTTGAAGTGGAGTCCTCGCGCACGATGTCAAGAATCCCACTCAGGGAAATGCCACAGGACTTCATTCCACACTTTAAGTGGTGGTACTATGATTGGAGGACAGGAGAAGCGGTCATAGTCCTAAACAAAGAGGGCCAAATGGATACTATCAGGGTATTTGACCCAATGTGGCTTACCAACTTGTCAGCTAGTGATGTCTACACTCTTACAAGTGGCCACTGTTCTATGATACGCAGGATATAGTACAAGCCCTCCAGTTCCAGAATGTCATAAGACTCTGTTTTGCATTTGAGATTCATGCAGGAGTCACAAAAGAGGATAAGTACAAGAAGTATGAGGAGGTAATGAAGAAAACAAGACATTAGAGAGATCTAGGTCCAAGGGGGAGTTTGTTGATACATGTATGTCCCTAGATCATGATATGAATGTAAGAGATCTTGTTTGTCTGATTCTGAGGTAATGCTTGGAATGATTAATGAAATGATATTGTTTGTTGTTATTTATAATGTTTAATATTTCATTAATGAGTCGATGTTGAATTGGTTAATTAGGTTTGTGGTTGTTTGAATTGTTACACATAATGTTATATTAATTAATACATTCAAACTTAACAAAATGAAGTTCTCATGCGAATGGCCCATGCGAATGGACCATACGCATGAATAACTTCATACGAATGACTCAGTCGCACGACTGAACCAGGAGACTGGATCAGTCGTATGATTGTAACATAAGATTGGCTTAGTCGCACGACTGAACACTCAATCGTGCGGATTAATCAACCGCATGGTTCAATCGCACGACTAAACCATACTAATGGTTCAGTCGCACGAATGAACAATACTAACCTATAAATACAACCCAATTCGTGGAAAAACAAGAGCATTCATTCTATTTCGACTCAAGACGTACCCTAGCCGTCTAGAAGCCTCCAAGTTGATACTCCAAGTTCATAAAACGTTGTAGATTGATTCCTAATCGATTCTTAACGTTTGATTCAATACTTTATTGATTCTATGTGCGTTCTCACTGATTGGATCGCCAATCAAATAGAATTCCGCACTATTTGGTTTGGTCTACACGTTAATCATTGGGTATTTCGTTCAAATACCAGGTCCTAATAGGGTCCAATACCGCAAGTCCTACATGGGACCACTGCTAGAATGTCTTGCGCCAGATGAAGCAAACTATGACATCAGAGAAATACACGAAGGCATTTGTGGCATCCATGCAGGTCCAAGGATGGTGGTAGCAAAAGCGATGGGGGCAGGGTACTACTGGCCCGGGATGCATAGGAGTGCAACCGAATAAATTCAAAGGTGTGAAAGTTGTCAAAGGCATGCCCCAATGTGCCACAAACCCAAGAACAATCTGGTTCCAATCAATGCTACATGGCCTTTTCAGAAATGGGGCATGGATATTGTGGGTCCTTTCCCAATGACAGCCGGAGGTGTCAAATTTCTCTTAGTGGCAGTAGATTACTTCACCAAATGGGTGGAAGCTAAGGCCCTTAAGTTGATCACAGGGCAGCAAGTGAAGAAGTTTACATGGGAAAACATCATATGCCGTTTTGAACTCCCGTTGTTTATCGTAACAGATAATGGGAAGCAGTTCGCTGAGAATCCATTCAAGTCGTGGTGCAAAGACCTGCAGATCCAGCAAATTTTCACCTCGGTAGCTCACCCATAGGGTAATGGCCAAGTTGAGAGAGTCAATCGCAGTATTGTTGATGGAATAAAAACAAGATTAGGCATTGAAGGGAAGAACTAGGTAGAGAAACTACCTAATGTCTTGTGGGCCCATCGAACCATGCCCAAGACTAGTCACAACGAAACCCCATTCAGTTTAACTTACGGATCAAAAGCCATGATACCAGTCGAGATAGGTATGCCAACAACCCGTGTCACACAAGCTCTTGGAGAGGAGAACGAGACCAATCTATGATTCAATTTGGATTTACTTGAAGAAAGACGGATGGTAGCAGCAATCCGAGAAGCAAAGCATAAGAGAGAAATTGAACGATATTACAACTCTCGCATGAAACATCAAATATTCAAAGAAGGCGACTACGTTTTAAGAAGCAACGAGGCGAGTAGAGTTCAGGATCAAGGTAAGCTGGGGCCACATTAGGAAGGACCTTATCAAGTCATTGAAGTAGGAAACAATGGAGCTTACAAACTCAGTCAGCTGAACAGGACAGCTATCCCGAGAACTTGGAATGGAGCTCAGCTCCGACGATGCTACATGTAATAAGCAGTAAAATCTCAACAGTGTAACTCATTTTTCATTAAGAAGGTGCATGCAAGAACGAGTAGTTACACAAGATTAATGAATCTTTTTGTACAACCAGTGTCGTAACAAGTCATGGAACAACAATGACGTGTGAGCAAAGAAAGCGAAACGAGATACCAATGCAATTACTCGAGCTACATTTGTGAAAGGCACAATAAGTAACCAAACAATGCAAATGTTTGTCAAGCTAAGTTAAACAAAACCATAACTAAGTAGAACTCGTTGTTCGTGACCAGATCTCAAGAAAACCAATGCATTGCTCCAAATGCATGATTATACTTTGGCAAACAATTAGAGCCATTCAACAATGTACATTTCCATTCGGCTATGAAACCCAAGCCAAAAAAAATGGCTAACTCGAAATCAAAAAGAGCCATTCAACAATAACCAAAAAAAGACGTCTTTCATAGGATAAATAACAACAATAACCACAAAATGCATTGATGCATAAGGCTACAGCCAAAGTCAAAGTCACGGCCTAAGTCTCATCTACGGCCGAGGTTACGAATCGTGGCTAAATGTTTAACCATACTTAGATTATGAGCAAATAACAAGTTGTGGCGAAAAGCCGCAACCATGAAACAAGAGCTGTGGCCGAAAACCGCGGCCAAGAGCTACAAAGGTGAGCCATGGCTAAATGATAAGCAGACCTCGAGTCGCGACATCGAGTTGGAAAATTGTTGAATTGTCTTCAAATATGGTTGAAGGTATAATTAAGTCTTAAATGACACAGAAAATCAGTGGTGGAAAAGGAGGAGTTGGTTACTCTAACATTGCACCATCAATTACTCATGATTATACTTCTTTACCTTCATCATTGAAAACAATGATGAAGAGACTTATGGTTTAGGTTTTCAACTAAAATCTGATTTAACATCTTCAGTCAATGTCCCATTGACTGCTAATCATATTATAAAGACTGAATTTGAAATTAATCATGACACTCTTTGTGCAAAATTTTAAAGAAGGATGGGTTGGTTGAAAAGTGGATTGATGATGATTTAGATTTTGAAAATAAATTTTTTAATGAGAAATCTCAATGTAGTTCATCAATTTTTATCAATGAAAAGTGTGTATTTTGAATGTTTCAACTGTGTGAAGTCAGCTTGGATCGATAAACATCCGAGAATGTTCTTGACGGAAGGATAAACAAACAACACAAACCAAGAGACAATCAATAATACGAACTATAATTGAATGGTTTCATTGATAAAACCTAACGATTACAAGCTCGTTACAACATAAGAATCAAGACTCTTGGCAAGGGGAAGATCGAGCATGATCTTCCCTCTCATCCGGCAGCCCTAGGCTCCCAAGCACACTCTCTCTAAAACCCTTATCAAATCCTTAATCTCTCTACACAATGAAATTGGTATATATAGGCCTCAGCCCTTATTAGATGTGACTGGGCCCATTCGTGCGATTGGACCATGCGTATGGTTCAATCGTACAACTGGACCATACTTATGGTTCAGTCTTACGAATGTCCCAATCGCATCTCTCAGTCGCACGGCTGGTCCATTAGCATCGCTCAGTCATACGACTGAGTCTCATTCGCATATGATCCTACGAATGACCCAGTTTCATGTGTTTACAACATATCAGGTGTATAACATTAAGCCTAGACTATTCAAAAAGCGACGGACACACTATATATGACTATATATGCTCCAACAAATTCCCCCTTGGACGTTTCTTGCGAATGGTAAAAACACCTCTTACAATCTTCAGTCAATCTTTGCTCTGGTTTCCAATAGAATTAAACGAAAACCATATTAGCCAACGTTGCCGATCCGTTAGGTTACACACATCCCCAAAAGTGAATTTAGGCACAACAGCTTTCGTTTACTTTGTAGAACACCATCATAGCAGCAAGATTCCCCATATGACTGATTTTTGCAGATAATGAGATGAATAGTTTTCCATTGCTTCAATCTTTACACAGACTAACCTGATTAACATCACCACTTACAGAAATTCCCCCTCACATTCAGCATATCCCAATATATAGACATTGTGCTCTCCTGGCGTCTTCACACGGTGTATTGGGCAAAAGGTTGAAGGTTCCAATCCACAGCTGACAATATCAAACAAATCAACATGCATGTAGATTCATCATCAGAAACCTGCTCACATCATCACTTTTGGTTTATGTCTTCAATTTCTCTATACATGGATTCCCCCTAAGAATGAGAATCCTCCTTGTGTGGATAAATATAAATTGATTGGCCCATAAGTAGTCAAATGCTCCTAACTACCCCACAAAATCAGCACCAACTGCTGACTCTTCTCTTCTCTCTTTTGTGTTCCAATTACATTCACCTATTCTGGAAGTCCAACGAATAATGGGGTACACATCGAACTTATTTGACAAAAGAACCTCAGGGTGAATATGCTTTGCTCATCTTCAAATCTGTGCAAGAAGTTGTTCAAGACTCTTTTTTTGGTCTAGAACAAATATGGATGAGTCAATGCGGATGGCTCATTCGTGCGATTGAACATACGATTGGTCCAGTCACATGACTGAACATACGACTGGTCCAGTCGTATGAATGGTCCATTCAGATGGTCCAGTCGTACGAATGCTCCAATTGAATGGCCCAGTCGCATGAACGCGTCTGCACGTAGATTTTCAGATCTGCAGCCGCCAAGGCTGCCCAAAACCCTAATCTAACGAATTTTACATGAATCTAGACAAAATAGACATCATCAGATTCGAAGGGGTGATGGGAACGTGGGTTCAAGTGCAATTTTAACATAGAAACACCACACGTAACACGATCTAAGCAAAACACGAAGAACACGAAGTGGGTTTAACGTCAAGATCTGAAATTTGATCCAGAAATCAAGAGCTCAAGTTGCTAGAATGATTTTTAGATCATTCCAGCAGTAACGGCTCTGATACCAATTATGAAGTCGGCTTGGATCGATAAACATTCGCGCATGTTCTTGACGGAAGGATAAACAAACAGCACAAACCAAGAGAGAATCAATAATACGAACAATAATTGAATGGTTTCATTGAGAAAACCTAACGATTACAAGCTCGTTACAACATAAGAATCAAGACTCTTGGCAAGGGGAAGATTGAGCATGATCTCCCCTCTCATCTGGTAGCCTTAGGCTCCCGGGCACACTCTCTCTAAAACCCTTATCAAATCCTTAATCTCTCTACACATTGAAACTGGTATATATAGGCCTCGGCCCATATTAGATGCGACTGGGCCCATTCGTGCGATTGGACCATGCATATGGTCCAATCGTATGACTGGACCATACTTATGGTTCAGTCTTACGAATTTCCCAATCGCATCTCTCAGTCGCACGGCTGGTCCATTAGCATCGCTCGGTCGTACGACTGAGTCTCATTCGCATATGCTCCTGCGAATGACCTAGTTTCATGTATTTACAACATATCAGGTGTATAACATTAAGCCTAGACTATTCGACATGCGATGGACACACTATATATGACTATATATGCTCCAACAAACTGATTGCTCTTTAATGTCAAACAAGGAAAGAAAATCAATCTCTAAAATTAATTTCAAAATAAATAAAAATAAAATAAATTCACCATCTTTATCTGATTTGAAAACTGATTTCAAGAATAGATTTGTTTCTAAGGCAACATTGATAAAGAAAAGTATAATTTTAAAGAAACAAATGAAAGTTTCTTTAAAAATAAGTCTTTTATTATTGCTAATCAAGTGAAACAAGATGTGTGTAGCTCAGGTACAAAAGAAACTTGTCCTTCTCTAGTTTATTCAATACTCAAGAATAAAAAAACATTTAAAGCCTCATGTACATCTAACACAAATCAAACTAAAAAGGGATTACGAGAGAGTGTACATAAATATGTTGGCCAAAGAAATTCTAAAGCGAGATTCTATGATAACAAAGGATGTTGATAAACCAACTCGACCACAATATGTGTAATATAATAAAAAAAATGTTATGTGTGTGGAAAGCCAAATCACATGGTTAGAACTTGTCATTTGCAATGTTCTTTGACAAGTAAACAAAAATTTCATAATTACATTGCAAATAATAGAAAACAATTCTTTTTAGATGCTAAAATTAAAAGGAATTAAAGACAATCAAACATATTTGTTGACAACATAAATGTTCAACGGAACACAGATTTGCATAAGGATAAATTCATTAAAAGGGATTTACATGTCAAAGATAACAATTCATCTTCCACACAAAACACCATAAACAAATTGATTAAACCAATTCGAGAATTGAAAATAATAACAATTATATGTAACACCAGATATTTTTAAAAGCATAAAAGAAAGGAATAATAAAGAAACACAATTAAACCTAAGTTGAGTAGTTAAAAGTGTCAAAAAGGACAAAAGTTTCAAAAGTTGGTGAATAAAGCACTATGGTCGTCATACCATGTTACTTTCACCTTTTTGCAATCGGATATTTTAGAGAGAGAGAGAGAAGAAGAGCAGAAGAGTTAGGATTTTTGAAGAAGAAGAAGAAGAAGAAGAAGAAGTTCGAGTTCAGGTAAGAATTCTTGGTTTTTAGATTTTCTTGACCGGCCTATGCCTCAATTGTGTTTGTTTATGTGTACGGTTATGTGTTTGGTGGGTTTCTAGGCGGTTGGACTCACTTTGCAATTGGGTTTGAAGGAAGTCATACCCAAAGGCTGCTAAGGTGAGTTCTAGAACCTTCTTTTTACTTGTTTTAAACTGATTTGGGGCTGGAAATACATGTATGAATGTTTTTATCTATTTGGGTATTGCACCCGTATGTTATGTGCGCATGTTTGCATGTGGGGTGTGATTTTGGGTGATTTATGTTGTTATGATTATGTTATACTCATGTTTTGTTGCTTAGAATGTAAGATTAAGCCTAGAACATGTTATATTGATGTTTGAGACTGAATCAGAATGATTATAGTATAGGTTGACTGCCCATGTGCCTAAATAGTGGCCCATGTTCCCAACGGTTAATAACTGCCTAAGTGTCCCCATGCGCCCAAAGTTCATGTGCCCAAATAGTATCCATGCGCCTGGAAATAGGCTGAATTTGACTAAGTGTGAAGATGCCCAGAAAGCCCATGCGCCTGCATAGTGCCCATACGCCTAGAATGTTGCCTAGAATGTTGCCTAGAATGACTAAGTGTTGGCCCTGCGCCCCAATAAGGCCCATGCGCGTAGAACTTTCCTATGCGCCTAAGTGTTTCCATGCGCCTAAAGAGCCATGCGCTTGCATAGTGCCCATGCGCCTAAGACTTAGAATTATTTTCTGATTTTTGGGGAAAATGTTAAGTGTGGCTTTGACTTGGGAGGTTCCCAAGGGTGATGAAAGTTGACTTTATAAGGTCATGTATGATGATGATTATGTGATATGGCATGCATGATGATGTGATGTATATGGTAAGGTTATGGTTATGATTATGTTATGTTCCTTATTATGTGTGTTTATTTTCCATGGCTTTATGCGGTATAGTTGTAAATGTAAACGGTAAAGTATTATGTAACGTAAAGCGGAAGATAATGAAAAGAAGAACGTAATGAATGAATGCATGAATTAATGAATGTGAAAGTGAAAATAAAGAAAGTTTTGCAACCAAATGTACAAAGGTGCACGACTCTAAAATGTCATTAGCTCACCTGTGTGTGGTTTAGCTAACCCATAAGGATACACATAGGGGTCTAGTCTTTGTGATTGGCCAGTTGTATACTACATGGATGATAGTGGATACTCACACAGGTGCTAGTGCCAGGCAATGTGCATTATGGAAGTCATTTATGATTTTTGGCCCAGTACCCGCTTTATGCATACGTTTGAGATATAGCTGATGACACTGATCCGGAAAGAAGGAAAAAAGTAAAGAATGAAAGTAATGAACAATAAAGGAAGATAATAATGATATTACCTATGTGTACGTATGATGTGTGATGTATGAAAGTATAGAATGGTTTTGAATGAAAGTAAAGTATTTTATTTTAAAACCAAAAACTCACTTAGCAACGCTGACTTTTGTGTGTTTTCAGTTGGCTGGTAATGGTGGTTGAGGATGGCATGGGGAGGCTACTTGGCTTGTTTTGAATGACATCCATTTTGTATAACGATAATGTTTTTGCATTGTAATATGGACAAAGAATGTTTGGTAATTGTTAACCATGTTGTATTATTTTGCAAAAGCGATTATTAATATATGAAATGGTTTAAGTTAATTCTGCTGCAATGTTTTTAATAGTGTTAAAAATTATATGTATGTTTTTGTGCAATGATTGACCAGCTCTGAGCATCCTGGGAATGGGACCTTACATTATATCAAAACCTAAAATTGTTGAAGATTATATCTTTAATGATAAAAGAGATACGACACTGAAATCAGTATCATATTTGGATGAAAAAGGCGTACTCAGGTCAACCATGGATTGGATTCCTAAAATTGAATAAATTGTTTATTCATGCAGGAACATCCTAGACCCAGCATCAATAGTGTTTGACACATTGATGGTGGATGTTCAAGGCATATGACTGTTAAAATATCTCTGTTGCAAAGCATCAAATCATATAATAGAGGTTATGTTATTTTTTCTGGAGACAAAGGGGTAAGATAACAAAGAAAGGTACATTGTCAAATGGAGTGTTAAGCTTTGAACATGTCAACTTTGTTGAGGAACTTAAACATAACTTGTTAAGTTTCTCACAAATTTGTGATAAAAAATATTCCACATACTTCACAAATAAAGAATGTTTTATTTTAAAACTAGGATTTGTTATTCCTGAGGAATGGATTTTGTTGAGAACACCAAGAGATAAAGACACATAATTTGCTAGATATAAATGGATCTCATTCCTTCATGATTGCATCGTGTTTGTTATCTAAAGCCTCTGAGAGTGACACATTGATATGGCATCATCGTCGTGGTCATGTTAACATTAAAACATAACAAATAGAGAAAATCATGTTGTAGGTCTGTCATTGAAAGAACTTCAATTATCCAAGATTGTCTGTCATGTTCAAAAGGAAAATAACATAAACTTTCTCATAAACCAGTTTCTCATACAAAAATTGATTCCATTTTACAACTGTTACATATGGATTTATTTGGTCCGGTAAGTGTTTTGAGTTTAGGTCGTCGTGCTTATTGTTTAGTCATTACTGATGATTTCTCAAGATTTACATGGGTTTTTTAGCAACCAAAGATGAGACTCCTCATCTGCTCATAAAATTCATGACACTGGTATAGAATCAGACTGATGAAAAATAAAGTGCATCCGAAGCGATAATGGAACTGAGTTTTGCAACCGAACATTGAATTAATTCTGTGATTCAAAGGGGATAGCTAGGCAATTTAACACTGCAGGAACTCCATGACAAAATGGAGTTACAGAAAGACGAAACAAAACTCTAATTAAAGCTTCCATGATAATGTTATCAGTAGCCAAATTACCATCATTTTTGTGGACTGGGGTTGTTAACACTACGTGTTATGTTCAGAATCATGTGTTAATCAACAAACAACAAAATAAGACTCCTTATGAGATCTTTTATAAACATAAACCCAAAGTCAAATATTTCAAAACATTTGAATGTTGTTATACTTTGTTAAACACATCTGATTCAAAATCAAATTTGATGAAAAAGCTAATAAATGTTATATTGTTGGTTATTCTGCTAACAAAGTTGCATACAGAGTTTATAATAAAAGATCAAAACAAATAATTGAGTCATTTGATATTAATTGGCATGAGTCTAACAAAACTGATGCAGGTTCTGCACCTTTATGGGTTTATGATTATGCTTCATTGTTTGAAACATTTAATTGATCATCTACTATTTCCACAACTAATCTTCCTTTGACTTCCTCTATTCAGAATATTTTCAATGATGATGTTGGCATTATTTCATCTCAACCAAAGATGACAGCTTCTAATGTACCTTCTTCTTCTTCAAATAGTTAAGTTCCATTTGATGAATTATTGTCTAACAATGATACTCATCTACAGGCGGATATAGTTTATCAACCACAAGGGGGACATATTGTTAAAGAAACAATGGGTCATATTTCTAGTTTAGAAGAGGGTATTTCTAAAGATGTTATCCCATAGTTAAGAGTTCACAAAAATCATCTAACAGAAGCTATTATCGGTCCATTATCACAACGAGTTCAAACTCAGAGCAAGTCTGGTGTAATAAATACTTTTCTATATTCATGTTGCATCTCTCAAATTATGCCAAAGAATGTTGAGATGGAATTAAAGGAGAACAGTTGGGTAGAAGCCATGCAGGACGAACTAATGCAATTCAAAAAACTCAATGTCTGGCATCTGTGTGAACTTCTAAAAGGAAAGCTACCAATTGGAACAAATGTATATTTAAGAACAAGATGGATGAAAAGGATGTGATTGTCCGCAACAAGGCCAGACTTGTGGTTCAAGGATTCTATCAAATTGAACGACTTGATTATGAAGAAGTATATGCTTATGTAGCAAGACTAGAAGCTATATGTATTTTTCTGGCTTATGCTTAGTACAAAAACTTTACAGTTTATCAGATGGATGTCAAACAACCTTTTTGTATGGAGAAATGAAAGAAGAAACCTATGTTTGTCAACGACCGGGTTTTGAATATCCAGATCATTCTAAATATGTATACAAGTTGGACAAAGCATTTTATGGCTTACATCAAGCACCCTGTGCTTGGTATGCTACTTCGACTAAATATTTTCTTGCAAGTGGTTATTCAAGAGGTGCTATTGATCAAACATTGTTTGTAAGGAATATTGGAGATGATCTTATTCTTGTTCAGGTTTACATTGATGATATCATTTTTGGATCTACAAATGATGAATTGTGCAAGGAATTTGAAGCAGTGATGAAAAAGAAATTTGAGATGAGTTCTCTTGGAGAAATGTTATTCTTCTTGGGTATCCAAGTCAAGCAAGATGATAAAGGAATACCTATCATCAAGAAAAGTATATTGACAATATTCTTGATAAATACAAGATTCAAGAATCCAATATTGCTCCAACTTCTGTCTTCTCGTCTTCTTTGACTCTAGATCAACACATGTATAGATTAATGATTGGATCCCTGATGTATCTTATTGCTAGCAGGCCGGACATTATGTTCCATGTTTGTCAGTGTGCACGGTATCACAGTAATCTGAAAGAATTTCACATGAAAGTTGTCAAGCAGATTTTTAAGTATCTCAAGGGTCAACCAACACTTGGTCTTTAGTATCCTAAAAACTCGGATTTTAATTTATTTTCTTACACTAACAGTGATTATGAAGGATGTAACTTGGACAGAAAATCAACCACTGGTGGGTGTCAATTTTTAGGAAATCGTCTCATTTCTCGACAATGCAAGAAACAACAAAAAGTGTCTACTTCTACTATAGAAGCTGAATATGTGGCTGCTTCGAGTTGTTGTTTTCAGATTGTCTAGATTTAGCAACAACTTCTCGATTATGGCCTTAACATTTATGACACTCACATCTTATGTGATAACACTATGGTTCTTATATTAGGAATAATCCAATTCAACATTCAAAGACAAAACACATTGACATCCACATACATTTTATCCGAGATTGTTTTGAAAGGAAGTATATTCATTTGGAATCTGATTCATTAGATAACAACATTGTAGATTTGTTTATTAAGATGTTTGATCATTCTAGATTTGACTTTTTAGTCCAACCTCTGAGAATGGTTAACCCTTATTTTTACACCCTTTTTCAAAATATTTTTCTAATTTTGTTATAAAATTGTTATTTTCTGTCTAGATAATCATAATTTTAGGGGGAGAAAATTTAATAGTTTCGAAAAAGATTTTATTTTTAGGGGGAGTAAAAAGTTTGAAGAAAACATTTCAAAAATATTTTATCTTTACAAAAGTTTGAGAAAACTTATATTTTCAGGATTATATAGAAAATGATAGTATATTTCTTGATTTTGGCTCATTACAACTGAAGGCTTACAAGAAACTGACTTGTATTATGTTTGATATGTTAATAGGCTTGACGATCAAAAATAAAAAGCACTATGCACTGTGATTCACTAAAAATAATCATCTATGATTGAAGTGGATAACTCATCAAAGTTTTATGAATACACCGATTCTAAGCTAAAACAAACTAAGAGTTATAGTCTAGTCATACTCAAGCCAGTTACTTTCTGACTCAGCTAGTATTAGTTATATATATATATACATATATTTTATATATACAATATATATATATATATAATATATATATATATATCAAAAGAATATATATCATGCAAAAAGAACAAAAAGATGCCAAAAGGCCATATAGGAATAAAAGATCTCAATGTGCACATTAATAAAAGATATGTCATATACATACATACTATATGTTAAATATATTTCTTTTTGAGAATATGTTATGACACAAGAGGCAAAAGTCAAAAGATGGGGCATGTAAGTCCGTCTTGGCATGTAAGTCCTAAACGTCTTGCGAGGTTAAAACATAAGTTCGGATGGTTGTTAATAAGTCCTACAACTTGTTAATATGCTGTGCTTAGAATCATTTTATTATGCTAGTTATGCTCAATAGATATTATATAAGACAATAACCAATACTGAGAAAGTTGATCAGAAGTAAAAGGTTAAGTCAAGTTAGGATGACTTGAAATCTCAATAGTGTCTTGAAGCTAGATAAGTGCTTTGTAGGATTTTGATTATGAGACACACTAAAATCATATAACCAAACCAAAACATGATAAAATCACAACATATATGTCTAAGAAAACTTGAAGTCTAAGTTTAAAAGGGACACAGTATATCGACGATCAACATAAATAGTCTTATATAAAATCAAGCTGGAGCATTGTTAATGGTTGATTTCTAAAAGAAAATATGATCCTATTATTGAAATTATCCAAAAAGTTAAATAGTTAATAGAATATGTGTGTCAATAAGTTTTTTTACTTAGTTTTATTAAAGTGTTTTATTTTGATGTGTGATGTATTTTGATTTACAAAATGCTTAAAAAATTAAGGGTGCTAAAATAATTGTAAACACTTAGTTAAATAAGAGTATTTTTCATTGCAAAATAAAAGGCGTAGTAAAATGATGAAATTCCATAAAACCAAAATGATAAATTTTTCAAAATAAGAAGCTTTACGTGCGAAAAGTTTTATCTCAAGCGAAAAGTTTAGAAAAAGAAAATGTTTGACTTCTTGCGTGAGAAGTCAAGATCTTTGAAAGGGATAATTTGTTCGAAATGTAACCATTCGCACCAAAAGTTCTAAAAATTTCCTTTGAAAAATTAAAAGTGCTGAAACTTTGTGAAATCAAACACTATAGTTCACTAAGGTCGCTTAGTGATTGTGAAGTTATTACAAGGTATTTTGATTATTAGAGTTTAGATTAGTAAGGATTTGAATCAAAACTAAGGTTTAACTAGACTAACACATGTTAAAATGAACAAGTTAAACATAATGAACAAGAATAAGAACTTAATCGACATCTATGGAACATGTTTAATTGCTTCAAAACTTGTAAAATTAGACACATTGAACAATTGAGTTTGAACCGACTTTTCACATGCAAAAGGTTATGGGAAGATGAACTGACGCAAAAAGTTATACTTTTCGTGTGGAAGTTTACTTTACATGTGAAAAGTTGAGATCTATTGAATTTCAAATTCATGCGAAAAGTTTAAATTCTCGCGTGAACAATTATACATTTCACGCGAAAGGTTCAAATTTCAAAATTTTTTCTTAGTGTTGAAAATTTCCTGAATTTCAATTGTGTACTTATAATGTTTGTTCAATTTTTCAAATGGCTCGTCATATGGTTTTTAACAAAAACCATAATTCCATTGCATATCTAGTAGATGTTCATGAAGATAAAGCTCTATTCCGATCTTTGATCGAAGGATTGAAGACATCTTGGATCTATCATGCTACTTCAGCTAATCCTGCTATTTACACAGACATATTAGATCAGTTTTGGGAAACCCTAGCTAATGAGATAGATGTTAAGGGGGAGCTATGTAATACAGCAACAGTGAAAGGGAAAAGGATTGTTATCACTGTTGAGGTGAATAACAGTGTATATGTTAGGACCTGGTATTTGAACGAAACACCAACTGATTAACATGTTAAACCAAACCAAATAGTGCGGAATCCTATTTGATTGGCGATCAAATTAGTGAGAACGCACGTAGAAACAATAACGTATTGAATCTAACGTCAAGAATCGATCTACAGCGTTCTATGAACTTGGAGTACGAACTTAGAGGCTTCTGGATGGCTAGGGTACGTCTGGAGTCGAAGTGGATGAATGCTTTTCTTTTTCCACGAATTAGGTGGTATTTATAGGTTAGGGTTGCTCATGACCTGGTATTTGAACGAAACACCAACTGATTAATGTGTTAAACCAAACCAAATAGTGCGGAATCCTATTTGATTGACGATCCAATCAATGAGAACGCACGTAGAAACAATAACGTATTGAATCTAGCGTCAAGAATCGATTAAGAATCGATCTACAACGTTCTATGAACTTGGAGTACGAACTTAGAGGCTTCTGGACGGCTAGGATACGTCTGGAGTCGAAGTGGATTGAATTTTAGGTTCACTAGCCCTTTTTGGAGGCGGCACAGAGTTCCTCTTAGAAGAGCTAGTTGTAGTTGCAGAAAGGTCAATTTTCCTCCTCGGTGTCTGGGAATAAGGACAGTGAGACGCTATATGACCATACTCTCCACAGTTATAGCAAGATCTGCTTTTAACTTGATGGTTTCTATTTTTTGGTGGAGATGCAGATGTCACACAGTTGACCTTATTATGTTTGGATTGAGACACTTCTTTGTTAGATGTACGAGTTAGTTTTACAAACTTAATTGCTTTACCTGGTTTTACATCTTTGATCTCTTGTTTACCTGGACTGTGACATGATGCACGTGATTGGTTAGGTTTTATAGTCTTTTTAGATTCTTGTTTGACTTTGTTTGATCCTGACTTTAAACTAACCTTTTCAAATTCTTTTTCCAGGTTAACACAAGGCATCTTTCCAATTGCCTTTGAAGTGGCCTCCTTCTGTTTAGAGTCAGATTCACTTGATTTACCTATGGAATTTGGATCATTAACCAGAGGAGTGGACACCATGTGATCCTTGATGGGGTTATTGTTAATTGGTTTACTTTTTATGTTCATCAAGGTCTCAGGCGGTGGTGGAACCACTTTGTATCCCAGCCCCTCCCTATTATTTCTCTCTCTCACTAAGTGTTCGACAATGTGTGATGAGCTTGTCCAACTATGCAGTTTTTGTTTTAACAAGTTGACTTCTACTTCTAAAACTACTTTTTTCTTCTTAGTGTCCTCTAGGGAGTTTAGATAGTACCTAATGTCATTCGCTTGGTTAAAAGCAACTACCTCAGTTTCCCTAAGCTGCTGATTCAATAGTTTTGATACAAAAATTGTGTTTTTGCATCAAAAACGCAATCCTTCTATGTCTAACGGAGTCTTAGATGTTCCTGATCGAAAAGTGTAGTTTTTCCAGCATACGGCTATTAGGGTTTGGTAAAATTTGAGTTTTTACGGCCAAAACAAGTTTAACCTACGAATTATCAAACTTCAACAAGTTCAGTCGCACGATTGGCTCAATCGCACGACTGAGTTCATTCGCATTCTCCAACTTAAGACCTGGTATTTGAACGAAACACCAACTGATTAACGTGTTAAACCAAACCAAATAGTGCAGAATCCTATTTGATTGGCGATCCAATCAGTAAGAACGCACGTAGAAACAATAACGTATTGAATCTAACATCAAGAATCGATTAAGAATCAATCTACCGCGTTCTATGAACTTGGAGTACAAACTTAGAGGCTTCTAGATGGCTAGGGTACGTCTGGAGTCGAAGTGGATTGAATGCTTTTCTTTTTCCACGAATTAGGCGGTATTTATAGGTTAGGGTTGCTCATTCAGGCGACTGAACCATTAGCATGGTTCATTCGTGCGATTGAGCCATACGGTTGATCCATTTGCACGACTGAGTATTCATCGTGCGACTGAGCCAATCTCATGTTATAGTCATACGACTGATCCAGTCTCCTGGTTCAGTCGTGCGACTTAGTCATTCGTATGAAGTTGTTCATGCATATGGTCCATTAGCATGGGCCATTCGCATGATGACTTCATGTTATTAAGTTTGAATGTATTAATTGTCATAACATTATTTATATTAATTCAAACAACCACAAACCTATATAATCAAGTCAATATGCGTTGAACCACTCATTAATGAAATATTAAACATTATAAACACAACCAAACATTTGTATTTCATTAAGTACCCAACGATTACATAAGTGTAAGACAATAAAGACATATTACATTCGGATCAGAATCTAGGTACATATGTATCAACAAACTCCCCCTTGGACCTAGATCTTTCTAATGTCTTACCTTCTTCATAACCTCTTCGTACTTCTTGTACTTCTCCTCTCTTGTGACTCCTGCGTGTATCTCAAACGAAAAACAGAGTCATATCACATTTTGGAATTTGAGGGCTTGTACAATATCTTCCGTGTCATAGAACAGTGGCCACTTGTATAATGTGTATACATCATCAACAAAAAAGTATGTGAGCCACATTGGGTCAAATACCCTGATAGTATCCATTCTGCCCTCTCTGTTAAGAACTATGACCGCCTCCCCTGTTCTCTAATCATAGTACCACCACTTAAAGTGTGGAGTGAAGTCCTGTGGCATTTTCCTGAGAGGGATTCTTGACATTGTTCTTGGGGGACTCCACTTCAGCACTATCTTGGGCTTTCTAGTTATTAGATCAACTTCAGAACGTTTGATATACCTCGTAGGTTGTTGAGGTTTGAAGTTGACCCACCTGGTATGGTACTCTTTCTTCAGTGCAGCCTCAAACCAGCCTGACATCTTCCTTGGGTCAGCATATAGTAGCTTCATATAGCCAGTTGGTTGAGCTCAAAACCAGGTAGAGACTTTAGATCATGCGGGAATCTAAATTACTCAATACCCTTCTCTCTCTTTACCGCGTATATGTTAAGATCATCAAAATAAGCCCACGCGATAATCTTGCCTGACACCTTGTGATGTTTCTTCACGTTGTAGAGCTTGGTGTAGACATTCGGTTTAGGAGCAGCACGTTGTGCTCGGATCTCCTCAAAACATGCAGCCCATTCAGCCTTTCTGATATCAACATCGGTGTCTGAGGCTTGGGCTTGTTCTTAATCTTCTCAAATTCTTGCTCCATCAGATCCAATATCTCGAATGTATCACTGACTAGGGAATCACCCAGATTGGGGACCACATTTCCCTCTTGTCAGCGTACTTGGGATAATTTTCTGTTGTGATGTCCTCGATCTCTATCTCATTAATGTTGTTCGCTCATCGTCATGTCCTTTTCAAGGTTGGAGCATCTTTTACAATCTCATCGGGATTAAGCTTGAACAGTTCAGCAATTTGTTCGTCAGTGAGGTTGTGAATTATTTCCCCTTCTTCAGGGGTGTAACTCACTGATCTCCTGACAATCCCTTACAGATCAAGAATCATGGTTAGTTGAGTCTTGACCTGTTGAAGGGGTTCAGCATCGTATTTGTCACTTGAAACTGTGGATCTGCTTGATTTAAACATTTAACACATCAAACATTAGTTGATAATAAAGACATAACCATAATAATCAGAAACATAACTATTTATATACATATAAATATGTATTTCATTAATTTCATACATGATCCAAATACAAAAGATTTTAAATAACAATAAAACATCTAAGCATTACTCTTGTCCTGGATCATGTGTTCTTCTGCTGTCGGTGCTGATGTCGAGGCACCCAGATCTTGAGTCTTTTTGGTCCGCCTCTCACTGGCTTCCTGTGCACCCGAAGCAGAAGAGTCATCATCATCATCAGCAGCATCTGTATCACCAAGATGATCATCACCATCATCATCACTTTCATCATCATTTGTCTCATCTTCTCCTCCATCCCCTTCTCCGATCTTTAAGGGTTCGTCTCTGGACCCTTTTAACTTTAGTAGGATGGACTTGTTTGCAGCCTCCAGCTCCTCAAATTCTTTTTGTGTTGCTCCTAGAGCTGAGACATCTGATGAGCCTGCTCATCGATCAATCGAGCCTGATGCGACAACTGCTGAGATTGGGCAGTGGTCAGGTCTATAAGCTGTCGTACTGAGTGCTCTTCTCCTCATCTGTAGCTAACAGCCTCAGCACCATACGGTTGAGTGCAGAGAGTTGTTCCTCTACCCCACTAGGAGGCAGAGGTGATCCTGATGAATATGGGGTGGAAGAAGATGGCGCTGCAGGATGGCTAGTGGTGGTGGTGACAGTGGTGAAGATTGGGGGTAGTATAGGTGAAGGTGCTGGTGGTGTGGGTGTGGAAGATGTGGTGAAGATTGGGTGTAATATAGGTGAAGGTGGTGGTGGTGTGGTGTGGCAGATGTGGTGACTGATGGTGTGCTGTAGAGGTGGTAGTGGTAGTGTTGTGGTGGTGGCTGTGGTGGTTTTATGGTGGTGATGAAGGTGAGTCTACGCTTCTTCTTCTTCATTCGTGGGGCTGAGCCATCCTCTTCTTCCTTGATCCTGTCGAGGAGGATGCTCCCCCTAGAACACTGCGTGGCGGATCGGGAGCATATGTAGGGTCAGCAGCTGTCTCTTCCGATCCATCGGGGCATTCACCAACCGCCTGGAGCCCTCGTTCTGTGGGAATGACTTTACTTCCCACAGTCCAAGTCAGAGGCTCCTCATCCGACTCCTCCTCTTCCTCACCAGGTATGAACCCTATGGAACCCAGCAGACTCTGCTATATCTCTAGTGGGGGCAGATACCGAGATGTACTATCAGTATTGGGGCCCCTTGGTCGAGTGGGCAATGTATCTCCAGCATCCCCGCTATCGTCATCATCAGAGTCGTGCTCTGGGAGCTGTAGCTGCTCACATCGGAGTCACTATCTACGTGACGCCACTGACGTCTTCCTGGCGCCACGTACTCTCATTGGCTATATGGCCTATCAGTCTCTTTACCTGGGGCTTTACCTGCTTACCCCCGGTACCTCTCATACGACCCAGGGTCGTATCGTCCATGATCTCTAAGCCCCTGCATCGTGCGCTCCTTTGGAAGTGATGGCCTTCTCATTGAAATCAACTGCAAGAATTTGGGGTACATGCCAAAACCCTCCTTACCCTTTGCCTCTAGATTCTCCACAAGGTAAGAGAAGATCATGCTCGAGAAGCTGAAGGGGTGGTTCAGCACCAGTGCCACATAGGCATTCTGAATCTAGTCTGAAAGATCATCAAACCCACCCCTTCTGGAAGCAATGCACTTCAGAATGACATGTGCTAAGTAGTTGTACTGGGGACACAGGTTGCTCTTGTTGAGCACACCTGAGTTGATGTCCCCAACGTACTTAATCCTCAGGAAACATCCTCTCACCATAAGTGGGTGAAGTCTGGTGGGTGATCAGTATCGTCCTCAGCTCAAGTACTCTCTGAATATCGGCAGCAGTAATATCAATAGCCATGCCACAGATAGAGCTTCTTATGCTATACCACTCACGTGATCGATCAACAGAAGCATTCTCCCAAAAGCCTGGTGTAAAGACCTGTAGGAGTGCATGGAGTAGAGATGGCCTTGTGGATCCTTGATCGCCTGAGAAAAGCGTGATCTCTGGAAACTCGGCACCATTCCAAGTAGTATGGTCTAGATGAGCACATATATTGTGCTTAGGGTTGATAGACCATCTATCAGCCATCAATCTGAAACACAAGACACATAACATTAGATAATCACATACCACAAATCAGTTCTAAGTATCTTGTTTGAATTCATTTTGATTCATTCATGCGAATGAATCATGCGACTGTGGTCAGTCGGTTGTCCTATCATGCGACTGGACTCATTCGGGTGAATGAACAGGCGACTGAGTTCAATGTGTTGGCTGAGCCTGTGATTGGTTCAGTCGGCCAACTGAGCTCATTCACATAATCCATTCGGCCGATTGACCCATTCGGCCGGCTCAATCGTGCGATTGGGGTTCATCCAGACGACCAGTCGCATGACCCACTGTTCGGTCGACTGAGGTTCGAATCTTGACCAATTCATGTAATTAAACATGGTTTAATGGTTCTTTAACTCGCAATCTCATAACTAATAACCTATTAAACTTATTTTTAACATTTTACTTAGTTTCAGTAGTTATTGGGTCATTTAAAGGTTCGGTTCTTGTTTCAATCAAACATCACAAATTAGGGCACATTTCTTCTTCTTATTTCTGTGAGATTTCATCTTATTATACCTGTATAAATGCAAACACACGTTAGAAGATCAAGAAGATGTACAATCGAGGTCCAAAGAAATTTGGGTAGCGTAACAGTACAATGTGCGATATAAGGGCGATTGGGAGTGGTGAGGAGAATGAGATCGACTATGGCCTTTGTATACTGAATCTGAGTTCATCGGCCAACTGGCCTCATTCGCTCAGTTCATTCGGGCGAATGAAACTCAGTCGGGCGATTGACTCAATCGATCACATTCAGTTGGCCGACTGAAGCTCAGTCGTCGACTGACTCATTCGCACACTCTCATTCGGTTGAATGGGTCAGTCTGATAAGCCATTTGGGTTATTGGTTCATACTCATGTCCATTCGGCTATTTAATGCATGAGTATGGTCCATTCGCATGATTGGTCCATACTCAGGGTCCAGTCGTGCGAATGGGTCATACACTTGACATTTTTCTGAGTTTATGACAATTTGACATTTAATCCCTTTTAAACTGTTAATTTAACATTATCAAAATTTGATCATCTCAGACATGATCATTTTAGACTCAAAAACTTTTGATCACCTCAGACATGATCCTTTTAAGACATTTTGTCACCTCAAACGTGACCTAATTTTTATTTGAAAGCACGTGTGGTCACCTCAGACGTGACCTTTCAGATGATAAGGTCCCTTATCAACTTCCATGACATAGTCCAATACTACAAACAACTGAAATAGATTAACTTTGTACTTACATAAAAGAACTAGAACTGAAAATTACACTAGGACATGTTTTTGTGTTTTTTGTGAGGGTTAATTCCTAAGATGTACCTCTAAGGAATAATTCTTCTCAGAGGACAGCCTTAATCTTTTAAACCATACATGGACCAATTCAAGCTGGAATCATACAGGATATTCAGATCATTTGGGACAAGTTAGCTAAACCTTAGATGCTCTTTCCTTGTTTTTCTCTAGAGTCATTTAGCAAATTTAGGAAATCATACTAGTACTATTAGGTCCCCACACGGATTTGAACTTTCAAGAATTATAGCCAGAGTGATTGTCAGTATACTTGTCCTCTTAGATCCATACACAGACTTTCAACACAGTTTGGTGATCGTTTTAAGGTTTGTTTATTTCAACAAGCATTTGTGGATCCCACACTTATATGGTAATCAACATTCCTCAGGAGATTTTTTAGCGGTCTTAGGGTAGAATTCAAGAAGAGACTATTCTTAGAACTTTCAAAGAGAAGCCAATCCTCAGGTCAGTGCCATCCTACAGCAGAGAGGCGGCAAACAACAATGAGTTCTAGAATATATAGGTTATGCTTATCCTCAGGTCAGTGCCACCGCACAGCAGAGAGGCACATAACCTATCTTCTTGTTTAAGCATTTTTTCTTCTTTTTGCACAGATCTCACCAACAACATAGGTTATCAGTTTGATTGTATTTGCATTTTTCATGTGCTTTTGCTCATGCTTTGGTCTTACGCACACTTTTGTGGCGTTTATTCTGCTCGTCACCTCTTATTGGAATCTTGTGATTGTGTTAACCAGGGATAAGGCATTACCACAGCTAGTCAAACATTTTAGTTTAATCTTGAGATCACCCAAAGGTCTAGTCATCTATTGTGTTGAATTTACCGACATATCATCTGTGGTCTAGCAACCTCTAGGTCTACTTTCTTTATGTTACCTTAGTAGTAGTTAGCTTATCTATCATATTTCCTTTTATATTGCTTAGACTACATAGACTTATACTTGAACTTTGCATCTTTTTCAATTTTGAATTTTAAAGTCCCAAATGGTTTGTACCTGTGTACTATATTCCAAACATTGAATCGGTATCACACATACGATCTTATTATTTCAGCTTGCCTCTCCTTTTCCCTCGTTTTTTTAGACCTATTCTCCCCCTAAATATAAAACCACTATGATTTGCATTTTAGGATTTTAATGGCAACGAAAGACACTAATTGTAATTAAACTAATTAAACAAACACAAAAAACAAACTAAAATAACACTAAAATTTAAAAATTAAAGAAACTAGACACGACGTATCGGACTACACATGGTCATCTTCAGGAATGACCTCACTTTTCTTTTTAACGCCATTGACCTCTAACAGATATAGAAAACATGGTTTGTCAAAAGCCTTTGTATAAAGGTCAGCGTTTTGAAAACAATGTTTATTTTTATCACATCGATTAAATTCTTTTCAAAACAGTCACGTATGAAGTGATATTTGATTCCGATGTGTTTGGTCTTAGGATGTTGGACGGGTTTTTAGTGACTGCAATCGCAGCAAGTTATCAACAAGATAGGAGTGGAAGTGAAATGCAAACCGTAATCCCGCATTTGCTGTTGAATCCTTATGATTTGAGAACAGCAGCTTGCAGCAGCAACGTATTCGGCTTCACAGGTTGACAATGCAACCGAGGTCGCTTCTTACACTGCCAGGTTACTAATCTTCTCCCAAAGAACTGACACCCTGCTGATGTAGACTTGTAGTTCATCTTGCAGCCACCGTAATCCGAGTCACTATAGCTGTAAGTTCAAAGTCATCATCATGAGGATACCACAACCCAAGTGTGGGTGTGCCCTTCAGATACGAAATATCCTTTTGACCCCAATTAGATGGTTCACCTTAGGCTTTGCCTGATATCGTGAGCATAAACATGTAGCATACATGATATCAGGTCTTGAGGCAGTGAGATACATAAGAGATCCAATCATCCCTCGGTACATTAGGTATCTACCAGGTCACCATTCTCATCGGGTGCAACATCATGGTTTGTAGCCAGTGGAGTGCCAGCTATGGAAGCATTCTCCATGTCAAATCGAATGAGAATATCCCCTACATACTTGGTTTGATGTAAGAAGATCTCATTTGGTATCTGATCCACCTGTATCCCAAGAAAGAACTTCATCTCCCCCATGGCACTCATCTCAAACTCCGCCTTCATTACTGCTTCAAATTCTTTGCATAATTCTTCGTTCTTTGAAGCCCGTATAGAGCCTTGTCGAGTTTTGTAAACTCATCCCGATGATATGGATCCTCAAATCCCTCGGGTTGACTGACATACACTATTTCTCTAATCTCACCATGAAGGAATACACTCTTAACATCTAGTTGATAACTTTGATTTTCATATAAGATGCATAGGCAAGGAAGATGCGGATGGCTTCCATCCTTGCCACTGGCGCAAATACTTCATTGTAGTCGATACCTTCAACTTGTCGAAAACCCTGAACAACAAGCCAAGTCTTTTTCTGATGATCACTCCCTGATCATCTTTCTTATATTTCAAGACCCATTTGGTGCCAATGACTTTAGCACCTTTAGGTCTATCCACTAGTGTCCATACACCTAACTTCTTAAACTGAAGGAGTTCCTCCTGCATGGCACTAACCCAAGCCTCATCATTTAGTGCTTCACTCACATACTTTGACTCAAACTAAGACACAAAGCAGCGGTAGGCACCGTCGTAAAGGTATCCTTTTTCCAGCACAAAGGCATAATCAGTTGTGTATAGCTGATTTCTAGTCTGAACCCCAGATCTCACATCTCTTATAATATTATCCAAAGGATGATAGACATTTAGACGTGAGACAAGAGTTTTCGGAACAACCACCTCAGAGTCAAGATTGTGAACATTTGGTTCTAGATCTGAGGCAATAGGAGTCCGAGGTCCTGAAGATTCAAAAACATCACTAGCCGATGTTTGTGAACTTGTGGTAGTCGGAACCTGTACATCCTGGTTGATCTGATCATTTTCTTCATTTTCTTCATCAGAGGAGGAGTCACTCACATCAACTGCTCCCCCTGAGTTGGTAGGATCATGACTTGTTGAATCTTGAGACGGTGTGTTCAAGACATCGTACATCATCTTGTTTGTTAACTCATCTTCTGAAGAAGAAAGAGGTATGTTGAAGGACTTGAAGAATCCATCATAGTCGAAAAAGTAAGCAGGCCTTTTTCCAGAAGGCGGTGTGATATATCTCTGAACATCAACATTACACCAGATCTCTACTTGACCCGTTGAGTTGTTGTAAACTCTCTTGTTCGGTATGTTGTATCCTAGAAAGATCCCTTCATCAACCTTCTCACTGAATTTTCCCTTCCGAGTCTTCTTCAGCAGGGTGCACGGAGCACCAAACGGCTCGAGATATTCCAATTTAGGTTTACGTCGCTGTAATAACTCGTAGCACGTTTTTCCATGGCGTTTTACTACCAGAACTCGATTAAGAGTATAACATGCATTTGCCACTGCTTCATTCCAAAATTGGATAGGCAGTTTCGAGTCTGCCAGCATAATCCGTGCCGTCTCTATTAAGTTGTGGTTCTTCCGTTCAGCAACGCCGTTCATCTGAGGGGTATAAGCCAAGGTAAATTGATGCACAATTCCCTTTTCCTTGCAATAGTCCTCCATCCTCTGATTCTTGAACTCGATTCCGTTGTCTGAGCGCACCTGTCATACCTTCAACTTGTATAGGGATTCCAGTGTAGTTACCAATTCCTTGAAGGATTCAAATGTTTCTGATTTGGATTTCAGAAACATTACCCAAGAGAACCTTGAGTAGTCATCAATAACTACTTAGCAATACAAGTCGCCTGCGATGCTTCTTGTACTGACTGGACCAAACAAATCCATGTGAAGGAGCTCAAGAGAAAGTTATATAGAATGAACTTTCTTTTCCTTATGAGACTTCTTCGTCTGTTTGCCCTTTTTGCACGCAACACAAAAATCCGGGAGTTGGAAGTTTTTGACATTTACTCCTCTCACAAGATCATTCTTGATCAAGTGATTCATTTTCCTCGGATTTATGTGTTCCATTCTCCTATGCCAGGAGATGGATTCCTTCTTAGTAGCTTTGGACAAGAAGCATTTGACTTCACGATCCGTTGTGGAGGCCTTTGAGAGATCCAAGACATAAAGATCATTATATCTTGAAGCTGATATTATAGTCCTTCTTTAGAACGTAACACTTTTTGTTGACAAAAACTACCTTGAATCCTTTATCACAGATTTGAGAAACTGAAAGCAAGTTATTTTGTAATTGTTGGACATAGTTTACCTTATCAAACTTAACTTTCTCATTTCCCACTTCTCCTTGGGCTGTGATGTACCCGCCTTTGTTTCCAGCAAATGAAACATATCCTCCTTTAATTTGTCTGACATTTGATAACAGAGCTCTGTTTCCTGTCATGTTCCTGGATGCTCCGCTATCTACAATCCACGTGTTAGTCTCAGCACTATAGCGAACACCCTGCACAATCAATGAAAACATTAGTTCATGTTAGGAACCCAAGCCTTAACTGGCTTGGGTTTCCCTGAGGCATCACACATCATAAACTCAACCCATTGACCCTTTGAGGTTGAGGGAAGCTTAGATTTATGTTTGTTCTCATTTTCAGACACTGAGGAGGTTTTTTCTTTCCATAATCCAGATTTATGTAAGGCCTGTTTGTGATAAACAGATGACAGGCTAATGGATTGAACTTTAGGTTCACTAGCCCTTTTTGGAGGTGTCATAGAGTTCCTCTTAGAAGAGCTAGTTGTAGTTGCAGAAAGGTCAACTTTCCTCCTCGGTGTCTAGGAATAAGGACAGTGAGACGCTATGTGACCATACTCTCCACAGTTATAGCAGGATTTGCTTTTAACTTGATGGTTTCTATTTTTTGGTGGAGATGCAGATGTCACACAGTTGACCTTATTATGTTTGGATTGAGACACTTCTTTGTTAGATGTATGAGTTGGTTTTACAAACTTCGTTGATTTACCTGGTTTTACATCTTTGATCTCTTGTTTACCTGGACTGTGACATGATGCACGTGATTAGTTAGGTTTTATAGCCTTTTTAGATTCTCGTTTGACTTTATTTGATCCTGACTTTAAACTAACCTTTTCAAATTCTTTTTCCAGGTTAACACAAGGCATCTTTCCAATTGCCTTTGAAGTGGCCTCCTTCTGTTTAGAGTTAGATTCACTTGATTTACCTATGGAATCTGGATCATTAACCAGAGGAGTGGACACCACGTGATCCTTGATGGGGTTATTGTTAATCGTTTTACTTTTTGTGTTCATCAAGGTCTCAGGCGGTGGTGGAACCACTTTGTATCCCAACCCCTCCCTATTATTTCTCTCTCTCACTAAGTGTTGGACAATGTGTGATGAGCTTGTCCAACTATGCAGTTTTTGTTTTAACGAGTTGACTTCTACTTCTAAAACTACTTGTTTCTTCTTAGTGTCCTCTAGGGAGTTTAGATAGTACCTAATGGCATTCTCTTGGTTAAAAGCTACTACCTCAGTTTCGTTAAGCCGTTTATTCAATAGTTTTCCTTGTAACTGTGCTCGTTTTGTTTTAACACTCTATTTTCCTCTGTGCATAGTTCCAGGTCCTTTACTAAGCTATCATTATGATCTAATAACCTAGCAAATTTTGAATCTATACTTTCTCTGAATTTATTACATTCTAAGCAAGCATGATTATTAAACAGCTGGTCAGTAGTACTTACCTGAGATGTTGAAGAGGAATCAGCCATGAGAGCAGACTCGGTTGTCTCTGGTTCTGGTGATTCAGATGATGATGTAGATTTATCTGGCCTTATCCTGACGATTAAAGGACAAGAAGGGATTGCCATTACCTGTCTTCTTTGGTTTTACACAGTCCCTCTTAAAGTGTCCCTTCTCACCACAGTTGAAACAAGTAACCTTTGACATGTCAAATCCAAAGGTTGTGTCTTTTGTGGCAACCAAGTTCTGTCTGGTCTTTTTGACAAACTTTTTAGCTCGTCGGATAGCACTTGCCAGAGCCCACATTATGTCCATCCGTTCCAACTCCATCTCATCCACCTGCTCATAATCTTCATCTGCCAGGTGGCAGTTTCCTATCTTTCCAGCAACTAATCCATCATAGGATTGAACCACCGCAGCTAAGAGGTCCATATGTTCTCTGGCCACCTCCACAGTCACATTCCCGAAGTTGTCAGTTTTAGTTTTGATGCGTTAGCCTTAGGTATCATATATTGGGTGCTGGACGACCCTGACGTTTCGGATCCTGAAGTTAAGGGTTGTGCTGGAACTGCTGCGCTTGAGATGAAGGCGGTTTGCAGTGGTGCTCCAGATGTCTTGACCGAAGGAGTAGCATTGTAGAGTGCAGGATTCTGATTGTAGTTAGCCTTTTGGGCTCGATACTTCATCCTAAGCTCATCTTCTCTCAGTTTCAGAATGAAGTCATTTATATCTAACTTCGAGAGCATTCCATTCTGTCTGAGATTTGAAACAAACGAAGCCCATTTTTCTGGTAATCCATCAGCAAAGTTGGATACCTTATCCTCCATCGAAGTAACCACTCCATGAGTGTGCATCTCACTTATCAAGTGGTAGAATCTATCGATCACATCATCAAGGCCTTCTTTTCCTAGAGAAGAGAAGTTGTCAAACTCCTTCTTCAAGGCTTTTGCCTTGATGGCCTTCAGAGAGGCATTTCCGTCATACCTCTTCTCCAACGCATCCCAAAGTTTCTTTGCTTGAGTATACTCCGAATACTGATGGAAAATATCCTTCGGAATAGACTGAGTACGCAAAGCGTAGACTTTCTTCTCAGCGTTATGTTTTACCTTCTGTGCATCCGACATACCACTTAGAGTAAGTTTTACTCCGTCAGCTCCTACTGGAATGTTGTACCCCGACTCTATTGCCTCCCACAAATTTGTATCTACTCCATTTAAGTAGATTTCGAAACGTTGCTTCCATTGTGGGTAGTCGTCTAACGTGATAAGCTTCGGGGGTTTATTGTGAATTCCCACTTCGTTCTCCAACAACAGTAGATTCTGGATACGAGTATCTCTACTAGTTGTGTATGCTAAAAACTGATCCTCCATTTCACTTAACTTTACTGCTTAAAAAACTGCTGATGAATGCGAATGAAGGTATGCAAATGGGCTTGTTCGGGCGATTGAACAAATGCGGATGGTTCAATCGTGCGACTAAACAAATGCGGATGAGCCAGTCGTCCGAATGAACTAATGCGGTTGAGCAGTTCAAATGAAGTTCTCAGTTGTACGAATGAAGGTACGAATGAGTCCAATCGTGCGGTTGGAGAATGCGAATGAACTCAGTCATGCGATTGAGCCAATCGTGCGACTGAACTTGCTGAAGTTTGATCATTCGTAGGTTAAACTTGTTTTGGCCGTAAAAACTCGAATTTTACCAAACCCTAATAGCCGTATGCCGGAAAAACTACACTTTTCGATCAGGAAACGTCTAAGACTCCGTTAGACACAAAAAGATTGCGCTTTTGATGCAAAAACACAATTTTTGTATCAAAACTATTGAATCAACACGTAATCAAGAGCCAAGCTCTGATACCACTTGTTAGGACCTGGTATTTGAACGAAACACCAACTGATTAACATGTTAAACCAAACCAAATAGTGCGGAATCCTATTTGATTGGCGATCCAATCAGTGAGAATGCACGTAGAAACAATAACGTATTGAATCTAACATAAAGAATCGATTAAGAATCAATCTACAGCATTCTATGAACTTGGAGTACGAACTTAGAGGCTTCTGGACGACTAGGGTACGTCTGGAGTCGAAGTGGATTGAATGCTTTTCTTTTTCCACGAATTAGGTGGTATTATAGGTTAGGGTTGCTCATTCGGGCGACTGAACCATTAGCATGGTTCATTCGTGCGATTGAGCCATGCGGTTGATCCATTCGCACGACTGAGTATTCAGTCGTGCAACTGAGCCAATCTCATGTTATAGTCATACGACTGATCCAGTCTCCTGGTTCAGTCATGCGACTGAGTCATTCGTATGAAGTTGTTCATGCATATGGTCCATTAGCATGGGCCATTCGCATGATGACTTCATGTTATTAAGTTTGAATGTATTAATTGTCATAACATTATTTATATTAATTCAAAGAACCACGAACCTATATAATCAAGTCAATATGCGTTGAACCACTCATTAATGAAATATTAAACATTATAAACACAACCAAACATTTGTATTTCATTAAGTACCTAACGATTACATGAGTGTAAGACAATAAAGACATATTACATTCAGATCAGAATCTGGGTACATATGTATCAACAGTATAGTTATTGGAGGATATACTACATGCATCAGTGAAGATAAAAGATGATACTGCTAAAGATGTTTAGTTCACATTGGATATACTCACCGTTATCCTTCTCTAGAGAAGATATACTTGCCACCTTTCTGGAAGTATTTATTGTATATGGTTATCCATTGCCTTAGCAATCTAAAGGCTGGCATGGACAGTCTAAGCGCCATATTTGGATCTTTACTGGATTCTCTGGTTCATCATCTTTCATACAACATCTCCACAAACATATTTTCTGATATGCAAAAGAATGCCATTGCTTCACCAAGGAAGAAGTTCACTATGTATCCATGGTTTATTCAGATAATAATGAATGCTGCTCATCCTGAGTTAGCTATATCTGATTCATCTACATGTTCTGTAATGATGATGAAGAAAGATAATTACACTTATCTAATGGGAGCAAGGGGAAATGCATGGGATGGATCACATTTTGGCAAACTTGGTAGATTTGTGGATGGTTTTCGAGCTGAAGCACAGACTGATATTGCTCATGTTCATAGAGATAGTACAGTTGGTACATCATCTAGTGCTACTCAATAAGCACCTGAGAGTTCTCGTACTAGTGAAAAGTCTGCTGAAGAAGAGGTGAATGAGTGGTTAGAAGGTTGAGGAGATTACAGTGAGACTGATAGTGATCAGATTAGGAATGTGCTTATGTGCTGTAAGAATGTCCTGGAATAAGAGAAACACTGTCAAAACGTACTGCTAAGGAACATGATGTTGATTATGTTCCAGTAGATACTCTTATATTGACATGAGGCCTAAGGAAGAGGATGGCAAGGGTGACTGGTGAGATTTCTAGTGGTAGGGGTAGAGGACGTGGTGTGTTGAGAAAGCGTCGGACTCCAATGACCACTGTGACGACTAAAGATGTTGTGCATTATGATATTCCAGTTATAGTTAGTGAGGCTGCTACTCTAATGATAGGCACAAAATCTACAACTATGACATTACTTTTATGCCTACTACTGCTGATACTTATGACATTTTGAGGACTCCTCCGAGACAGTCTGTTCATGATGATTTATTTGGAGATACAAACTTCATCAACACTACTCTAGAACCCAGACCTCATCCTGAGACATATACTCTATCTCCAACAAGAGTTACCTTGGAGCAAAGAGTTAGTACACTTGAGAGGGAGATGTTGGAGAAATCTCAAGTTATTGATGATTTATATAGAAGAGTGTATGAAAGGGATGAAAGGACACAGAGTTTGGAAAGTCAACACCAATTTATGCTTTCTTATGTTTAGATTATGGAGCAGAATCTGAGAGATCTCACTTCTCGTGTGTATTCATCTTTTGCACACCACCATACCACAGAAGTTGGAGATTCTAGTGGACAACAAGTTGTTGGTCCTGATCAGATTGTTGAGCCAGTTCATGATACAAAACATGTTGTTAATCATGTTGCTACAAAAGGGAGAACAAACAATGTTGTTGTTGATCAAGAGCCTAGTCCAGATGTTTCTAATCAGGTTACTGAGGATCGACCTGTATCTTTATTAAAAAGGTGTTTGTGGAGCCTGAACACATGATGCCTATTCTTGATCGAGTCAATGATGATGAGGACTTGGATATGATTGATTATGATGATAGTGATAAGGATAATGATAATGAGGTTGATGATGATGATGTTAATAAAGATGGTGGTAGTGGTGATGATGATGGTGGTGGTCGAAATAAAGATGATGATGATTAAGGGGGAGATATGGGTGCTGCTACTGGTACTTCTGGTCATCAAAAACTGCTAATGTCTCCTGACCAAGTCCTAATGATACAGTTGACTATACACTGTTAGATCCTGCCACTGAAACTGAGTATGAGAAGGAATTCTATTCATTTCAGCAACATATTAGAGGAAGAGGAGAGTGTAGATTTTGAATCTTTTGATGACTTAGAAGAAGATGTCAGTGAGTTTAGTATTACAGAAGCCACTGACAAGACATTAGACCAAACTGTAAAATGGATGTTCGTCAGTTGGTGATCTTACAGTTGCTGCACCTCCACCGCCAACTTATGTTCATACTCTATGACATTCCAAACCTTTCACAAGGTACAAAATTCAGAGCCGATTATCAGTTGGGCGTATGATGAGGAAAAGAAGTTATATGTGATTAAGAGAAAGGCTGAAGTGATAGAATATTTCCAAGATGAGCACGACTTTCATACTCTTAAAGCATCAGACTTGTATGTTATGGGTCGTGTTCCATTCATCCATCCAAGTAACTATGGAAAGTGTAATTGGATAAGGAATATGATTTAGAGACAGAGCAAGACCAACTTCAAAGACTTTAAGACAACGAAATCCAAAGTCATTGAAAATAAGAACCGTATTGATCCAAACACACGGAAACCGATGAAGATACGAGTTTATAGACATCCAAGATATGTGAGGAAGATCCCCATACATGCTCCAGTGGCAGTTAACAACTTATCAAAGCTTATCGGGTGGAGTTGTGAAAAGGAGACGGGTCATGCGTTGATTAAGTACTGCGTAGACAAAGAGTATCGTATCATCGACCCTGTGGATTTGCTAAAGTTTGGAAAAGAAGTTTTGATGAAGTTGCAGGCTTGTCCGATTGTAGCTAATGAATCTGTTCATCTACTAGCAGCACAGTTTGGTTGGTTGATTATGAAGGCCCCGGATAACAAGACGTATGCTTATGGGGGCAGTTAAACATGGATAACGCGGACTTTTGAATAACATTGATTTACCAAGCCTAGGGGGAGATTGTAGAGGTTGAACCTATAGGCTCGGGAAATCAAATCAAAGTGAAGAAAAAGTTCAAGTCAAGCGAAAAGAAGAACTTTCCACGTGACAAATTGTTGTCGCGCGAGAACTAGTTCTCGCATAAAAGATTGTTTTCCCCCGAGAACATACTAGTTTAGTATAAATAGCTAGTTTGTTTCGTTATTAAACAGCTTTTTTCATTTCCTGAATTTCGTAACTCAAGTGTAATCTTCAAAATTTAGAGAGCAATCAAGATAAGTTATTTACATTGTGTTCTTCATTTCATTACTTCTACTTCTTAATCCGTAATTGTTTACATTCCGCATTCACAATTACAAGATTGATCTAATTATTGTGACGATCCTTACACTACCATTAAACTTACATAAACCAATAACATAAAGTTGATCAATCAAACAAAGACCACATGCACATACCAACAACTGGACCGACAAACAATAAAACACCTTGGACAAAGAACATAAAGAAAAATTAACCCTATAAAGAACAATTAATGAGTAAAAACTGGTGGAATCTAGTCTTAACAGCAAGTTGCAAAACAATATATAAGAAACAATTGGGTAATGCAGAATTAACATTAGGTAATCAAAGTCATAAGCTCCACACTAACTCCACATAACGATCGACAACAATTCATAAAACTGCTTACTGCTTATAGTATTGTAATAGAAAGACAAAGATAACAACACATATCAAGGCAAAAAGCAAAGCAAGCCTAAAGATTCTCAAAAACCCTAACTCAAGCAACAAACATAGAAGCAAACTTAATCCTAGCAGGGGCGGGACCACCCAGGGTGTCCCAATGAGCCTAAAATAAAAATAATATTATATATATTTTTATATATAAAAAGTAAAAACAATCGGTCGATAATTAAAGTGTCAAAGGCAAAGCGCAATGTAGGAAAGGTGGACTAGAGCATGGTTGTTCAAACAACACATGGCTCGATTGAAGCTCATTCTTAAATAGCTCGAAAATAGATCACTCTAAATCAACTTGTTTCTACACTAGTCGAGTCGGCTTGGTTTGGTTTCTAAACAAATTGAGCTTGCTTGAGCCAAGGTCAGCTCGGGTCATGGCTTGATTGTTAATTTGCTCATTACCAATATTAAATTAATGCCTAAATTATTATTTATATAAATTGTAAACCTAAATTATGAATTATTATATAAATGGATTACATATGATCGTTTTTATGTTATGTAATGAATGAAGTATACAAAATACAATATAATCATAGGTTTTCAAATATCTATCTCGTATAATTTATCATTAAGTTAAAAATATATATATAATATAACAATCTTTATTAATATATACATATATAGATAAAAATAAAAATTATTCTTTAAAAGAAAATAAATAAAGTGACTCGTGAACCGGCTATAACAAATCGAGCCAAAGCCTAAAATTTGAGCTCGTGCTCGATTATTAAATGAGTAGAGTCTGAGCCCGCCATAGCTCGGTTCAACTCAACTAGTTTAATAGTCCAAGACCATAAGAAGACCTTGGAAAGAAAACAATAAAGGAAAACGTGTCCCACACAATGAAAACATTTAGATTAAAAAACAAAATGTAAAAACAACCACCTTGAAGAATTGAAACAACGAAAACACAAAAGAAAAAATTCCTATCACAAAATAGGGACGCAAACGAGCCGAGCTGCTAGTAAGCTACTCGTGATCGGATTACTAAAAAGCTTGAAACGAGCCGAGTTTTATCGAGCCTGAACTTCACATATCGAGCTTGAGCCTACTACGAACGAGTTTTTTGCTTATATATTAATTAATTAATATATTAGATATGTTATATAAATAATTTTATTATATATAAAATTACGGTAAAAACAATTAAATAATATGTATAATATTATATATTATAAGGCCCCGTTCTCGTGACGCTTACAGCTGGTCAATCATCGCACATAAAATATATATTTTCATTAAATAAAGAAAAACATTGCAGCGGAATCATCAAAATAGACATCTCATTTCATTATAAAAGCTTTTGCAAAACAATACATCGTTATCAAGTTACAAAATACATGTTGCATTATATCACAAAAACATTATAAAAATGGATGTCATCCAAAAATCCAAAAGAGCTGAGTAGCTGCCCCATGCCATCCTCATATTACTGGACAACTGGAAACACATAAAAGTCAGTGTTGCTGAGTGAGTTCTAGTTTTATATTAAAACATACTTTATCTTTCGCTTAAAACCGTTCTTTACTTTCTTTCGAATCATAACAGGCTTTAGAACGTGATCACACATCGTACGTACACATCGATAATAGTTATTATCTTCATCATTGTTCATTTTGTACATTTATTATCTTTCGTTTTCATCTAGGTCATGTCATGTGCTTAACCCCCCTCTAGAGCACCAAGCAATTCATCTAGATTCATTTTGTACAAAGACCCCATGCATCTGGTCAATCACAAAGATTAAACCCTGTGTGCATCCTCACGGGGTATTTAACTCGCACAAAGTTGAGCTGACAACCCCTCATTGGGTGTGAACCTCCATACATTTGCATAATCACACAGATTAAGCTCCAGTGTGCATCCTCATGGGGTAGCTAACCCGCACACGGTTGAGCTAACACTCCTCATTGAGTGTGAACCTCCATACATTTGCTTGCAAGCCTTTCTTTCGTTCGTTCATTCGTTAATGCATGCATTCTTTCATTTCGATCCTCTTTTCATTATTTTTCAGTTTACGTTACATAATACTATTCATTTCATTCATTAACATACAAAGTAAAGCCACGGGAAGACAATCATACAAAGCAAGGAACGACACCATAACAAACAGCATCACCATACACGACACCATCATACATACATAACATACATCATACATACCATCATGCATAAACATACAGTATCATACATCATCATACATGCCCATCATAATGCTTATGACCTCAAAAGTCAACTTACATGAACCCCCGGGAACCTCCCAAGTCAAAGCCTACCTCTACGCATCTCCCCGAAAGTCAAAAAGTTAAGCTATGCTTTTTCGGCGCACGAGTCTTATTGGGCATATAGGCACGCTTCAGCCGTATGGCCTCCTAGGCGACTAAACACTTAGGCGAATGAACACCAGGTGAATGGACCCTATGCGAATGGACCCTATGCGAATGGTCCTATGCGGATGGTCACTATGGGCGAATTAACCCAATGAGGATGAGTACCCAGGCGTATGGACCTCAGTCGCATGAGTCCCATGCGAATGAACCTCAGTCGCACGACTCACATGCGAATGAACCTCAGTCGCATGCCATTCGGTCGCATAGCCCTAGCTAATGCAGAATGCAGTTCATCCCAAACCTAATCTTCACTTTTCGGCCTCCAAACCCTCTCAAATCTATTCTAAGCTCAAATCAACCATCCTAAACCTTAGAAACACATACCACAACATCATTCAAGCACACACAAGCCCGAAAACAAATCCCACTCGCATCACACACAAAAACATACACACGGGTTCAACACACACTTAAAAAACAAGTTTTACTATGTGCTCCAGCCTTAAATCAGTTGAAAACATGCAAAAGAAGGGTCCAAGAACTCACACAAACAACCCTGTCAAGTAGAGCTTCAATCCAACCCGCTACACCTCAACTTTCACGCTCGAAACCAAGAAGACCGAAGCTTGAAACCTCTTTTCTCCCTCTCTTCTCTCTTTGGCCGAATTTTGTAAGTGTGGGGGAGGGTGTGGGCTGCCTTCCCCCTCTTATACCCTCACTTATTCAAGGTTTTCCTGTTTTGGCAAGTTTGGTCCCTCGACTTTGGACTTTATTTATTTTCTTTCTTTTTAGGCTTCAAAGAAAATAACCAAGTGTTACATATATAAAATATATAGTTATAAATGTATATTAAATAAATATAAAATAATAAACAAGTCGAAGTCGAACTCGAACTTAAATTTTAAAAATAAAACTCGAAAAAGGTGAACTTGAACTCAACCCCTCTTAAGCTAAAACAAGCTTGAGTTCAACTTGACTCGTGTGGATCCACTGCCACCAAACTACAAAGACAAGTTGGTTTTAACAAAAAAATTGGTTTTAACAAAAGAAAAGGTAAAGGAAAAAAAACCCTAGTATCAAGTAGCACTATAAATCTAGTTAGTAAATTATATAGATTTACAATGATAGTTTACATTCAACCTAACTATTATATTTTTTCTAGTTTTAATTACGATAGTAACATAATGGAAAACTTAACTAGATCATATTTTAAATTAATAAGTAAACAATATATCATATCACTTTATATATTTTATTATTTTAAAAAATACATATATACCATAACATCAAGAATTGTATTATCTACAAATTGAATATAACTAGTTTTTTGTTCCGCGCGTTGTGATGGTATTACGCCTAAGTTTTTATACAGCTACAAGACTCAGAAGTAGTAATTGTTGTGGCTGCAAATCGTTATCATGCCATTACAACGACAATTACGGTTTTCTCTTCGTCATCACCAAGCAGGGAAAACCAACTAAAAAGAAATAAACAATGAAACAATATATACAAAAACCAGTAATATGTTGATTTACCTGAGATTACTTTGAAATTACAACAATAGGAATTGAAAAACGTACTAACTATAACACAAATAAGATGAAGCAAACTTAAATCGTTTGAACCTTCAAACACTCTATCATGGTTATTAGGCAACAACAACAACAATTAAACATATATTTACACTTGAAAGTACTTTGAAAGAACTGCAAACAAATAAATAACAAGTCAAACACCACCAGCAAGACACAATGTAAATTCATTTTAACAAATCACCACTTCATATTTTTATAAAAAAAAGATTGAAACACCTAATTGACGTATGGCTAATCTTAATAGAGTTCACCTTCAATTTAATAGAAGAATAATGAAGTTGAAAATCCACACACTTTTTATACACACTCTTTCTCTCTCTAAATTAATAGCATATTCATCTCTTCAAAAATATTGAGCTTTTCATGAAGATAAATCCATTTATTGAATTTAAGAAAACCCATGTTAAATCTTTCTCTGTTTCTTGTAAAAATTCTTCAAAGATCCAAAGAAACACCTAACATCATTGATTCCAAATAGAAACCCCTAATATTACGTACCAACTAAACCCCAAAGAAATCACAAATTTTAAATCAATGCAAAACACGATACCCATCCAACGATGACCCAAAAGCTAACAACATAAGCAAAATCCTAAAATCGAATAGTATCACAATCGCAACACTACCAAGCAATAATCACCCATCATTACATAGTAGGGAAGGCAACATAACCAAGCACCATTGCCAGATACAGGATCCGATGGCCGGCGGTGCTGGAAACAGCATTGTCACGCGCACGTTGCGGCCTTCGCGACCACAATTGAAGGCAAACCAATGCAGTCGACACGACCAGCGGAGAAGGGTGAAAAATATATTTTTTTGTTATATTTGAGCTTCGGATTTATCAAGTTTTCTTCAAGAAAAGCTATTTTTTGTTATATTTGGGATTTCATCCTCTGCAATTATGATTTATCATATTATTGTCTACAATTATGTTTTTGGATTAAAATTATTTTACGTTCAATCTTTTGATTTGAAGACGATCTACTTCAACAATTTATCTTATAAAGAGGTATTACATGCTTTTACTTTTTAAATTTTTTATTTCTTTTTTATGTGTTATGTCATATTATTATTATATTGATTAGAATTCGTTTGATATGTGTAAATTGTTTTGACGTATCCAGAAATGTAATAATGAAAATCATACTTTTATTCCATAGTTAACTTTGACACCTTTAGACAAAAGGATTTCTTTTGAATTTTAAAGAAGACAATTTATGTTAGCAGTGTGTTTTGCAATGACGCTAAACAAGAGCCAACGACAATCACTATCTAAAGTTGCTTTGTTTGTAAATAGGGATCATGGTTAGTTTGAATAAATATTAGCAAGACCCCAGCTTTTTTGTATGAATGGAACTTTTTCTATAAATCTCTATCTCAAAAAAATGTCTAACATAAATATCCAGAAATCTAAATCTAGAAATAACATAACTAAGAGAAATCACACGAATAAATTCTCTTTGACTCTGGCTCTTCAAGTGACTCAATAAGATAGACTGACCTATTCCAACTTTTCAAAGATTCAATCCATAAAGAATCATTACAAATCTTTATCCTTGAAAAAGTTTCTTACTTCTACATCATTATTTGAGTCAAGTTTTACGGTAAAGACTCCATTTTATTATCATAAGAAAGATCATTTTCTTTTTCTTTTCGAATGGAATTCTCAATGATGTAAAGCAAATAATCTACATAGATCGAACAATAAAAAGAAATATCATTCTTAAATATTTAAAATTGAATATTTTAGGGATGCAAATGATTTTTCACAAAAATAGAAAGACTTTTTGTCACTGAAATAGGATAACAATACATACCTATAGGCTAAGCACTTCCTCTTTTATATGTATTTTCATATTTTGTTTAACCTGAGGTTAAGTAATCTTTCTACATATCTATGTCCCATCTTATCTTTATCTGGATCACAAAAGGGTTTAGTTACTTTTGCATGTCATTTGAACTTGATTTAGTTCAGTTTGTGAAAATTTCAGATATGATTCCCAAAAAAATCATTCAAAATGAAAAAAAAAAAAGAAATCATACTCTATCCAATATTAGACCTTGAAACAGAACCTTCTTGAAGAAAAAAGAAGTATTCGGATAAAAGAGATATGCTCTGGGACGGAAGGATTCGAACCTCCGAATAGCGGGACCAAAACCCATTGCCTTACCGCTTGGCTACGCCCCATTTCTATTTTTATTGGACACTAATACTAATAAAGAATAATATTGGTATTAAGTGTTCGTCAATTCCAGTCCAACTATCTATAGAAAATATTTCTTCTTTATAGAATTGATTATAGATTTGTTGCTAGGATTTTGACATGTGTATATCTAGAATTCAGTTGAATTTATTGATCATTACATATAATTCAATTAAGATATTGTATGAAAGTATGATTTCTTCTATTCTCCTTTGAGAATTGGAGGATTTTTGATTGAGTGGAAAAAGAAGGATTTTTTGTCTACCTTACTTTCTTCATTTTTCCTTATATCAATAACTCAATCAAAATGCAATTATCTCGACGAAAAAAATGTCTGTTATGCTTAATATCTTTAGTTTGATCTGTCTTAATTCTGCCCTTTATCCGAGTAGTCTTTTCTTCGCCAAATTGCCCGAAGCCTATGCTTTTTTGAATCCAATCGTAGATGTTATGCCAGTCATACCCCTGTTCTTTTTTCTTTTAGCCTTTGTTTGGCAAGCTGCTGTAAGTTTTCGATAAGATCTTTAATAGTATCCTAGAAAATTCATTATTTATTCGAGAAAAATGATACCAATTGATAAGATCAAATAAGTCTGACAGTATGAACCTTCAATTGAAACAAATTCTCGGATAGCCGCGAGAAATACGGCTCGCCCCATTTCCCCATTTTAATCCTTTTTCCGGCGAAATACCTTATTAGCTTAGGGTCGCTTAGAATATCTAATTGTGGATATGAAAGTGATTTGTGGTAATCAAAGACTCTTATTAAAAATTTCGACTTCATTTTAATTTCTGAACATTCTTTTCTATTTCTATCATTCATTTCTTGGTGTCAAAATAGGATATGTGATATAAAAATGGAGGATCTATTATCTTTTATTTTCTCGTTTTTCTTTTTCAAAAAATGATTTTGGAGGTTGTGTAATGCTTACTCTCAAACTTTTCGTTTACACAGTAGTAATATTTTTTGTTTCTCTCTTCATCTTTGGATTCCTATCCAATGATCCAGGACGTAATCCTGGACGTGAAGAATAAAATAAAGATTTCGTTTTTCTTGCTTGATTTTACAATTTTCTTAATATTTTATTTTAGATATTCCACACATTTAACTAGGAAAAAAAGAAACAGGGGGTTGCTAAATTTAAAAGAAAAAAATAGAAAGTCATCTTGAATTAAAAGTAGACAGAGATTAAAATTACTAATACAGATAATGATGGAAAAATCAACAACAAAACATCAAATGTTGTATACAAATCAATTTCAGGATGTTTATGAATTTGAAATATTTTTTTTCATGTTCAATTTATTTTTTTATTATTTAAAGTTCTTATTTATAAGTTTACTAGCTTTAGTAAACTCGTGTATTATACAGATTTATTAATTAAAATAATAATGTAATAAATTATTAATTATAAGATTATATTTCAGGTATGCTATGCTTGAAATAATAAAATAGTTGTATCAATATTTTAATATTTTATTTTTAATTTTTTTAAATAAAGATTTTGTTAGAAAACAAACTGAATAAACATATCATTTTTAAAAATTTTCTTATTACTCCCAGGTTTGATTATTTTTTCTTTTTTAAAAAATCAACTGTATAAAAATATCGATTTATTTAGAAATAACCTTAATAAATAGATTTCTTTCTTAATTTATTAAATATTAAAAAGTATTAATATAATATTATTAGTAATTATGATAATTATTTAATAAGAGAGAAAAACAGGAAAACTTAGGTGATGATGATTGTGGTGCTGACATGTGACACAACATTTATCATTTTATTAAAGTAAAAAATTTCATTCCATATTATACAATATTTAAACGTATAAATATTAATAGAGAAACCTAATAATATTATATGTAGCTAATGTTAACAATTATACATAAAAGTCGATATAAAAGTATTATCAACAATATTATAACTTATGAACCTTTTTAAATAATAATAATATTTTTGGATTTAACCCGTGTGTTATACGAGTCTTTGACCTAGTGCTTATATATAATATAGATAAGTATAACAATCTATAACAACAAATATACCCAGTATATCACACGTAGTAAACTATTTGTAGGTTCCGGAAAGGATTATAATTAATATATTACAACAAATGTTCTTCTATAAATAGTTAAATTCACATAGTCTTGTTTGATCTGCATGAGTGCCACCTAAGTCTTCTATATTAATTTTTAGCCTATAAAGGCAACATACATTGTTACCTTACCAATCTTGAAGTAGCATAAGGAGAATCGTGTTATGTTTTGTGTTGTTGTAAACAGATAGAGACCGAACGCTTGAAATTGGTGATAATGCAAAGGTTGAAGGCAACATTGATGATGGTGACAGTTGAGTTCGTAGTAGCAGCATTCAGTGTTTCCTATAAATTGGCCGCTGATGATGACATGCATTTGAGTGTTTTGATCACTTATCGTTACTTGTTTTCATCAATTCTTACTTTTCCCATAGCTCTCTTCCTTGAAAGGTAATATTCTATCTATTAGAATTCATTTTGATATTTTAATTACAAGTAACTTTTGAGCTAGAATATTGTTTTCTAAAATACAGTTTTAAATCTTTTAACTTTTATATAATATATGTTTATGTTCAATCTCTTCTGTTTTTGGGTTTGTTGTGACTATTAAAAAACTTGTCTGTACCAAATTAAATACAAATATACCGTGTCATTTATAGATATTGCATGCATGTGTTTACATACAAAAGTAGTTAAATGTGTCATCATGATTGTTTCATCTGCCTTTGCGTTTAGAATGGGGATCTATATACCGTCTACTCGGACCAGATTGCTTGTTGTATTACATATTCTTAACTCCGGTGCGATTATTGTTATGATTTTCTTGTTCTTACGAAAAAAATAATCAAGTTGTTTATGTTTATTCATATTCTATTACTCTTCTACAGTCCCAAGAAAATCATACACTAAACATAAATAGATGATCTAAAAAAAGAATTATTACAACTTATATATAACATAATGATAGTTTCACATTTTGATTGACCTCTAATCTATTTTACTATCCGTCAATTACAAGATTTTAACTTTTAATCTATAATATAAAGTCATGACATCTTAATATATACTTAAAATGTTACTTTAAGACTTGCATATATTGTTTGATAGTAGTTTTTGTTAGAATGAAAGAGCAACTTAGAATTATTATTTAAAAGTTATAGGTTAGGAAAATATTCTTGGCCGCAGCTTAATTTAAAGAGTATCACATTATGCTCTAAATTCATATAATATTACGTAACAATATCACGAAAATGGTATTTCCAGTTCTTTCTGAGATACAAATTAGGACACGTAATTGAATTTTAAAAAACCCCTCTCTCTCTCTAGCTCTCTATATTTCATTGCCTCAAACGTGATTTTATTTCGTGGTATTTTTAATACAATGTTAAGACGAAATTTATGTTTAAAAACAATTTTCAAAATCAACGTTATCAAATAAATCTCTCAAGGGAATAAAACTGTGTGAAATAACTAGCGCGCCTTAAAACTCGTTAAAATTTATCCAGAAAAAAACTTAGCACAAAATTTGCCAAGCTGAGCTAAGTTGGTTTGTATAAGTTTCGAGCTTGAGTTCAAAATGAGGTTAGCTCACTCAAATTAAGCACGTCAAAGTCATGTTTTATCAAAAGAAAGAAAAAACATATGTATTCATTTTGTTAATTATATGTATCCATCTAATAAATATTTCTACCTTTCTAACCAAAAGGTTAAAGAAATTCAAAATTTTAAAATTATACGAGCTAGCTCAATCTTGATCAAAGCTGAATTCACACTAAAATTTCAACTCACATAGTTAACAGTTTTTTAACCGAGCCGAGTTGGCTTGTTTAGTTTCCACCTCAAGCAATTAATATTGACTCGACTCGCTTGTTAAGCGCGCAACCGACCAACCGAATACGCACGTTACGTAAGTCTCTCTATATTAACTCTATCCGACTCTTCATACCTCTATCTCTAACCCACTCTATAAATGCCTCTCTTTATCTCTCATCTCTAAATACACACATACAAATATGATCTGCATGTGTGCCACCTAAGTCTTCCACACTGTTTTTCAGCTTATAAATGCACAAAACTTTGTGTCCTTACAACTAATTTCAATTAAGAGTATCGATCATAAGGGGTTATGATTAATTTGTTGTGAATTGATCAAGACAAATTGATCGAATTGAAGTTAATCGGTGAACATGCAAAAGCTGAAGGTAACATTGATTATGGTGGCAGCTAAGGTAGCAGTAGCAGCAATCAATATTGCCTATGTATTGGCTGAAGATGATGGCATGCGTTCGAGAGTTTTGATTACTTATCGTTATTTATTTGCTTCTATTCTTATTTTTCCTCTAGCTCTCCTTCTTGAAAGGTGATTTTTTTCTATTTATCTTTGATTTTGTTATTTTATTCTTTTAGTTGTTAGCATACTTTTAATTAAGCTGCGTTCCAAATTTAATAAACAAAACAAAACAAAGAAAATTAACAAAGAGAAAATGAATTGAGGAGAGTAAAGAAAGCAATAGAAATGAAAAAAAAAACATATTATAATTTCATGTTTCAAGAGTTTAAAGAAAATAAAAAAGTAAGGATTTTACATGTTTTGTTTTTTTTTTCTTTTTAGTTTCTTCTCATTTTTAAAGAAAGTTAGAAGTGAAAATCATTATATTTTTTCCATACTTTTCTTTCCATTTTCATTCTTTAAAAAAAGTTTTTTATGTTTTCTTTTACTTCTCTCTTAAAAAAATTCCATTTTTTTCTTTAAAAAAATCTCAGGATCACAACGTTAAGATTGTTTAAGTTTGAACGATTGAATTGCTTGATTTATTAAAAATAATAGTGCCGCATGACAAGTCATTTGATTAAGTCGAGGAAAAGAATAATACGCTAAGTTTTTATAGTAGTCTTTCGGTTTCTTTTCTTATCATTTTTATATATAATTTAGGGTTATTGGGTTTTAATAATTCTAATTTAATTTATTGATCGGAATTAGTTATAACTCAAAAAATATTTACAAGCACTTTTAACTTTAAACTTATTTTCTTTCAATAATTTCTTACTAACTGAAAGTTAACAGCCATTAGTTTTTTGATAAAATGAGGCCAACTTCGAATTATTTTTCAACTTCAGCACTGCCTAGTCTCAGTTAGGTCCGTCTCAATCATCAACTGAAATTTACCTCCAACGAGTCCGGTGGTTCAAATCAAAAGGTGAAGATTGACAGACTTTTTTGGTATGGATGTTTTAAATTGACGAACCTAATGATAGATTTCAACTTTCTGTTTAGTACTTTAGCTACAAAAACAGTTCACGTCATCAAAAAACTAATGGGGTTAACTCTCAGTTCGTAAGAGATCGTTGAAGGAAAATAAACTCGAACTTGGGAGTCTCTGTAAATATTTACTGAGTTGGGATTAATCTCGGCCAATATATAAAACTTAGGATTAATAAAATCCAATAACCCTATAATTTATGTTTAGTTTTAGTTTGAATTGCTTGATTTTTAAAAGTAATTTAGTCCAAGTAACATTTTTGAATATAGTCAATTTTAATCACATGTAAAAGAATTTGCTAAAAATATAATTAAGGGTAGCTCGTAAAATACTTTTATTATTTGAGTTGCTTGATTTTAAAATTAATTCTATCAATATAAAACTTTTGTATTCATCTATTTTAAATATAGTTTTTCAATTTTTCTATGACTTTAATAATATCATTTTTTATAGTATTTTAAAGAATTTTGCTAAAAATAGCCTCATATATAGCGACTATATTTAAAAGTGACTCATTGAATGCTTTTATTATAACCACTCATTGTACAACCACTTGAAAATTATTAACCACTCTTGGTTAAATTATTATATTTGTTATTAAAAATCATTGTTGGGTTTATGTTGAGCATTTTCCTAAATTTTTTACAATATTAAAACACGGGGAGTGCCCCCTTCTTCCTCTTATTCACGCACAATTGTGCATCGACTTCCACCCCACACTTTTTTTAACGGTAATTAATATATCTTAGTTTTAATTTTAAACTATATCAAATTATATCATATATGTGTTTGAACACAAGTTTTTCTTTTTTAAAACCAACATCACTATCAAGTGATATAGCCTTATAATATTCTTCTAGACGGGTTGCTTAACTCCACGTTGGCCACTTCAGCCACCTTGCCATCTCTCTCCATCATCTTTACGAGCGAGAAGTCCTCTCTTCTCCACTCTTATAAGGCCCTCCATCATCTTTACGAGCGAGAAGTCCTCTCTTCTCCACTCTTCTAAGGCCCTCCATCATCTTTACGAACAAGAAGTCCTCTCTTCTCCACTCTTATAAGGCCCTCCATCATCTTTACGAACAAAAAGTCCTCTTTTCTCCACTCTTATAGGCCCTCCATCATCTTTACGAGCAAGATGTCCTCTCTTCTCCGGTCTTATAAGGCCCTCGTATATCTCCCTCCCGTGTGGGCATTAAAGCTTCTCCCCCTCAACTAATACGAGTGTCCCCATGGAACTTATTGGTCTAAGTAACAAAAGAAATACCACGTGTCTTGTCATCTTGAAGGTTCAATCTCTTGACCACCAACCAACATCTAAAAAAGAACACAGAACACAATACAAAATATTTGAACTTGATCACCGACCACCATCTGAGAAAAAGGAACAAAGTGCTAACTAAACTTGATTCACATTGAACTGACTTTTTAAATATAGGGAAAGACGTTTTACTATTAACACGTTCCTTGGGAATGAAATTCTGAATTAGTTAACTTAAATATTAAATAACGGAAAATTACATATTATCCCTATAAACTTCATCAATTATATATATACTTAATTTAAAATTTTAGTTGCATATATCCCCTTGTAAAACTAGTTAATTACATATATACTCAAATTAAGAGTTTAATTACATATATCCATTCTAAAATTTTGTTAATTACAAGTTTACCTAAACTAAAAGTTTAATTACACATATTTGCTTTATTAAACATAATTATTACAAATTATATATATGATTATTTTTTATTAAAAATAAATTATATAATTAGTATTTACTCTTATTTTTATTAAACTATAAAGTTATGTTTTTAGTTTTTATTAGCTTTTTGGGTTTTGATTATTACTAATATTTCTATACTAATGTTTTTTATGATCTTTTTGTTTTTTTACATTTTGATGCTAACTGTTTTAGGTTTTTGTATGAAACACTTGAATTTTCATTATGCAACATGAACCAAACATATAATTTTTTTGCATGATGAGAATGGAAGTGTCTCGTATGGGTATCGAAAAAATTAGCATAAAAAGGTAAAAAAACAAAAATAAAAAAAAATATGAGTATAAAAATATTATTAAATAATCATAACTCGAAAAATAAGCAAGAAGAAAAAACATACTAATATAGTTTAATAAAAAATAAGAGTAAAATACTAATTATATAAGTTATTTTTAATAAAAGTAATAAAATTGATATATATGTAATATTTATTTTTAATAAAACGGATATACGTGATTAAACTTTTAGTTTGAGTATATATGTAATTAACTAAGTTTTAGAAGAAAATATATGTAACTAAAATTTTAATTTGGTTCTATAATTAATAAAATTTTAGAAAGGGATATATTAATTAAAATTTTAATTTGGGTATATATTTAATTAACTAAGTTTTATAAGGGGATATACGTAATTAAAATTTTAAATTGAATATATATGTAACTGATGATGTTTATAGGAAAATATATGTAATTCTCTCTAACTAAATTAGAAGATTTTATTAAGTTTGTATGAAGTAATGAAGAGAATGACCATATCTTAAAATGGTAAATACCTATTTAAATTGTATCTTGTCTTATCATTTCCTAATTCCCCATTTGTAAGACCAACCCAAGTTTAAATAATAGAGAAAATTATCAAATTAATTGATCAACCAAAACTAATTACCAAAAAAATAACCATTGACCAATAAAAATACGAAAAAGATTCATTGACTTTGACCCTCTCCATGGGTGAGGAAAAGCCATAAAATCTCGCCCACGTGGATTAATTTCCTTGCCCATGTGTAAATTGTGAATTAAAAAAACTCAAGCGAGTGGTGCATTTATCGAGGGGAGGGATGTGAAATACCCTCGCCGAGTTAGCGAGGGTCCTTTAACCGAAACGAGGGATTTGACCCTCCCCTCGCCCACATTAGCGAGGATGTGTCACATCAGCGATGGATTCTTTTTTTTCATAATTTTTTTTATTTTCATAATCACATTCTTGCTTAATATCATTATAACTCTTGTCATCTACAGAAATATTATTTAAATTATAAATAAATTTTTCTGTGTCTTTTGTAAAATTCAAAATTTTTTCGTGGACAAAAGAACAACATTCATAACGTAAAGATTTCGTTTTGATCATTAAGAACAACATTCACAAAATATAGTAGATCTTTATCATTAGATATATCAATAAAATGAGTATAGGTAGACATTTTATATAATAATCCTATATAACCTTGATTCTTAGTTTTGAAGAAATAATATCTTTTAATTAATCAAACGTTATATTACTATATAAATTAAGAAACATGTCTAACACATTTACCTTGTAATGATAGATATTCTTCAACACCGTTTACAAAAAGTCATTTACCGTCACTGTATAGTATGATATTAACTAATATTTTATAAAGTTCTTGATAATTAAAAAAAAAGGTTGAGAAGAATGTAAGATTTGTTAAGGGTAAACATGGTATTGTATACATCAAAATAAACTAATTTAAACTTTTAAATATTTAAAAAACAATTAATAATTAAAAAACTTTGCTTTTTTATTAATTTTTTAAAAAATTTGGGCGAGGGAGATATTTTTGTAATTATTGGCGAGAGATTCTCATAATCCCTCGCTGACTCAGCGAGGAATCAGAGACATGTCAGCGAGGTTTCCACGTGGGCGAGGAATTCCAATATATCCTCGTCAGGCATGCTTGTTTGAGCGAATGATTCCAATAATCTCTCGCCACGTCAGTTAGTCATTTTCATAAATTTCCCTAAAATATATCTCTTTTAGGAAGATTCTTCATAAATATTATAACGAGTTTTACACAAAACTAATTATAAGTAAAGCGTTTTAAAAACCATTCTTGAGATATTAATTCAATGTAAACTCCAAATAAATTACCAACAACGTGAGACATGTGGATGTTATTTTTTTATCATGCCATTTTATATGTTGCAGAAACAAAAGGCCGAAGCTAACATGGAAGATAGTCTTCCATGCTTTTATATGTGCCATTTTCGGGTAAGTCATAAAGCTAGATTTGAATGTATATGTATTCATTCTCTATTATGTAAAAGTTATTCAATACTTACTTTTCATAGTTCAAATAATATATTGCAGGGGTCCAATGTCGCAAAATATGTATGCTAAAAGCTTGGTTTTAACATCTGCAACATTTACTGCAGCATTTACCAATCTTATCCCTCCCTTCACCTTTATCGTAGCGGTTATCTTCAGGTATGCGTTAGAAGCGTAATTGTTTATTTAGGTGGAATTGGTTTTTTTAAAATAAATCTGTGCAGACTCTTCTGTCTGCGACGCGCAAACCACACTCATATATTGACATTGCAGACTATTTGTTTTTTCGAATATGTTTCATTAAAAAGCATCTATGCGAGCTCTTATTAATGCATATTTGGCCCATGCACTTTTAAAGTCTGTAGAGGGTTAAACACCACCACCCACTATCCATGACCAACACCGCCGTCCACGACCACCGTCCACCTCCACCACTACCCATCATCCACCTTCATCTGTAGTTTACGAATCACATTTACAGACATTTTAAGTCTGAAAAAACAAACTACACCTTATTAATCCAACAATATTTTTTTTTGTTTTTCTAATTACTAAATATACTTATCCTTTACAAGTAACATAAAAATATATTAAGAAGATTATTTTGGAATTCTAATTTTCTATGTGCTTTATAAATTTGTTGATACTTACATGCATGTGTACAACGTAGTTGCATTTAACTACGTGCAATTTTTTGCAACGACTTTTCTAGTTTATTCGCAATTATAATTTTTTTTACATTGTACACATTTGTAAGGGTGGGGATGTTTTTTTTTCCTCGTCATCTTTCAACTCTATCTTTTTAGTAACTCCGGGGATGGGGCGGTGTTCAACTGGGGTAGTGGTAGCACCGACCCACCCTGACCCCGCTTCGCTTAAGTGCGAGAAAGTAAAAGTTCTTACACATTTTTCAAAAACATGTAGAAAAAGGACGTTCAAGTGACTTAATATTGTAGCTAGTAATATAACATATAATTAGCTTTTAATTTAAGTTTGGTTTTAAATATCTGTATGTATTCAAATTATTTAAGCTGATGGTGAATTTTCTTGAGCTCAACTCAGAAAATACATCATGAAGACTAATCAATTCCTTGAGTCAACTCCACACCTTTATCTAAAACGAGCTTCTCACAACTCTAGTTTGTAGCTATGTGCCTAAAGATATTGAACCACCAATGATAAAATTATACGTAGTGTTTAATTATAAGATAATCATTAAATAACATGTAGCGTAATAATACCAATGTGTTGGAATGGTGTCCTTTTAAATTAACAAGAGTTCAAGTCCCGTGCAAATTTGTTGACTTATAGTAGGTTTAGAGGATTGCTACTTTTCCATTTAAATATAACTGGTATTAAGTCTCTCGTTTTGCGGTGGGGGCGTAAAACCATATCAAATAACATTAATGGCACACCTACATCAATGACCGCTAATGCTGAAAAAACTCGTATTAAAAAATAATTAAAAACTAAAAATTAAAAATAAAACCTAATGGAAAGTAGATGTTAAATATTGAACCACATTTGTGAAACGTATAACATTAAAAACAATAGCTAAGTAGATCTAGGATCCGGACATTGCAACTGGGCTATCAAGTAGGAAAGAATAGGCGTAATAACATTGAACCACACACACACGTTATGGCGTATTATCTCTCAAAATTTAGAGCGAAATGTATACGAAAATTTTGTAAGAGCATTCACAATAGCTTCCCCAAGCAATCCTCATATTTACACTAAAAACACTACTTTTTACTATCTTTTTCAATTAAATGATATTTTTTAATATTTTTATCATTACATTTTTTTCTCTTCTATTCATAACCACTTTTAAAATAATAAAAAATTTATGGGGGTTCGTACCATATTTCCCCAAATTTCCCCAAATACAACCACCATAAATATTCTCACTCATTCACTCACAATCACTAACAACCATCCCCCATAATATATGTCACACACTCACATTGAAAATAAAGAACTCATTGTGAATGCTCTAAAAGAATAAAAGAATAGACAACCAAAGTTAAAAGTAAAAAAAATATAGGGGTTAAATTGTAAAAGACGTAAAAGTATTGGATTTAAAATGAGAAAAATAAAAGAAATAAAAAAACAAAATACATGTACAACCTATGATGCTTGAAATACAACCACCCAGCAATCTTAAGTTGCTAATTAATTAATATAATATAAATTTTATAAGATTATCATAACTTGTATGTGTGGATGAACATTTTATTTTGATGAAAAATGAGAATGGTACATGTAAATTTTTTTTATTGGAAGTGGTTATTGACATTTGTTAATACTTTTTTCAATCATATGCATAGCATTATTCTTCTTCAGTTTTTATTTAATTAAAAGTCTGTCACTTTGTCCTTGCACTTTATTTATTTATATATCTTCTCTAAAATTGTCTTGTCCCTGTGATCACATATGTTATTTCTTTTGCAAAATTTGACCAATTTAATGCATTTGAGAACGCATGATTCTGAAACTATTCATGCGATATAAAAATGAATATATACAATAACAGTTTACTTAGGAACATTATTTTCTTATGTACATTCATTCATGATTATTATTATTATAATTTTAACAATCAAAATTGGAATTACAGGTTAGAGAAGGTTGAAATAGGTAAAATTACAGGAAAAGCAAAGGTAATAGGAACCATTGTAGGGCTTGGAGGTGCAATGATTCTCACTTTCTACAAAGGTCATCAACTCAACATCGGGTCAACCCATTTCAATCTTTTGCATGGTGGCCCACACAAAGATGGACACGTGGCATCAACCCACAACACTTCTACTAATCATATCATAGGCTCTTTATTGGCTCTAGTTTATTCTCTTTGTGTTGCGTTCTATTACATCCTTCAGGTCTTCAGTCCTCATCCCTTAAAACTCATGAACAAAACACCTTTGATTAGAATTGTTTATTGATTATATTTTGATGATGTGAATTTTTCAATGTTTAGAGTAAATTGACCGTAAAATATCCATGTCATTACTCGAACACATTCGTGTTTAGTGTGCTTGGGTTCGTACAATCTTTTGTCTATGCTGCTATAACCGAGAAATCTTGGAGTGGATGGAAGCTCAGTTCAAATACTAGAATATCCGCCGCTGTTGTTCAGGTGATTAGTTGTCCCTTATCTCATTGGATTAACTTGATCGTATGATAAAACTCAAAGAAATAAAATTCTGATACATTTGTATGTATATATCATAGGGAATATGTTCGGTGCTAGCTATTTGGTTGAGCATGGTCGTTGTACATATGCAAGGTCCATTGTTTGTGTCAAGTTTCAACCCGTTGCTGCTTGTTTTCGTCGCGATAGCTGGCTTTCTAGTACTTGACGATAAGTTGTATGTAGGAAGGTAAGTAAACTAAATGCATCATGTTAAAAAGATCAACTTTATACATAGGGCAAATACTATTTTTGATTGTGATCAACTAGTAAATTACAACATGATATTACATATATGCAGTTTGCTAGGGTCTGTGGTTATTGTAGTGGGTTTATACTTGGTGCTATGGGGCAAAAGTAAAGAGTCTAAGAGGTTGGCGAAGCTAACGCCTTCGGGAAGCACAAAAGATGCGAATACTGCCTCAGACACCATAGCCACCGCGACAACTCTCGAGAGTATGACAATGGCTCGTACTTCCTTTTCGCTTGATGTTGATAAACGAGATGAGTTGCAGACAAGTTCATCTAGGGAAAAACGTGTTGAGCAGGATATTGTTGAGGAAGTTTGAAGGCTCAAAAGATATTGAAGTTGTTGGATTATTGGTTGAGCCTAAAGACTATGTAATATAATAAACCGTAGCGAGTAACTTAACTTTGTCTCATTTATTTACTTGTTTTAAAAGTTATGTTACTATCATCATTGAATCTTTAATGAGAAATGTTCTTCGCATGTCGGATTTTAACTTGTAGGTTGTAGTATGCGTATCTACATTCTCTAATTAAAATAAAGGACTTTCTGAATCAAATAAAAACTACTAGAAAACCGGCCATTTACGACTAACTTTTCAGTTGTAGAACTGTCCCAAAGTGCTATTGGTGATCGTTTTGCAATGGAATATGCGGTTGCAAAAACCTCTTAGGTTATGACAGGTAGGACACGACAGACGGTTATGACACCATTGGATTGCGATATGTTCTTTGTGACCGGGTTGTGATCGAACTTCTACAGCGTATTTGGGACCGCCACTTTTGCAATGGGATTGCGATCGAACCTTTGCATCTTGCGACTGCTAGTGTGTAGTATTTCTGTGACAATGTTGTGACCGTAATGGTTTGTTTAATTTTTTTTTTCATGTTTAGATACTTAAAATTAAACAATTCACATTCTTAATTCATCAAGATATTTTAATTTGAATTATAGAATAGAATGTCAAATAATTTAGTCATCCAAACATAATAGATGTCAAAAAGTTCATAATTTTAAACCCACAACATTTTATTTTGATGGTTGTACGCTTTGAGACACAAGTGAAACAATTTTACAATCTTCGTCATCCTACATGCATACTGGGATAGCCTCTTTCTCCGTTCTATTCTCATTTTCTTTCTTTTGACCAAATTCTCATGACTTCTTATAATATTTCTTTATTGTAAATGAGTATGTTCCTAATAAGTTCCAATGAGCAAACATCAATAGTAATGAACACAGAGAAACTTAGGGACTTGAAGAAATTCATACAGGAATACCATCCATTAAACTTCAATATGTTAATGTGATTAAACCCCGTTTGATTAGTACCCCAATAAACCAAATTCGTGAAGGGAGCCCCGTTACTAACTTTTGTAGCTTGCGAACTGTTGAGCTGTAATATATTAATCCGCTGATAGTGATACTTTACGAAGTCAAATTGAATTCTAGAAACCAACAAAAATAATCAAGGGAGCCCAAATTTACACGAAGCCACGAAAATATGATTCTAATAAAAAAATATCCATACCTAAAGTGCATTCAGAATCTCCTTTGAGGTACCATTTTTATGCGTTGTAATGAACATTTATAAAATATGTTGCACAATCTAATAACTTAAATGGTATATATATAATTCATGACAAAAATCCATTTGTAACAGAGAAAAGTACAACAATACATAGACCTAATGTGAATTACTGTTTCAACATGTACGTACATGGTCCAAGATACAAATATAACTCTTTCTCTCATGATTATTGGTTTTGTAACCAATTGTAGATGTTTTGTACCTATCTCAGCTTAAGCAACTTATGAATGAAAATATGATATTCAACGCCTAACCAATAATCATTAGTAAATTGGATTAATTTTACCGTTATTACCAAATAAATATGTAATTCTTAAATAACATGTTGCTATCTTTTTAGCTAACCACAAATCATAAAAACTTTTAAGTTTTCAATTTGATAATCATTTAGATGATGCATTGATTTAAAAACACCATATGGTATACTCTGTGTGACATATATCTTTTTATAATTTCAAAAATATTTCAGGAATCACACTCAACTTTCATTAGTAGATAAATAAATTCCCTTGGAGCAAACTTACATGCATAATCAAAATTATATTTCTGCTGTGAACCACCTAATTACTATGTATTATGTATACAATGCGTTACACTCCCAGGGTGTCACCTGGGAAATGAGTGTTACAATATGGGAGAAGATGATGATGATGATCTTACCACAATGGATCATGGAGATAGCGATGATATGAAGAAGATAAGGATGATGAAGAAAATGGTGATGATCATGCTAAAGATCAACCTAAGAAAGATGATGATGGAGATAATAATGATGATGACATTCAAGCAGGAGATGTGGGGAGCATTGCAAGTCTATTTGGTGAATCTGGTACTAAAAATGTCTTTGGACCAAGTTGAGATGAATTAGAAGCCTATAATCTTATTGATCATGAATTGGAAAGCCAATACGAGAAAGAATTCTATACATTTTAACAATACATGCTTGCTGAAGGATCTGATTAAGAGTTTGATGGTTTTAATGATCTTACAAAAGAGATAGAATATACAAACATTTATCAAAATAGTTTCAAGGTTTATTTATAAAGATTAGGGCTAGCAATTTTTGACATGCACCTGTTAACATGCTCGATACGAAATTAACAGATTTCGCGTTTGAGCTTAAAAGGTTTCCTGATTTAACAAGACAACACGTTCAGACTCGATAAAATTATGTTTAAATAGGTTAAATAACTGTTAACCTGTTATAATCTGTTAAAGACCTGTTATTTTCTTTATTGTTTTAGAAAATATAACATATTAATATACATATTACTATTACTAAGCCCTAACTACTTCCAATCTCCAATCTAATTTTCTTATTCAAACTTTGAAAGTTCAACCATAACGAAGACGCTGCTCTTGACCACTATATCATAGTGATGCTGGCGAACATCATGCGTTTTCCTTGTCAACAACCATACGTTCTTCTACTGGTAACCATTGCATTCTTCTTGCAGCCCTGCAATCATGTTTTCCTTTTCGCAACCACCACACTTTTCTCCCTCTCATCAGGTTTTCCTTGTTGGCAACCATCACACCCTTTGCTAGTTTTCCTTTCATTGTGTGTTCTCCCAAGTAGGTGGCACAAGAAATCTTTTGATTCTATTATATTTCTTTTACTATGAATTAGAAATCCATAAACTTTGGGAAGCTTATGTTATTATTGAGTTGTTTCAAAAAAATATGTTTTTATCGTGTTTCTTAAAAAGGTTTTATCATGTGACCTGTTACTAAACAAGTTCATGTTCGTGTCTGAAAAAATTGTCATGACAAGCTATTGTGTCATGTTCGTGTCAAGGACTTCAGGTCATCGTGTCTTATTGTGACCGTGTCTTATAGTGTCGTGTCGGCCTGTTATGCCAACTCTAATAAAGATGTTCAGTTAGAAGAAGGGGAGATAGCTTCGTCTTTAGGAGTTGAGCATGCTAAATAAACAGATATCCCAGTAGATCCATCTAACCAAACTGGTACGTGAGCAGTATTGAAGATTGAAAAGTCTTACTATCAAAGCTCCTTCTCCTAAAACATTTTTTGAGATATTCAAAGCCAGACACAAGATATGGTAACTTAGAACTAGTGTTAAGTTTGATGTATGATGAAGAGAAAAAGCTATGTGATTAAAAGGCAAGTTGGCGTAATAGAGTAGTACAGAGATAAACATGATTTTCATACTCTACGTGCAGCTGATTTATATGCTATATGTAAAGTACCATTTTTGAACCCAAACAACTATGGGAAGGTGAACTGGATTAGGAATTGGACATGTAAGCAAAACAAGTCTCACTTGCAAAATTTCAAGGCTGTTAAATCTAAAGTGATATAAAATAAGAACCCAATTGATCCTAACACCAATACTTTAATGATCATCAAAGTTTACAAACATCCTAAGACAGTGAAGAAGGTTCTAATTCATTCACTTGTTCTAGTAAACAACTTGGCTAAGTTGATGAGATGGACCTATGAGAAAAAGACAGGTCACGCTATGATATACTGTGTGGATAAATAATTCAAAATTATAAATCCAATTGACTTGGTTAAATTTAGAAAAGAAGATTTAATGAAACTTAAAGTATGTTCGATTGAAGCTGGTGAATCTATTCATATTCATAGCAGCTCAAATTGGATGGATGATAAACAAAGCTTTAGAGAAAAGACGTATCCTTATTGGAGGTGACTACATATGTGCCGGTGTAAACTTTATATGGTTTTGATTTATCAAGCATAGGGGGAGATTATAGAGTTCAAACTTAGAGGATCGGAAAATCAAAAAGTAATTCATGCGAAAAGGTTTACATCCGTGGGAAAATATCAGCTCATGTGAGAACATTCAGAAAGCGAAAACATGGGATTAAAGCAAAAACTTTTTATGTATTAAGTAGTTGATCAAGCTTTGTATATCGGACTCACTTGTCATCTCCAGTTGCGTAAACCTTTTTGTAACTTGGAATGATCAAAGCGAAACTTATATTTACTTCGTTGTTCTTTCGGACTTGTGTGTGATTGTGTTACCATGATTTACATCATTCATTTCACATTAGAACTAAATTGATCAATCATTGTTTATTTATTATGATGAAATCCTATATTTTACACCATGTTATCTTGCACAAGTATTTTACTCCGAGTTGGAGCCGTAGGTTTAATATAGATAATACTATCACGACTGACAATCCTTATTTTATACACTAATTGAAACACCTAAAATCCACAGTCAACGATATTGAATGATTATTACCATGTATATTATATCTTGACTTTTCCTCGTACTTGAAATAAGTATCGGATGAGGTATGTAGTCATAGGTCTATTTGTGAGCCCACAAATGCATTTCACCTTACTTGTGTTATGGATACTTTACATAATGAGTTTTCGATTTGTCCTTAACTACTTACTTTGCAACTATTTAGATACCCCCACAATTTAATTTAACACCCTGACACCCTATATGTTGTGTATGGGTCCATCCGCCATGTATAGGGCCAATACATTCCCTGACATTTCATCTGTCGTACGAGGTTGTCACATTGATGGCGGTCGGAGGCTGTACTCGACGTATGGACCCATTCGCCATGTATGGGTTTAACTTTTTTTGCCCAACTCATGTCCATACCCATGGAGATCTATACATGGTGTATGGGTCCATACACCGCATAGGTTAAGGTCAAATTATTATTATTATTATTTTTACATCTTTTTGTTATAAATATACAAATAATTTTACATTGACTAGTTTCATGTTGTTATTTATTTTGTAGTTTAGTTAATCGATAAAACAAAATTTAGCTGAACAACCAAGAGAACAACACAAAAATTAATAAAAATATTATATATAAATAATAGAGTTTTTACATACATAACAAACTAAAAGTTATAGTTCTAATAATAATATAAAACTACGATGAGTTTGTATAATGTCAAGGCGGTTTCAACTCAGGAGGATCGACACCTGCTACACGCGCTCGCGCAATCTCGAACTGAACGTGCCACTCCATAAGATCCTCAAGTTGATCGAGCCATCGATATGACGATCAAGCCGACGACGCCGCTCCCGTGAACTCTTAGGAACCTCCTGCATAAATGCCTCATACGTGCACACAACCTCACATCTTTTTAAGTATGTCAAAAAACTATGGCTGAGGTGGCGACTGGTCTTGCGAAGGATGCTCATGCTGCTTTTACAGATCACCAACACTGACTTGCTAAACGGGTGGCAACAGGCAGTCGAATAGGGAATCGTATGCCGCCCGGAAAAGTAGTGTAGCATGCCAAACAACATACGACGATCTAATCTCACTGGCTCAATTGGTGGAGATGCGTTACCAAGATATCAAGGAAGATAAGCAAACACTCAAGCAATAAACAAGATATAAGAGTCGTCGTACACTGCTCCTCGCTTTTATCAATGATAATACGAAGCAAAATACTCCGCTAAACATCTCGCCTGGTTACACCTGATCCGTGTGAACAAACAATTCAAGTAAAATAAGTCGGAATGTTGCATCACTCTCGAATCTTGCGACATCCCATGATGGATGTGGTGATCATCCTATGTAAATAACAAATGAGATGTTCTCTAATACCAGTGACCCTGCCCTTAGTCCTCTGAAGCAAACCTTCGGCAATTTGAGGCCACCAATCTCTCAATCAACTCTCCTACATCTCAAAAATACCCTCAATGAATAGAGGGGTAATGATCACACATCAACAATTCAATGTTTAATTAGCTTAATTACATGAAATTATATGTTGATTATCATGGAATAGGTTAAGTTGTGTATGTTTTGGTTTATAAGGATTTGACATTTAATGATACATTTTGGATGAAAAGAAGCAATAAAAGGAAGTACAAGGGTTGAAGTTATAAATAAGGAAAGTTACAAAAATGGCCTAGAAATCCCTAAACCTGCGTATGATACACCAGGTATGGGCATAGCATACGCCGGTCAGTGTATTATGGGCATATTTGTGGACGTATTTGATAACAATTATAGAAAGTTGGGCGTCTGAAAACAGGGTTAGGCGTATGATACGCCCAAGGTCTACGTATCATACGCCGGTCTTTAACAAATCTCCTATTTCTGTGGAATTTCAAGTTATTTTAAAGATGTTAAACATCAATTCGAAAAAAAAAATTTCCCAGATGATTTTAAATGATTTCAAGGTATCTTTTTGGTGTTCCAAGCTTCCCAATATCATCAAAATCATCATTGATCATCATCAAGTGAAGATTGAAGATTTCATGTAGATGATGCGTGGCTAGGTTTCTTGTGATTGCTTTCGGGTGGAGAGTTCTTATCAAGTGAGATGGTTGGTCGTATTTAGGGTTTTTATGTTAAACACGTTATGGTTAAATGTAATTGAGGTTTTGATTGAGTTAAACAATTTGTTTATAAAGATAGTTATTTGCGTTATCATAAGTTTTCGGCTTCCTTACGTTGTTAGGTCATTGAGAAAATTAGATAACGTGATATAGATGAAATGATAACTTTGTTAATGAATGAGTGTTAAAATTTTGTTCCTTGGTTATCACTTCAATCAAAAGTCAAGATCTTGAGTCGTGTTATGAAACCCTAAAATACATCTGACAAACCATAAAACTTATAGAAGTTGAAATCCGGAAGTGATTGTTCTTATTATTTAATTAAATTTGTTTTAAAGTTTCTTGCTTTATGCATTGTGATCCTTAATTCATTCGAAAGCTTCAATTTTTAGTTATAAAGTTTGTATCTTCCAGTTAATCGAGTCGTATTCATCAAACACTTTCCATGTATTCATTGTGGAGACGACCTTACTTACCCTTACACAATAAAGCTAGTTAAGACCGGTTATTTAAGTTGTTTTTTGATCAAGTCTCGACAACCAGATCAAAATGGCGCCGTTTCCGGGGAATTAGTGTGCTTAGTGTTTAATTGTTTTTAATAAAAAAATCATAAAAAAATCTAAAAAGATTTTATTTTTTTGTTTTTTTATTTATTTTCTTGTTCAGTATTACGTGAGGTATTTTGTGTTTTCTTGTTTGAAGGTAGCCATTATGTTAATGCATACAAGATTCTCAAGAAGGACTTTGCCATTGCATTTTGATCCATGAATTGAAAAGACTGTAAGGGTTAATCGTGTGTTTAAAAAAACATCCAATTCAAGAACTTCTCAAATCATGGCCAGACAAGATCAAAGAGGGTACATCATCAGCAACAACTCATAGTATTTAAGTCAGTTCTTAAGAACACCAGAAAGTAATCAAGCAAGAGGAATGAATAACCTTGGAAATCAATAGGAGCCACAAACCAACCAACCGTTAGATGACATGTTGTTACATGTGTTTCCTCCACCCGATGATCCTCCACATCAAACATAACATGTGCAACCTCAACCTCAGGGGCAGATCCCTGTTCATCAAGGGGTGCAACACCAACCTCCCCCATTAAATTTCTAACCCAATGTTGGATTTGTAATACAGGCTTCCAGCATAATAGGGAAGGTAGTCATCACAATCATAAGGAATGGTTTTTAATAGAAGGAAGCCATCATACCAACTATATGGAAGATTAGGTTAACAGTCAAGATGATATGGAAGGTCTAGTTCAACAAAATTTTGAAAATTTTTGGAATCAACCGGTTTCCTGAATCGTTAGTCGAATCACGATCGAGATGGTTTTGTACAACCACTTGAATTCCATAATCAAGGAGGGCAACCATTCAATGGTAGCTAATCTAGGAGCTCACCAGTATGTACCTATACATGGCGTGGATAGTCATTTCCGTCTTGCTATTGCCATCAATTCATCTCCCATTTTTCCACCAACATATCGAGGAAGAGCTTTTGAAGTTAGACTCTAATGTTTAGGCATTCTTCTTCACTTTCATGGAATGCCAACTAAAGAGCCATACTTGCACATATCTAAATTTGAAGCATCTTGTATCACTATTGTTGGACAAGGTTTTTCACCGGAGGAAGTCAAGTTAGTGCTATTGCAATTTACACTCAAAGATAAAGCCAAGTAATGGTTTTTATCTTTTCCATCTGCAAGTATCTACACTTGGGTTCAAATGCAACAACTATTCTTGGATGAATACTACACATCTCAATGAACAAGTGATGCAAGACGGGCAATTCAAGGTAATAGTTTCGTGAAACTTTTCATCGATTCAAAGAGATGTTGAGAACTTGTCCACATCATGGAATAGCTAAGTGGAAACTAATATCAACATTCTATGATGGCCTTTCACTGAAAGACGCAAAAGATGTAAACTTTACAAGTGCGGGCACATTTAATTGAATCATGAGGATGATGATTGAAACATCTTAGAAAGAATGAGTGTGATATCTAAAAAGCATTTACAATCAAGTAGAAGGTCAAGAGGTTCAAATGTAAAGATGGAGAATGATCAAGTGGCTATGGACAGAATTGTAGTTTTGGAATGAGAAATTGCAAGCCTTCAAGTGGGGAAAAGTGGTGTAGCACATATATCCATGAGTATGATGTATGCGAGACGTGTAATGACATTGGTCACACATCGATGACGTGTTATTTGAATATGGAAAGAAGTGAAGAAATACATCAAGTTCAAGGCCACAGAGAAAGGAAGACATATGAAATGAACTCTAACACATATCATGCTAGTCTTAGAAATCATCCTAATCTTAGATATAGTAATTCTACTAACCAATTAAATCCTTCTTTTTAGGTACAAACTCAAGGAAATAACTAATACCAAGGCCAACAACAAAACTACAATCAAGACGGCTATCAAAGGAAAAACTACAATAAAGGGAATTACTAACAAGGAGGTTCTTATTAACAAGGAATTGATGTGTTTCAAATTATGTTGATACATATGTCCCTAGTTTATGTGCTTAATGTAAAAGGCTGTCATGTCTTACACATATGTAATGAATGGTTGAATGAAATATAATATGTGATTGATGTTTATAATGTTTAATATTTCATAGTATTATTGTGTGTTAAAGTATAATAAACTTATCATATAGGTTTGAAGTTGTTATATGATGATTCATGCTAATGGATCATACTTATGGACCATACGCATGAATACATCATGCTAATGAACCAGTCGCACGACTGAACCAGACGACTGGATCAGTCGTACAAGTGAGACATGAGATTGGCTCAGTCGCATGACTGAACCTCCAATCATGCGTATGAATAAGTCGCATGAGTCATTCGCACGACTGAACCATGCAAATGGTTCAGTCGCACGAATGAAGACTGCAAACCTATAAATACCACCTAATTCATGGAAAAACATAACAATTGAGAGACTTTTGACACATACTCATAACCTAGCCGTCCAGAGCATCCAGAAAGCCTATTCCAAGTTCATAGTTCGCATCTGATCTTCTTCTACTCGTTCATAACATTTCTTTAATCATTAGATTGATCGGGATTGCGTTCTCACTGATTAGATCGCCAATCAAATAGTATTCCGCACTATTTGATGTGGTTTCATGCATTATCAGTTAGTATTCCGTACATACACGGTCCCTCACAATTTGGTATCAGAGCAGGTTACTGCTAGAATGATCTAACAATCATTCTAGCAACCTGAGCTCTTGATTTCTGGATCTATTTCATATTCTTTGACGTTAAACCCACTTCGTGTTCTTCGTGTTTTGCTCAGATCTTGTTACATGTGTTGTTTCTTAGTTAAAATCGAACTTGGAACCACGTTCTTATCACCCTTGCAAATCTGATGATGTCTATTTTGTTTCGGTTCATGTAAAATTCATCAGATTAGGGTTTTTGGCAGCCATGGCGGCTGCAAATCTGAAAATCTGCGTGTAGATCCACTCATGTGACTGGACCATTCGTACGACTGGACCATGCTAATGGACCATTCGTACGACTGGACCATGCTAATGGACCATTCGTACAATTGGACCATGCGACTGGACCAGTCTTATGTCTAGTCGTGTGACTGGACCAGTCTTATGTCCAGTCGTGCGACTGGACCAGTCTTATGTTCAGTCATGCTACTGGACCAGTCTTATGTCCAAGTCATGCTACTGGACCAGTCTTATGTCCAAGTCATGCTACTGGACCAGTCTTATGACCAGTCGCACGTATATATCATTCGTATCATCCATTCACACGAATGTGATATTTGTCCTCCATGTCATACGAATGAATGGTGTTCCAGACCAAAAAAGGTCTGGAACTGCCTCTTGCACAGATTTGAGGATGAGCAAAGCACATTCATCTGGAGGTTCTTTTGTCAATAATTTCGATGGATACCCCATTATTCGTTGGACTTCCAGAATAGATGAATGTAGTTAGAATATGAAAGAGAGAAGAGAAGATGCCAGCAGTCGATGCTAATTTTGTGGGGGTAGTCAGGAGCATCTGACTATTTATGGGCCAATCCAGTTATATTTATCTGCACGGAGAGGATTCTCATTCTTAGGGGAACCCATATATAGAGAAATTGAAGACGTAATCAGAAAGTGATGATGTGAGCTGGTTTCTAATGATGAATCTGATTGCATATTGATTTGTTTAAGATTGTCGGTTATGGATTGGAACCTTCTACTTTTTGCCCAATACACCGTATGAAGACGCCAGGAGAGCACAATGTTTATATATTGTGATATGCTAAATTGAGGGGGAATTTCTACAGGTGTTAATATTATTCAGTTTAGCATGTTTGAAGATTGGAGCAATGGAAAACTGTTCATGTCATTATTTGGAAAAATCAGTCATATGGGGAATCTTGCTGCTGTGATGGTGTTCTACAAAGTAAAAAAAAGGTATTATGCTTAAATACATTTTCAAGGATACTGTAGCAACCTGGCAGATCAGTAACGTTGGCTAATATGATATTTCGTTTGATTCTATTAAAAACCAGAGTAAAGATTGACTAAAGATTGTAAGAGGTGTTATCTACTATTCGCAAGCAACATCCAAGGGGGAATTTTTTGGAGCATATATTGTCATATATAGTGTGTCCGTCTCTTGACGATTAGTCTAGGCTTAATGTAATACACCTGATATGTTGTAAACACATGAAACTGAGTCATTCGCTGAAGCATATGCGAATGAGACTTAGTCGTACGACTGAGTCATGCTAATGGACCAATCATGCGACTGAGAGATGCTATTGGGCAAGTCGTATGATTGAACCATACGGATGGTCCAATTGTACGAATGGGCCCGGTCGCATCTGATATGGGCTGAGGCCTATAAATGCTAGTTTCGTTGTGTAGAAAAGGTAAATGAGTAATCCTGGGGCCTAGGTGCTGCCGAATGAGAGGGGAGATCATGCTCGATCTCCCCTTGCCAAGAGTCTTGATTCTTATGTTTAACGAGCTTGTAGTCATTAGGTTTTATCAATGAAACCATTATATTCTTGTTTGTTCTATTGTTTGTCTCCTGGTTTTGGTTTTTCTTTCCTTCCGTTAAGAACACGCTATGATGTGTGATTCCTCTGGGACACCTAAGCTAGTTAAGGCTTGGGTCCCAAACCTAAATTGATAATTTCCTTTGAATGTGCAGGGTGTCCGCTATAGTGTTATCACAAATACCTGGATTGTTGATAGTGGGGCATCTAGGCACATGACCAGGGACTTGTCTCTCCCCTTCAACGTCAAACAAATTAAAGGAGGACATGTATCATTTGCTGGGAATAAAGGAGGATACATCACCGCTCAAGGCGAAGTGGGAAACCAGAAAGTCAAGTTTGATAAGGTCAACTACATTCAACAACTACAGAATAACTTACTTTCAGTATCCTAGATATTAGAAAAAGGATTCAAAGTTGTTTTTGACAACAAGAAGTGCTACGTATTGAAGAAGGATTACATTATCCTGGAGGACCAAATCTTAATGTCAGCTTTAAGATATAATGACTTATATGTCTTGCATCTATCAAAAGCCTCCACAACCGATCATAAAGTTCAATGCTTCTTGTCAAAGGCAACAGAAAGGGACTCAATCTCCTGGCATAGCAGAATGGGACACATCAATCCACGAAAGATGAATCATCTGATCCAGAATGATTTAGTGAATGGAGTGAATGTCAAGAATTTTCAACTTTTGGATTTTTATGTAGCATGTAAGAAAAGTAAACAGACCAAGAAGTCTCACAAGGCAAAGAAAGTAAATTCCATTGACCTGCCTCACGAACTTCTACACATGGATCTGTTTGGTCCTGTCAGCACCAAAAGCATCGCTGGTGATTTGTACTGTTATGTAGTCACTGATGATTACTTAAGATTCTTTTGGGTAATGTTTCTGAAATCCAAATCAGAGACATTTGATTCTTTCAAACAGCTAGTAACTATTTTGGAATCACTCTACAAGCTTAAAGTGAGACAGATTCGATCAGACAACGGCATAGAATTCAAGAACCAATGGATGGAGGCGTTTTGTAAAGAAAAAGGGATTGTACATCAATTTACGTCTGCCTACACCCCACAGATGAATGGAGTTGCTGAGCAAAAGAATCGGAGCTTGATAGAGATAGCAAGAACGATGCTAGCCGACTCGAAAGTGCCTATCCAATTTTGGAACAAGGCAGTGGCCAATGCATGTTACACCCTCAATCAAGTCATGGTGGTCAAACTTCATGGTAAAACATGTTATGAGTTGCTCCAGTGACGTAAACCTAATCTGGAGTACCTCGAACCATTTGGCGCACCATGTACGCTGCTGATAAAACTCAGTCAGGGATGTTCAGTGAGAAGGCTGAAGAAGGGATTTTTCTAGGCTACAAAATACCACACAAGAGAGTTTATAACAAATCAATGGGTCAAGTAGAAGTGTGGTGCAACGTTGATGTTCAGTGATACACCACCCCCTGCTGGAAAGGGACCCTCATTCTTCTTCGACTATGATGGATTCTTTAAGTCCTTCAACATTCCCTATTTCCCTTCCTGATGATGAGTTATCAACCAGAATGATGTACGATGTCTTCAACACACCATCACTAGACTTGACAACATCAATTTCACAAGGTGAATCTTCGAGTCCTTTAGGGGGAGCACTTGACGTAAGCGACCTCCTCTGACGATGAAGAAGTTGAGACTGATTAGGTAGATCAGGAGGAACAGATACCTGCTACTAAAAGTACACAATCTTTGATATTGATGCCTATGACACTTTGGAACCTCACACTCCAACGGCTACAAATACTGAACCGAGAATTCAAAATCTGGATCAGGAAGTAGTTGTTCCCACCACTCCTGGATCTCGGATACATGTTTATCATCCTCTGGACAACGTCATAGGGGATGTCCAATCGGGAGTATAGACACGAAATCAGCTATACTCAGCTGATTATGCCTCGGTCATGGAAAAAGGCTATCTTCACGATGGTGCTTATCAATGTTTTGTGTCTCAATTTGAGCCAAAATATGTAAGTGAAGCCTTAAATGATGAGGCATGGTTTAGTGCCATGCAAGAAGAACTCCTTCAATTCAAGAAGCTAGGAGAATGGACACTGATGGATAGACCAAAAGGTGCTAAAGTAATTGGCACTAAATGGGTCTTGAAGTGCAAGAAAGATGACCAAGGGGTCATAATCAGAAACAAGGCTCGACTTGTGGTTCAAGGTTTTCGACAAGTCGAAGGCATTAATTACAATGAAGTGTTTACACCTGTGGCTAGAATGGAAGCAATCCGTATCTTCCTAGCCTATGCATCCTATATGAAGATTAAAGTTTATCAACTAGATGTCAAGAGTGCATTCCTTCATGGTGAAATCCGTGAGATAGTGTATGTCAGTCAACCCGAAAGATTTGAGGATCCTTATCATCGGGACAGAGTCTACAAGCTGGATAAGGCTCTCTACGGGCTCCATCAAGCCCCTAGAGCTTGGTATGAGAAACTCTCAACTCATCTGGTGAAACATGGTTTTCGCAGAGGAGTTATTGACCGTACACTGTTCATCAAAGAAAAGGATGGCGACTTACTGCTGGTACAGATTTATATTGATGACATAATCTTCGGTTCCAAAAGCGAAGAGTTATATAAAGAATTTGAATCTGTCATGAAAGCAGAATTTGAGATGAGTGCAATGGGGGAGATGAAGTTCTTCGTAGGATTACATGTGGATCCACAGGAGTCACAAGAGAGGAGAAGTACAAGAAATTTGAAGAGCTTATGAAGAATGTCAGATAATAGAGTAAACTAGGTCCAAAGGGGAGTTTGTTGATACATATATCCCTAGTTTATGTGCTTAATGTAAAAGTCTGTCATGTCTTACACATATGTAATGAATGGGTTGAATGAAATATAATATGTGATTGATGTTTATAATGTTTAATATTTCATAGTATTATTGTGTGTTTAAGTATAATAAACTTATTATATAGGTTTGAAGTTGTTATATGATGATTCATGCTAATAGACCATTCTGATGGACCATACGCATGAATACATCATGCTAATGAACCAGTCGCACGACTGAACCAGACGACTGGATCAGTCATACGAGTGAGACATGAGATTGGCTCAGTCGCATGACTGAACCTTCATTCGTGCGTATGAATCAATCGCATGGGTCAGTCGCATGACTGAACCATGCAAATGGTTCAGTTGCACGAATGAAGACTGCAAACCTATAAATACCACCTAATTCGTGGAAAAACATAACAATTGAGAAACTTTTGACACACACTCATAACCTAGCCGTCTAGAGCATCCAGAAAGCTTATTCCAAGTTTGTAGTTCACATCTGATCTTCTTCTACTCGTTCATAACGTTTCTTTAATCATTAGATTGATTGGGATTGTGTTCTCACTGATTGGATCACCAATCAAATAGGATTATGCACTATTTGATCTGGTTTCACATATTATCAGTTAGTACTCCGTATGTACATGGTGCCTAACAAATTATACATATAAACACATCAATTACGCATCAATTATTATATAAACTCTTACTGAAAATGATGATTTGATACTTAAATCATTTATATTGTGTTTTTCAGGATTGGAAAAGATCAAGATGAACAAAAGAAGCTTAAATAAGAAGAAAATGAAGAAAACCAAGTTTTGGAATTCAAGCATGGGGTCGTGCTTCATGAGGCACGCCCCCAAGCCTAGCCTGAAACTCACCCCCGTGCTTAAATCAACACACCCCCATGTTCGTTGATCTGACAGGACAATAATTATGGTTCCCCGACCCGAGGCACGGGGGTGTGCCCCAGGAGGCACGGGGTCATGTCCCATTGAACACAGGGTCATGCCCGACAAGATCTGAGCGTACGAGCCGACCAACTTTTACGTACACTCCAGAAAGCCTATAAATAGGACTTCATTTGCAACTTGAAGAGGTGATTTTGGAAGGTGAAGTGCTAGTGTTCCCTCTCGGGAACCCAGCCTTTGGAGGTCCTTAGAAGGTTTTGGAGGTTCATTCAACACTTAGAAAAAGCTTGAGATTATCTAAGCATCATCCATTATGGATCACCTATTTGATTGTTCTCATTTACCGATGATTTCATTACTATCTTTTATCTTTGTTGTTATGTTCAAGCTCATTATGAGCTAAACTTCATGTGTCATCCTAATTTAATGAAACTTATGTAATTTGTGATGAAGTAATGGTGTGATATATATTATGTTAATATTATGGTGGTCTTGAGAAAACTTTAGATAGGTAGCATCTACATTTGAACAGGAAATTATAACTTTATGATTTGTGATTGTTATTGTGATTGTCATAAACGGTTGAAAAACGTATGATCAACTTTTATTTGCGAAACTGGTCTTCATAATAAATCCATGTCTAATGAACTAGAAATAATTATTAGAAATCATATCACCTTAAATTTCTGATCATTTGAGAAATCTACAGTAATTGTTACGGTTTTCTAAAATTAATGGTATTTTAGGAAGGAACCTGATCAACTCTCTTTTTAATATTAAGTTAAGTTTTCAGAAATCATATATCAAATTGGTCATAAAAGTTGATCCCAAATCTTCATCATCATAGAAGTCATCTCTCTTTGAGTAGGGGAAGAGTAGAGAGATTCATGATACTCACTAAATCCCAAATCTTCATCATCATAGAAGTCAAGGCTAGGTATTGGTTGGTTTAGATTTAAAGGTTGGGGATGGTAACATTCCCTTGAAGGTTGTTCACTTGAGTGTTGAGACTCAGAGTGAAGGCTTAAGGCTGTTGAGCTAATAAGCTCATCAGGCTGAGCATGAGGAACCTCAACACTAATTCTTGAATATATGGGAGTGGTTTGCTCCACAAGAGAAAATGGAGCTTCAATGTCAACTTCCTCCTGTGTGGGTAGTAATATGAGGGCATGCATAGACTGAATAGCTTGTACATGGGTTTGTTTGGATCTTCTTTGGTAGGTGAGTGTGATTTGTGGCTGTTTTGGTTGTTGAGAGGTGGAAGGCGTGGGTTTAACACTAGCTTGTGTTGCTAGGTTGTCACCTTGAGCAATGAGCTCTAACATTTTGGGGACAAGGGCTATTTCTACTCCAGATGTCGAGTTTCTTCATGATTTTAAAGATTTTGGGCTCAATCTGTCCTAGTTTAAGAATATTACTTGTTTCCCTCAACTGTGAGCCTAGTTCACAGTTGAGAATGTATTGAACATATCTAGGAAATATGTAATATTCTAAGGAGTCCAAGTTAGCAAGGAAATTTGTATAAACAACTTGACCCCTTGAACCATCCTAAGCACTATGAATAAGAGATCCTCAGGAATCTGGTCCTAACCCCCATGCTTGTTGGACAAGATTTGGATGACCACATGGAGTAGGTACTTCCACTTGGGTGAGACCTTCTCCTTCCTAAAGTTCTTTATAGAGAAATCTCCTTCATAGCCCATCAGCTAAAATGAGAGGTTAACAGCTTCTTTCGGGAAAAACAATTCACCTTCCTCATTATCCAGCTGAAGGTGAGTGTTGATGATGGTTGAAGTGATAAAGATTGTTCTCTCCTCCACTATAACAGACAGTTCCTTCTTCCCATCCAAGATGACCTCTTGACAGGTCTCCCAAAATTCAAATAGATGATCCTCATAGAGAGGAGGATCAATGGTAAGGAAGGTGACATAGTTTGACAAAGCCAAAAACTGACAAACCTCTGAGAAACTAGGATCTTTCTCAGAGTGCAACAAAGCAACCTAATTGTGTTGCCTTTGAAGTTGCATGGAGAAATTTGGGTCATTTCTGTGATTGAGGTTAGCCATTTTAGAAAGCTTAAAGGTGAAGAAAATAAAGAACAAAGGCGGTTTCTAGGTTAATATAGGTTTATCGAAGGTATAAAGGTAGAAGATAATGAAAAGAGGGGGAACCGTCGGGTACATATATGAAATGGATCTCAGACAAAGTTAATGAAAGAGGATAACTTTGAAATCTAGAATTCAGTCCCACCTCTAAAAAGTAGTTTTCTTTTACCCAAAAGTTAGTTTTCTTATGCCCAAAAGTTAGTTTTCTTAGAAGTCTAAAATCTTCCAAAGGTAATTTCTCTTTGGAAGTTTTGATGAAAAGCTTCCGAAGCCAAAATAGCTTTAGAAGATATTCCAGAGAGTTTAGAAAAATTTTGCTTCAGAAGAAATTTAACACTTGAAAGTTTTTGTAAAAACTTCCAAGAGTAAATTGCTTTCGGAAGAAAGTTGTTCTTTAAAACATACAAGTATTTAAGAAAAAGTTATCTTTGTAATAGATTTTGGAAATTTATTCGGAAGAGATTTTGGAAATTTCTTCGGAAGGTATATTTTCTTAAGTAGTTGTTTGTTTGAAGGCTTAAATTTCTTTCGAAGGTAAACAAAAATCTTCTGAAAGATAAATTTTCAAAAATCTAAGGAATGTCTTCTAAAAAGATTTTATTCTTCCAAAGAAAAACAAGGGCTTATGTAAGTGATAGAATAGACAACTTTAGGACACATAAATGTTTTAGAAATAATATGATTAAGTTTTAAGAAAAGCTATTCAAAGTTAATCATCCCAATAGCTGAAACATGATATTTGATCTATGTTCATCAAAAGCTTTTGTAAACAGATTAGCATATTGTTCATTTGTACTAACTTTGACTAGTTTGAATAATCCATTTTCAAAATTATCTCTAATCAAATGATACCTGATATTGATGTGTTTGTCTTTAAGTGTTGTACAGGATTCTCTATGATAAAGATGGCACTGTTGTTATCTATGTAAATAGGAGTCTCCTTGAAGTTGAATCCATAGTCTAGCATCTGATTCTGAATACAAAGCACTTGAGTACAACAGCTTGTAGCAATGATCTATTCAGGTTCAGCAGTTGATGTTGGACCAAAAGAACCAATGAGCCTGATCAGAGAAATCTCTAAGTCCCACAAGACATCACAACAGCTGAAGAAGACCTGATCAGCTGTTCTACAAAGTCTGAAGAATACAACTGCTGAAGTACGTCTGAAGTACTGAAGACAAAGACTGAGACAACAGCTGAAGATCTAAAGTCTGAAGACTTCCACAAGTACTGAAGACAAAGACTGAAGATCAACAGCTGAAAGACAAAGTCTGATGATTCAAGTACTGAAGACATCAGCTGATGTTAACAGCTGATGACAACAGCTGAAGAGGGTTTCTTCAGTCGTTGTGATGGTTTTTCTTCTTCAGTAGTTTTCTTTTCTTTTCAGTAGTTTGTTTACTTTTCTTTTTAGTACTTGTAAACAACTGAAGAGGTTGTTCTTCAGTTGTTGTAGTTTCAGTAGTTTTATGTTTTTCAGTAGTTGTAAATAAGATGTTTAACACTTAGGAACATTTGTAAGAAGATGTCAGTTGTTGACATCTTCAGTAGTTGTTAAACATCAGTAGTTATCAAACGGTTACATGTCACTTTCAAGTGACATCAGCCTTCGTCACTCTTTCCTTTATAAGGAAGGATGACTCACCTGTAATCGTGCCTTTGAGGCCGACAATATTAATGCAATATTCCTTTTGTCGGATATTTCTCTCTCTATAACAAAATTCTCTTATCGTTTTATATCAAATGTTCTTGTTTGAATTTGTCTAATTCTGAGCTATTCCGCTGCTATATCTGTTCAATCGATTAAACCAAGGGCTGAGATTCTAACAAATGGTATCAGAGCAGGTTAATCATTGATCGATCTAACAATTGATCATTGAAACTGCTCAATCGCTCTAAGTTTAATTGAATTAGCAAATTCGCAAGGATCTGTTATAGAGATTGAGAGTGTATCGCTTCTGACCGTTTTATTTGAGGTTCTGTGTGGTTTTGAGCTAAATTTATTGTGATTTTACTTGAATCTGTCTGATTTTCACAATGACTACTTCTTCGAATGATCCTTTCAATACTGGATCCTCTACCAAGCCTCCGATCTTGGTGAGGAATGAGTATAACATTTGGCAGAGAAGATTGCTCCATCACCTGTCTGTCAATAGCTCAGGGTGTTGGACATCTGTGGTACATGGACCACATAAGCCAATGGTGAATGATCCGGAAACAAACCAGTTGGTTCCAAAGAAGAAGGAGCAATACTCCGATGAGGACAAGAAGTTGTTTGAAATCGATGCAAAAGCTCATGGAATATTGGCTATGGCTATTCCTAATGAGATTTACTCTGGGCTTCTGCATTGTGAGTCTGCTCATGACCTCTGGAATGCCATCAAAGAACAATTTGGTGGTACTGATGAGGTTTTAGCAAACAACAGGGAAATCCTCGCCCAACAATATGAGACTTTCTCTCATAGAAAGGTGAGACTCTGACTCAACAATTTGAGCGGTTTTCATGTTTAATTTCTGAATTGAAAATGGTTAAACATGAATATACCAGGAGTCAGATGAACCATAGATTCTTAAGATCACTGCCTGAGAGATGGAACACATATACCATTGTTCTACGCTCAAATGCTGATGTTGATCGCCTATCTCTCACCCAACTTCATGGGAAACTGCTTACATTCGAGAGAGAGATAGAGCAGAAAAGGAAATTGGTTTCATCTGGCAAGCTCACTGAGGATTTTGTCCAAGGAACACTGCCTTGATTGGACATCAAGAGTCAGAATATGCGTCATCTGAAGGCCAGTATGATGAGCATATTGATTTCTCTACAAACACTTCTGAGCCTGCCTTTATGAGTGTTGATAGTCATTCTGTTGGTAGTAATAGTGACAATCTATGTTTCATCATGGACGATCTCAAGGGGATTGCTGATGATGACTTAGAAGAGATGGATATTTTGAGCCAAATGGCCTTGATAAATATCAGATCTCAGAAGTTCTACAAAAGAACTGGAAGGAAATTCCCAGGACTCTCTGGCAAAACCAAAGTTGGTTTTGACAAGAGTAAGTTGAAGTGCCATAAATGCCACAAGCTTGGGCACTTTGCAAGAGAATGTAGATCATCTGGATCTAACTCTCCTGCACCTTTTGTGACTTTCCCTGGCAATAGTCAACAAAACAGAGGGCAACTACCTGTCAATTCTGGTTATCATCATCAACCACAATCTCCTGCATATTTTGTTCCACAGGGGCCAATGCCATATCCATACCCCTGCTATTACATGCCACAACCAGGCCAGGTTCAAGCACCCACTGCTCAGCAACCACATGCACTCCCTGAGCCTCAACCATCTCAATCTCATCAACCTAATCAACTTCAACAACACAGCTTCTTCACACCAGGAGTTGTTGACTGGAGCAGTTTACCAGATGATGTATCTAGTAATGAACAACTGTTCTCAGGTGCTGGTCAACATGGTGGTGAGCATCCTTTTGGAAATCTAGCTCTCATGGCTTTGGAATCCTCTGATGGATCATCTTCAAGTACCTCTTCAACAAAGGTATCACAGGTATCCTCTGAGGCTAAGGCCAAATTATGTTCTGAAACTTGCATAGCAGCATTTGCCTCTATTAGAGAAGCAAATGTGGCTTTAATCAATAAAAATGTAGAGCTAGAACAAATAATTTCCAAAAATAAAGCTGAGTTTGAGTCTATGCTAAAAGAGAAAACTGATGAGATTTACAAATTAAAATGCCAAATCTCTGATGCTAAGGCTAGGGAGGATGTACTCTTAGAGAAGTACAAAGACCTCAAAGATACTCTTGCTGTCACCCAGGTAGAGTGTGATCGATGGGTACAATCGTGCAAGGGCTTTGAAATGCTTCTTAGTAAGCAAACAGCTTCCAATGTGAAGTTTGGAATTGGTTATAATCACACTGCTCCTCCTACAGTTTTTGCTTCAAGAGCAGGAGCAGAATCTGATGGAGAAAGTAATGACCAATCCACCTCATCGTGTGATTCACTACTTGATAAAGCACCATCAGTAGTTGAAGTCAGTAGTAATCCCTCTGTGAACCTATCAGCTGAAATTGATGGTTCAACTGCTGACACTCACATGATCAATGAGTTGATCAACCCAAGTGTTATCCCTAGAAGTACTAAGGGTACTGGAGTGCAGGGGATAACATCTGGAGTTCAAATCCTAATGACTGACAGTACTGAAGAGAAGAAAACTGTCAGTAGGAAGGATTTGAAGCCTACTAAGGAAGTTGACAAGAAGGCAAAAAGTGCTTCTAAACTGCTGAAGAGCAAGTCTTCAGTAGTTTCATCTTCTTTAGTTGATGATCAACAGAAGATGAAGAAGAAACCATGTGAAATATGTGGTCTATTCAATCATCTCACAGATGATTTTTGGTGCAAAAAGGGATCCAAACTCAAACAAAAAGAGAAAATTAAAGAAAACTTGGCTAAAATGAAAACTGAGTTTGAGTCTAAGTTTGTACCAGCAGTATCAAATCCTGTTACTCCTATGACCAAAAAGAAATCTAAAAGGAAGGAGTGCAACAGGCAATAGCTGAGGTTGCTCAAAAGAAGACGGTGCAACACAAGAACTCATCATCAAACACCAATACCAATGTGTCTGAAGAGCTGAAAGCTCTCTCCCAGAATCAGACACAGCTGGTAATGATGGTTCAACATCTGTTGGGAAGAGTTAACCAACTTGATGGCCCTGTGTTGAAACCCCAGAAAAGGAGATCCAAGCCGAAGGATTCCTCTTCTACACCATCTCCTTCACCTCAAGCTATTGTGTCCAATAAACCTGTTAGTTTACCATCTGTTGATGAGACCAGGCCCAAAACCAAAAAGGTTTGGGTCTCCAAAACTAACTGATTGTTTATTTTGCAGGTTTCTTCAACATGCCAAAGTAGCATCTGGTATGTAGACAGTGGGGGATCTATGCATATGACTGGGAACAACTCACTTCTTAATGACTACTCTCCAGGAAGGAAGGGATTTGTTTCCTTTGGCAATGATGCAAGAGGTTACATCATCGGGAAAGGCTTTGTTTCCAATGGGGAAATAAAGTTTGATGATGTCAACCATGTGGAAAATCTCAAGTATAATCTCTTGAGTGTCAGTCAATTGTGTGACAAAGGCCATGTTGCCCTTTTCACAAGCCAGAACTGCAGGATTCTGTCATCCAAAGTTCTGAGTTTGATTGACAAGGTATTGGATGCTCACACTCTCCTGAAGGCCAATAGGACAGGAAGAGTGTATGCCTTAGATCTTTCCAAGAAAATTGATATCAAAGGCCATCCTTGCCTATTTTCCAAGGCCTCTCCTCAAGAATCTAATCTATGGCATAGAAGGATGGGACATGTTAACTTCAAGAACATGAATCAACTGATACACCATAGTTTAGTAAGGGGACTGCCTATGAAGGAGTTCAAGTGTGAAAACAACTGCACTGCTTGTTTGAAAGGAAAACAACACAAGTTTCATTTCCACCTATTGAAGAACCAAAGTCCACTGCCTGCTTGCAACTTCTTCACATGGATCTCTTTGGTCCTGTGAGAGTGATGAGCATGGCACAGAAGAAATACTGTCTGGTAATTGTGGATGATTACTCCAGATTTGTATGGACTTTCTTTCTACATTCAAAGGATGAAGCTGCACAGAAGATCATAAACTTTGTGTTGTATGCTGAGAAGCAGTATTCCCTCTCAGTCAAGTGTATTAGAAGTGACAATGGAACAGAATTCAGGAACAATACACTTGATGAGTTCTACCTTTCCAAGGGAATAAAGAGACAGTTTAGTATTCCAAGAACTCCTGAACAGAATGGAGTTGTGGAGAGAAAGAACAAGACCCTCATTGAAGCTGCAAGGTCTATGTTGGCTGATTCTAGACTGCCATTGACCTTTTGGGCTGAAGCTGTCAACACAACATGCTATGTGCAGAATAGAGTGCTAATAAATCAGAGGTTGATGAAGACTCCATATGAAGTTCTACATCATTTGGCCCCTCTCATTTCATTCTTTAGAGCAGTTGGGTGTCCCTGTTTCATTCTTAACACAAAGGATCAGCTCCAGAAATTTGATCCTAAGGTGGATGCAGGGTACTTTGTTGGTTATTCATCAACTTGCAAGGCATACAGAGTCTTCAACTACAGAACAAAGATGGTTGAAGAGACTCTACATGTCAAGTTCAATGAATCTCCAAAGGACAAGATTCCACAAAGCCTTGTGGAGCTCTTTGATTTGGACATACTGCAATATGTTCCTTATCAATCTCCTGCTGTTGCTCCTGTTAACAGTTCACCACCTGGTGTTACTACTGAAGATGATGATGATAGTAGTAATCACCTCTTCAGGTTTAGTGATCAACTGCCTGAGTCCTCTAAACCTGATGCTCCTGTAGCTCCAGCAGCACCATCCACAACAAATGCTGATGAGATTTCTGCATCCTCAACTTCATTTGAGTTGCCACCATCTTCATGGTTTCAAGAATCTGCATCAACATCTGCTGCTGCTGAAGATCCTACTAACACTTGCACAGATTTGATTGTTTACCAAGAGCTGAAAAATCACCCAATGTCTCAAATCCTTGGTGATATCAATGCTGGTGTTTCAACCAGAAGCCAGTTGTCTAATTTCTGCTTCTATGCTCTCTCTTCATCAGTCAGCTAGAGCCGAAGAACTATCATGTAGCTTTGAGAGACAATGGATGGGTTGAAGCCATGCAGCTTGAGCTTCTTCAGTTCAAGAAACAGCAAGTGTGGGAGCTTGTTCCTCTACCCCCAGGTAAGTGTGCAATAGGCACTAAATGGGTGTTTAGGAAATAACTGATGAAAATGGGCTAATTGTTAAGAACAAGGCCAGACTGGTTGTGCAGGGGTTTGCACAAGAAGAAGGTATTGATTATGATGAAACCTTTGCCCCTGTAGCCAGACTGGAGGCAATTAGATTGTTTTTAGCCTATGCTGCACTCCACAATCTTAAAGTTTTTCAAATGGATGTCAAAAGTGCTTTTCTATATGGTACAATAAAGAAGAAGTTTATGTGGTGTCAACCACCAGGCTTTGAGGATAATAAGCACCCAGAATGGGTATATAAGCTTGATAAAGCTCTTTATGGGTTGAAACAAGCACCTAGAGCCTGGTATGAGACCTTATCAAACTTTCTTCTACAAAATAATTTCACTAGAGGCTCCATAGATAAAACTTTATTTATTAAGAAGGTGGATCAGCATAAGCTACTTGTTCAAATTTATGTTGATGATATTATATTTGCATCCTCTGATCCCCAATTGTGTGAGGATTTCCAAACCTAATGCAACAGAAGTTTGAAATGAGTGCAATGGGAGAATTACAGTTCTTTCTAGTTTGCAAATCAAACAAAAAGCTGATGGAATTCTCATTCATCAGTCTAAATACACAAAAGATCTTTTGAATAAGTTTGATTTACAAAACTGAACCCTGTTCTACTCCCATGTGCAACACCACACAATTGGATGTTGATCAGAAAGTAAGGTGTTGATGAAACCTTTACAGATGTATGTGACAGGATCAGTGATCACAAGTTTGATGTATCAGAATATAAAGCAGCGGAATACACACACGAATTAGACAAATTGTAGCAAGCAAACAATATATGTAAGCGTTAAGATCGTATACGGTTATAGGGAGAGAATATGAATTTCTGATTTCTAGGAATGTTTATAGATGTAGAATATTTCTAATCGAATCAATCAATCATTCCATTCAATTGCTCATATCGCTCTATGATTACAATGGGTTGTCACTCCTTATATAGAGTGCAACAGTCACTGCTGTTATCACGGAAAGTGACAACTGGCAGATCCAATACAGAAATAACTAATTCTTAACAAACTACTGAAATGTTCACAACTACTGAGAAATATCAGCAAGTTAAGTACAAATATAAACTACTGAAACTACAACGACTGAAGAACAAGCTCTTCAGTCGTTTTACAAAACTACTGAAACATAAAACATAAAACTACTGATATCACAACTACTGAAGAAGTACTCTTCAGCAGTTGTGACAAACTACTGAGGCTTCAGTACTTGATCTTCAGACTTTGACCTTCAGGCGTTTCATCAGCTGATGACTTCAGTAGATATCATCAGCTGATGTCTTCAGTCTTTGTCTTCAGACTTTGTACATCAGTTGTTGATCTTCAGCACTTGTGAACTCTTCAGCTGTTGTTCTTCAGTACTTTGGTCTTTCAGCTTCAGCACTTGTGTTCTTCAGCTGTTGTACTTCAGTACTTTGGTTCTTCAGCAGTTAAGGTCTTCAGCACTTGATCTTCAGCTGTTGAAGTCTTCAGTACTTGTCAAACTACTGATGAGGCTCTCAGCAGTTGTTGTGATACCGTGTGGGACTTAGAGGTTTTCTGATCTTGGCTCATTGGTTCTTTTGGTCCAACAAACTCCCCCTGAACCAATGCAGCCAAAACCTCTAACTTATTTATACTCCCACTTATTAATGGCAAAAATGTTGGTCTTTTTCCTTCTTGATCAGTAGAGAAGATGACCCATGTACGCTCCGGCCTGGGAAGACCTCAAATATTTTGTTTGGCAGAGTATGAATGGGAACTCTGTTTGGGGAACTGGACACAGAGTTGTTATCCCATTCATGAGATTCACTTCCCCATAATAAGTCTGTACGACTCACGAACATAGGCCTCAAGGAGAACAATTTGTTCCTCTTGAGAGAGTTCTTCAGCTCCTCCTTCGAAGAAGAACTCTGGACCATAGTACTCTGATAAGTACTTCATGGTCCTGCCATTTTTCAGCTCCACCGTAGTTACCTCCCTGTATACAAATTCATCAGGATGGTTGCCTTCAGGAGTAACTGGAGCTCATTCTTTTGGATGTCTTCAAGCTTTTTGTACAACAACCCCTTCTTAATCATCTTGTTTTCTAATAGGCTTGAGGTGTCTTCTTTGCTTGGTGAGCTTTCTTGAATTCATCAATGATTTCCCAAGGTGAGACTACAACGGCCAACATGATGGTAGATTCTATTGTTTTTCGTACTTGGCCGTTGTATCTGTGTGGGATAGTTCTTTTATGGATTCTAGAACTCACCCTGGGGTCTGGCCATACTCTCACTCTCTCCCTCTGATACTGAAAGGTGTGTCTGAGAGTGTACAGCCTTTGAGCATGCCTTTCATGGCTTGAATAGATGATGACTGAGGAAATTCCTTGTCAACCATCTTCAACAGTTGCTCATCGTGCTGTTTCTGCTGTTCTTCTTCTTCTATTTTGACTCTGACCATTTCCCTTTGAGAGTCGGGTGTGATCATGGATTGACTCTGGGGCTTTGGTAGCTTCAGAACAGCAGAGAGTGGCAGACTATCATCTTCATCCTCTTCTTCTGCTTCTTCTTCCATCCTCAGCACCTTCTCCTTCTACGGGGTACATCACTGGATGATGGTTGGGTTGGTGAGGGATTGGTTTTGAAGAGAGAGGATGTTTGGATTTTGGCTTAGAGGTTGGTTGGGAGATTTGAGGGATAGGATCTGTTTGAGTTGGAGGAAGGGAAGGTTGATCTAGCATCCTTGTAGTTAATTTTGCTTTTGTAAGTTTAGCCATCTCTAACCTTTTGCCAGCCCCAGCCTCATCAAGGGCTTCCACAATGATCCCTTTGTTGATTGCTCAGACAGACAGATTCTGGTGGCTATAGCCAGAATGCTGTCCCTGGACCATGCGCGGATCTCCATTAATGATCTTCCAAGTATTTGGCAATAAAGCGGATCATTATTTCCAACCTCTCTTTCTCAAGAGCATCGTACCCTGCCCATCGGGTTTGTATCTCTTGTACCTCTAACCTTCTGATCTCACTATCCAGTGTAGCTGTGTCAACCCCTGCCTGAATAGTTGGTCAATTATCTTATCCATGGAGCGGTTGTGTGTGGTGTCAGCTTCTTTGACCAGCTCCTCCAAGGATTTTTCTTCAGCAGTATGATCATCAGCACTTCTCTTTCTCTTGTACGTGAGCAGAGGTTGCTTTTCTTGTTTCTCTCCTCTTCCTCAGATCTCTTCCTCTTTCTATCTTTCACTGCAGTACCCTCCCCCTTTTTGGTTGCATTGGAGGAAGGGGTTGGTACCGCAGAAAGAGTCTTGTGGACAGCAGCATCAACCAGGGGCTGTAATGTTGAGGAAAGCCTCTCATCAAGGGCTTTGATCACTATATCAGTGATTATGGGGTGATGAGAGGGAGGGAGTTTGGGAGGATAGCACCTATTTGCTCAGGAGGGTTCTGTTCCTGAGAAGTAGGGCCTGAAGCAGAGGCGGGTGGTTGATTTTGGGGTGGCTCTGTGTGTGGGAAACCTTCAAGGGAAGGTGCCATCTGTGGGTGTATGATGGGGCAGATGGACTTGCATCCTGAGACATCTTGGCCAGCAGCTCTTTGAGTCTGCTAACCTCATCCTCTAGAATGGTTTTGAGCAACTACATCGAAGAAGAAGCTCAGGTCATCATCAGTTGATACTGAATCACCTGACCTCCTGCTTAGAGCAGGATAACATGCACTGGGTGTAGACCAGTTGGTGCATGTGCCCCTTGTGCTTGGTACTGGGGACTTCCAGCCTCAGGACAATGTCCATCATCAGCTGTTGCCTCTAGGGAGGTCTTAGCAATGTTACCAGCCTCACTCTGGTCATGTGCTGAGTCAGAGGAGGTGGCAGCCTCATAGATATTCTAAGCTCCTTCTCTACACCAGGAGATAGAATTGGGAAACCCCTGTGCTGTGGGTTCTCAAGTGCACTGTGTTCCTCCCCCTCAATTGTAGAGGTATTCCCAGTATAAGTGGTTTGGGGAGGGGGTGAGGAGTGCAATTGAGTCAGCACTTGAGCAACTATTAAAGTTGGGCTGTGAGGGGCGGTTGTTTGGGGAACAGGGTTAGAAGCAGTGTGCACCTGGGGTGGATGGTGCTCTTCAATGGCAATCTCCTCAAGTGAGGAAGATCCCAGATAAGTAGGTGCCCCTTGGGTTGCTGCAGGCTCCTGTTGAGAGGAAGTCTGAGCGGCTGTGCTGGAGGAGTCATTGTATCCACTAGGGGGTTTGGACTAGTGGATATATCCTGCGTTGTGGTGCAGGAGCATCCTCAGGGGACTCAATTCCCTGAGTAGCCATTTTGGGTTTCTTTTTGGTGGGTTTGGTGGGGACATTGGATTTGGAGGTGGTGGCTGTGGGTTCCAGCTGCGTGGGTTTTCGCAGCTTGGCAGCCAGTTTGAGTGTCCGGTCAGAGTTGTGCCGGGAGTATACTTCTGGCAAAACAGCCGTAGCAGGGACTCCCAAGCCAACAAGTCCCTCAGCATTAAGCTGGTCTATTATAATGGCCATTATGAACCGTGGATAGAGTATCCAACGGTTGGCAGTTTGTTTTTGAGCCATATCTTTGAGCTCTGAAAATATTAATTCTGAAAAATTCAGTGGTTGTTGCTCAAGGATAGAATACAATACCTGCTGCCATTTGGTGGACATTTGATCCCAAGACGATGTCTTAGGGGCCAAACATACATTGACCATATGAAAGATCAGGCGCTCAGCGTCATTAAAGTGTTTCTTCATGATGGTGGTGGCACTGAGATCACCTTGATATCCATGCCGAGCAAATGAGAGATCTATAGTGCCCTTCGGATATCCAGCAGGAGAGGTAGCATCACTCAGTTGAAGAATTTTACGGATTGTGCAGGAGTAGGAGTGATCACTACTTCTTTGTTGTTGACGACCGACCGGAGGGATTGTGTGTGGCTCTCCTCAGTAGTAACATTAACGTTCATCCAAAATTGGTTCAAGGATTCGGCATGTAAAACGGGGTTCAGAAGGAATGCCTTGTTGTATGGGGACTGAACCATAAGATCGATAGCAGTATCGAACTTAGTCCAGATCGGCGATTTTGTGAGGTAGGCAACACAGTTGTGTCGCGGTTTAATTTGCATAGACGCCATGGAAGTTTTGGAGAGGAACGTTAGGTTTGAAGAAGATAAAGCATGGAGAGCTCAGGTTGAGGTATTTATAGGGTACGGGTGAGGAAACGACTGAAGGATGTGGTGTTAGTCATCAGTTGTTTTAAACGACCGTTGACATGGTATTATCCTTTCAGACGTTGAAACAGCTGAAGTCGCGGTGTTAGGCATCAGTAGTTTAGAAAACTACTGAAGACCGTGGTTTTGACTTCAGGTGATTGAAACAACTGAGGACATGGTGTTTGTCATCAGTAGTTAAGAAACTACTGAAGACAGTGGTTTTGTCATCAGCTGTTGTAAACAACTGAAGACTTGGTATTGGTCATCAGTAGTTATAAAACTGCTGAAGACGTGGTTTTGCTTCAGTTGTTTAAAATGAAACAGCAGTGGTACAAACGACTGAGGGGAAAGTTCTCTTCAGCTGTTTTCGTCAATTCTTAGCTTTTCAGCTGTTTCAAACTATCCTCAACACATTCATCAGTCTTTATGGCTGATTTCAGTTGTTTCATAGGACATCAGTACTTATCTGTTTTACTGATTTCAGTAGTTATGACTACATCAGTAGTTGTAACTACTTCAGTAGTTTAGAGCAGATGAAGTACTTCAGTACTTGTGAGAACTTTTAGCCTTCAGTAGTTATAAAAACTACTGAGGTTAAAAGAGCTCATCAGTACTTATATGTGACAGGCACTCATGATCATCAGTATGAATTACTGAGATCATCAGTAGTTGTCACCTATTCTAGCTGCAGCATACCAAGCCTTAACACCAGGTTTTGGAAAGTTGAACTATCCAACGGCTTAGTAAAAATGTCTGCAAGCTCATCAGCATGGGCACAAACTTAGGATCAATCAGACCTTTTTCAAAACAGTCTCTTTAAAATGGTGTCTGATCTCTATATGTTTGGTCCTAGAGTGCTGGACTGGATTTTTGACAATGCAAAGAGCTGAAGCACTATCCATTAACAATGGAGTCTTAGTCTCTGTAATGCCATAATCCAAAAGTTGATTTTGAAGCCAGAGTACCTGAGATGTACAGCTTGCAGCAGCAATGTACTCAGCTTCCGCAGTGGATGTAGCAACTGAGGTCTGTTTCTTGCTCTGCCAAGAAATCAAGCAGTTGCCTAGGAATTGACATCCACCAGAAGTTGATTTCCTGGTCAACTTACACCCTGCATAGTCACTGTCAGAAAAAGCAACTAATTTACCAGAATGTCTGGTAGGATACCATAAACCTAGAGATGGAGTGCCTTGCAGATATCTAAAGATCCTCTTGACTGCAATCAGATGAGACTTTAGGTGCAGCCTGAAATCTAGCACAAACACATGTAGCAAACATAATATCTGGTCTAGAAGCTGTTAAATACATCAAGGACCCAATCATACATCTGTAAAGTGTTTCATCAACCACTTTACCTTTCTGATCTGAATCCAGTTGTGTGGTGCTGCTCATGGGAGTAGAACAGGGCTTACAGTTTTGTAAATCAAACTTTTGCAAAAGATCTTTTGTATATTTGGATTGATGAATAAAAATTCCATCATCCTTTTGTTTGATTTGCAACCCCAGAAAGAACTGTAATTCTCCCATGGCACTCATTTCAAACTTCTGTTGCATCAACTTTGTAAAGGCATCACACAACTTTGGATCAGAGGATGCAAAAAATATCATCTACATAAATTTGAACAAGTAGATTATGCTGCCCAGCTTTCTTAATAAATAAAGTCTTGTCTATGGAGCCTCTAGTGAAATTATTTTCCAGAAGAAAGTTTGATAATGTCTCATACCAGGCTCTGGGAGCTTGTTTTAACCCATAAAGAGCTTTATCAAGCTTATACACCCAATTAGGATGTTTGTTGTCCTCAAAGCCTGGAGGTTGACATACATAAACCTCTTCTTTAATTTCCATACAAAAATGCACTTTTGACATCCATTTGAAAGACTTTAAGTTTTTGATAAGCAGCATAAGCTAAAAACAATCGAATTGCTTCCAGTCTGGCTACAGGGGCAAAGGTTTCATCATAATCAATACCTTCTTCTTGTGCAAACCCCTGAACAACCAGTCTGGCCTTGTTCTTAACAATAAGCCCATTTTCATCAGTTTTGTTCCTAAACACCCATTTAGTGCCTATTGCACACTTACCTGGAGGTAGAGGAACCAGTTCCCACACTTGCTGTTTCTTGAACTGAAGAAGCTCAAGCTGCATGGCATCAACCCATCCATTGTCCTTTAAAGCAATGTGATAATTCTTTGGCTCTTGCTGACTGATGAAGAGAGCATAGAAGCAGAATTTGACAATTGACTTCTTGTTGATACACCAGCAGTGATATCACCAATGATTTGAGACATGGGGTGATTCTTCAGATCTTGATACACAATGAGATCTGTGCAAGTGTTTGTAGCCGGTTCAGCAGCAACAGATGGTGATGGTGAATCATTTCCTTGAAACCAATCAGTGGATGGTAATTCAAAGGAAGTTGAATTCGAAGAAATCTCATCAGCATTTGTTGTGGATGGTGCTACTGGCGCTACAGGAACATCAGGTCTAGTTGAATCAGGCAGCTGATCACTAAACCTGAAGAGGTGAGTACTGCAATCATCATCATCATCAGCAGTACCACCAGGTGGTGAACTGTTGACAGGAGCAACAGCAGGAGTTTGATAGGGAACATATTGCAGTATGTCCAAATCAAATAGCTCCACAGGACTTTGTGGAATCTTGTCCTTTGGAGATTCATTAAACTTAACATGTAGAGTTTCTTCAACCATCTTTGTTCTGCAGTTGAAGACTCTGTATGCTTTGCAAGTAGATGAATAACCAACAAAGTATCCTGCATCCACCTTAGGATCAAATTTGTGGAGTTGATCCTTTGTGTTGAGAATAAAACAGGGACACCCAAATGCTTTGAAAAATGAAATCAGTGGAGCCAAATGATGGAGAACTTCATATGGAGTCTTCATCAACCTCTGATTTACTAAAACTCTATTTTGCACATAACAAGCTGTGTTGACAGCTTCGGCCCAAAAGGTCAATGGCAAACCTGAGTCAGCCAGCATGGACCTTGCAGCTTCAATGAGGGTCCTGTTCTTTCTCTCCACTACTCCATTTGTTCCGGAGTCCTTGGAATGCTGAACTGCCTTTTGATTCCCTTTGAGAGATAGAAGTCATCAAGTGTATGATTTCTGAACTCAGTTCCATTATCACTCCTAATACACTTGACTGGAAGGGAATACTGCTTCTCAATGTACAGCACAAAGTGGATAATCTTCTGAGCAGCCTCATCCTTTGAATGTAGAAAGAAAGTCCATACAAATCTGGAGTAATCATCCACAATTACCAGACAGTATTTCTTCTTTGCCATGCTCATTACTCTCACAGGACCAAATAGATCCATATGCAGTAATTGCAAGCAGGCAGTGGACTTGGACACTTCAATAGGAGGAAAAGAGACCTTGTGCTGTTTTCCTTTTAAACAAGCAGTGCAAGTTTCATCACAGTGGAACTCCTTTATTGGTAAGCCTCTGACTAAACTATTGTGGCTAAGCTGATTCATGTTTTTGAGATTAACATGACCAAGCCTCCTGTGCCATAGTTAGATTCTTGAAAAGAGGCTTTGGAAAATAGGCAAGATTACCTTTGAGATCTATCTTCTTAGAGAGATCTAAGGCATACACTCTTCCTGTCCTGTTGGCTTTCAGGAGAGTGTGATCATCCAACACCTTGTCAATCAAGGGCAAAACTTTGGATGACAGAATCCTACAGTTTTGACTTGTGAAAAGGGCAACATGGCCTTTATCACACATTTGACTGACACTCAAGAGGTTGTACTTGAGATTTTCCACATGATTAACATCATCAAATTTGATTTCTCCATTGGAGACAAAGCCCTTACCGATGATGTAACCCCTAGCATCATTGCCAAAAGAGACAAATCCCTTCTTTCCTTGAGAGTAGTCATGAAGAAGAGAGATGTTCCCAGTCATGTGCATGGATCCCCACTGTCTACATACCAGATGCTTTTGGCATGTTGAAGAACCCTGCAATAATAAACAATCAGTTAGTTTTAGAGACCCAAACCTTTTTGGTTTTGGGCCTGGTCTCATCAATAGATGGTAAACTAGCATGTTTATTTGTAACAACAGCCTGAGAGGAAGAAGATGGTGCAGAAGAGGAGTCCTTTGGCTTAGACCTCCTTTTCTGTGATTTCAACATAGGAGAATCTAGTTGGTTAACTCTACCCAACAGATGTTGTACCATCATCACCAGCTGTGTCTGATTTTGTGATAAAGCTTTCAGCTCATCAGACACATTGCTAGTGGAGTTAGATAAGGTCCTATGTTGCACCTTCTTTTTGAGCACCCTCAGCTGTCACTGTTTAACTCCTTCCTTTTGGATTGCTTTAAGGACTTAAGGGTTACAGGATTTGATGTTGCTGATACAAATGTGGTCTCAAACTCAGTTTTCATTTTTACCATTTTCTCATTAATTTCTTCCTTTTGTTTGAGTTTGGAACCTCTTTTGTACCAACAATCATCTGTAAGATGATTGAACAAACCACATACTTCACATGGTTTCTTCTTCATCTTAGGTTGATCATCAACTAAAGATGGTGAAGCAACAGAAGACTTGTTCTTCAATGCTTTGGAAGCATTGGTTGCTTTCTTGACAGCATCTTTAGTAGTCTTCAAACTCTTTCTACTGCCAGTTTTCTTCTCTTCAGTACTGACAGCAGTTGAAGTTTGAACTTCAGGAGTTGAATCCTGCTCTCCAGTCCTTTCAGGACCTTCAGGATTGACTCCTGAGTTGATCAACTTATTGATCATGTGAATGTCAGCATCTGGACCATCAACATCAGCTGATAGATTCAAAGAGGACTTGATACTGACTGCTACTTCTGATTGTGCTGTATCAGAAGGTAGATCACATGACTTGATGGATTGGTTATCACTCTCACCATCAGATTCTACCTCTGCTCTTGGGGTAAAATCTGTAGGTGGAGCAGTGTGATTGTAACCAATTCCAAACTTCACATTTGAAGCAGATTGCTTACTAAGAAGCATTTCAAAACCTTTGCATGATTGTACCCATCTATCACACTCTACCTGGGTAACTGCAAGGGTTTCTTTGAGATCTTTGTACTTCTCTAAAGTACATCTTCTCTAGCCTTATCATCAATTATTTTGCAATTCAGTTTATAAACCTCATCATTTTTATCTTTGAGCACAACTCAAACTCAGCTTTGTTTTGGAAATTACTTGTTCTAGCTCAATGTTCTTATTAATTAAAGCTACATTTGCTTCTCTAATGGAAGCAAATGCTGCTATGCATTGTTCAGAACATAATTTGGCTTTTGCCTCAGAGGATACCTGTGATACCTGTGGTGTAGAGGCATTGGAAGATGAAGTATCAGCAGACTCCAAAGCCATAAGAGCTAGATTCCCAAAGGGACTGTCACCACCATGTTGACCAGCACCTGAGAACAGTTGATCATGACCAGACAAGTCATCTGGTAAACTGCTCCAGTCAACAACTCCTGGGGTGAAGAAGCTGTGTTGTTGAGATGAAGTTGTTGATGAGATAGGGAAGGCTGAGGTTCTGGTAATGCATGAGGTGTGTCATAGGAACTTGAACTTGACTTGACTGTGGCATGTAATAACAAGGGTACTGATAAGGCATTTGACCCTGAGGAACAAAATATGCCGGAGATTGTTGTTGAGGATGATGACTAGATGTGACAGGATGTTGCCCTCTGTTTTGTTGACTGTTGCCAGGAAAAGTCACAAAGGGTGCAGTAGAGTTTGATCCAGTTGATCTACACTCTCTTGCAAAGTGTCCAAGCCGTTGGCATTTGTGACACCTCAACTTGCTCTTGTCAAAACCAACTTTGGTTTTGCCAGAGAGTCCTGGGAATTTTCTTCCAGTTCTTTTGTAGAACTTCTGAGATCTGATATTTATCAAGGCCATTTGGCTCAAAATATCCATCTCTTCTAAGTCATCATCAGCAATCCCTTGAGATCATCCATAATGAAACAAATTGTCATTATTACCTCCAGTAAACTGACCATCAACACTTACAAATGCAGAATTAGAAGTGCTCGAAGAGAAATTAATATGCTCATCATACTGGCATTCAGATGCAGCATATTCTGACTCATGACCCACCAAGGCAGTGTTGCCTTGAATAAAGTCTTCAGTGAGCTTTCCAGATGAAGACAGCTTCTCTTCTGTTCTATCTCTCTCTCAAAAGTGAGCAATTTCCCATGGAGTTGGGTGAGAGATAGTTTGTCCAAACTTGCACTGGAGCGTAGGACAATAGTATATGTGTCCCATCTCTCAGGCAGTGATCTGAGAAATCTGTTATTCATCTGAATATTGGTGTATTCAAGTTTGACCATTTTAGTTCAGAGATCAAACAAGAAAACCGCTCATATTGTTGAGTCAGTGTCTCACCCTTTCTATGAGAGAATGTCTCATATTGTTGGGCAAGAATTTCTCTATTGTTTGCCAAGACCTCATCAGTTCCTCCAAATTGTTCTTTCAAAGCAATCCAGAGGTCATGGGCAGTTTCATGATGCATTAGCCCAGAATAGATTTCATTGGGCAAAGCCATGGCCAGAATTCCATGGGCTTTTGCATCAATCTCAAGCAACTTTTTATCCTCATCTGAGTATTGCTCCTCCTCTTCGGAACCATTTGATTGGTTTCCGGTTATTCACCATAGGCTTGTGTGGACCATGTACCACAGATGTCCAACCCTGCGCTGTTAACAGACAGGTGATGGAGCATACGTCTTTGCCATATGTTATACTCATTCCTAACCAGCATAGGAGGCTTGGTGAGGAACCAGTATTGTGAGGATCATTGGAGGGAGTGGTCATTTCAGTTCAAAAACAGTTTAGTTCAAGTTTTAAAAAGTTTTAGACAAACACAACAAACTCAATGAGAACCAAGAATAAGATCTCAGGATGAATGAGCAGAAATACAGAAAATATCAATCTCTATACCGTTTCTTGCAAAAACAAAAGCTAATTCAATCAAACTTGGATCTTGAATAGCAGTTTCAATGATCAATTATTAGATCGATCAATGATTAACCTGCTCTGATACCATTTGACAGGATCAGTGATCACAAGTTTGATGTATCAGAATATAAAGCAGCGGAATACACACACGAATTAGACAAATTGTAGCAAGCAAACAATATATGTAAGCGTTAAGATCGTATACGGTTATAGGGAGAGAATATGAATTTCTGATTTCTAGGAATGTTTATAGATGTAGATATTTCTAATCGAATCAATCAATCATTCCATTCAATTGCTCATATCGCTCTATGATTACAATGGGTTGTCACTCCTTATATAGAGTGCAACAGTCACTGCTGTTATCACGGAAAGTGACAACTGGCAGATCCAATACAGAAATAACTAATTCTTAACAAACTACTGAAATGTTCACAACTACTGAGAACATATCAGCAAGTTAAGTACAAAATATAAAACTACTGAAACTACAACGACTGAAGAACAAGCTCTTCAGTCGTTTTACAAAACTACTGAAACATAAAACATAAAACTACTGATATCACAACTACTGAAGAAGTACTCTTCAGCAGTTGTGACAAACTACTGAGGCTTCAGTACTTGATCTTCAGACTTTGACCTTCAGGCGTTTCATCAGCTGATGACTTCAGTAGATATCATCAGCTGATGTCTTCAGTCTTTGTCTTCAGACTTTGTACATCAGTTGTTGATCTTCAGCACTTGTGAACTCTTCAGCTGTTGTTCTTCAGTACTTTGGTCTTTCAGCTTCAGCACTTGTGTTCTTCAGCTGTTGTACTTCAGTACTTTGGTTCTTCAGCTGTTAAGGTCTTCAGCACTTGATCTTCAGCTGTTGAAGTCTTCAGTACTTGTCAAACTACTGATGAGGCTTTCAGCAGTTGTTGTGATACCGTGTGGGACTTAGAGGTTTTCTGATCTTGGCTCATTGGTTCTTTTGGTCCAACAGTATGATTGGTTCCTTGATGTATTTACAGCTCTAGACCAGATAGATGTTTGCTAATGTGTTTGTGCTAGATTTCAGGCTGCAACTAGGAGTCTCATCTGATTGCAGTCAAGAGGATCTTTAGATATCTGCAAGGCACAATCTCTAGGCTTATGGTATTCCACTGGACATTCTTGCAAATTAGTGTTTCTCTGATAGTGACTATAGGAAGGGTGTAAGTTGACCAGGAAATCAACTTCTGGTGGATGCAATTCCTCGGCAACTGTTTGATTTCTTGGCAGAGTAAGAAACAAACATCTGTTGCTACATCCACTGCTGAAGCCGAGTACATTGCTGCTGCAAGTGTACATCCCAATACTCTGGCTTCAGAATCAACTTTTGGATTATGGCATTACAGAGACTAAGACTCCATTATTAAGGATAGTGCTCAGCTCTTTGCATGTCAAAAAATCCTGTCAGCACTTAAGGACCAAACATATAGAAATTAGACATCAGTTTTAAGAGACTGTTTTGAAAAGGGTCTAATTATCCTATGTTGTGCCTAGTGCTGATGAGCTTGCAGACATTTTTACTAAGCCTTTGGATAGTTCAACTTTCCACAACCTGGTGTTAAGGCTGGTATGCTGCAGCTAGAATAAGTGACAACTACTGATGATCTCAGTAATTAATGATGATCATTGGTAACCATGTCATATAAGTATGATGAGTTATTTTACCCTCAGTAGTTTTTATAACTACTGAAGGTTAATGCTTTAATACTGTGCTATCTGTACTGACTGTCTAAACTACTGATGTAGTTACAACTACTGAAATCAGTTGAAACAGATAAGTACTGATGTCCTATGAAACAACTGACAACAGCAAAAAGGCTGATGAGTAAGTGTTGAGGACAGTATGAAACAGATTGAAAGGCTATGAATTGACGACAACTACTGAGGGTACTCTCTCTTCAGTAGTTCACAAACTGCTGTTTCTTTATAAACAACTGAAGCAATACCATGTCTCAGTAGTTTCACACTACTGATGACTAATACCAAGTCTTCAGTTTTTTACACCAATGACGGCAAAAACCACGGTCTTCAGTAGTTCACAACTACTGATGACTAATACCAAGTCCTCAGTGTTTCAACATCTGAAGTCAAACTTGTCTTCAGTAGTTTTTAAAACTACTGATGCCTAAATCAGAGACTTCAGTTGTTTCAACGTCTGATCGTAAACACCATGTCTTCAGTTGTTTTTAACTGCTGACCACACCAAAACTTCAGTCATTTCATAACCCGTACCTATATATACCTGATCCCTCTTTCAGAGTTTTTCATTCTTTCACGACCTAAAAATTCAAAAAGCTCTGAAAACCTTTCATCTCATTAAGGCGACCATGCAACTCAAGCCTCGACACAACTGTGTCGCGTACCTCACAAAATCGCTTCTGGACCAAATTTGATAATGCTATAGATCTATGGGTCCACTCCCCACTAAAAAAGGCTTTCCTCTTAATCCAATCATTTATGCGATTCGCTCGTCAAGTTCTGGACGAATGCGACCGTTAAGGAGAATTTATCCATTCGTCTATCAAATCTCATAAGGTGGTCTCTCTACTGCTACCATCCGCCAGATATTACGTTAGATGATGCTGCCTACCTGTTGGGAAGCTAAGCGCCAACTTGATCTTTCATTTGGACAACATGGAATCAGGGTGATCTAGTGCTTCAACAATCCTGAAGAAACATTCCAGATGCAGAACGATTATTATTTCATATGGTAATGTTTGCCTGGCCCGAAGACTTCCTCTTGGGATCAACTGTCTCAAGATGGCAACAGGTACTGTTCTCTATCCTTGAACAAGAACCACTAAACTTTCTGAAATCATTTTTCTTGAAATCAAGGATATGGCCACAAAACCACTTTCTAACGTGGATACTATATCCTCGGTTTATAATGGCCATAATAGAATCAGCTTTCTGCTGAGGGACTAGTTGGTCTGGGAGTCCCTGCTTTGGCTGTATTGCCGGAGGTATACTCCTGACCACAAACACTGACCAAACTCTCAACAGGCTGCCAAGCTGCGCAAACCCACGCAGCTGGAACCCATAGCCTCCACCCCACATCCAAAGTCCCCTCCAAACCCACAAAGAAGAAGCCTAAGAAAGCTGCTCAGGGAATTGAGTCCCCTGTGGATGCTCCTGCCGCACCACGCAGGTTATCTCTGCTGAAATAACCCCCCAGTAGAGACTATGACTCCACCAACTGAAGCCGCTCAGGTTTCCTCTCAAAGGAACCTGAAGCAACCACTCAAAGGGAAGCCACAATGCTGGGATCCTCCTCACTTGAGGGGATTACCATTGAAGAGCACCACTTGTCCGGGTTGCACACTGCTTCCACACCCTATCCTGATGCAACCGCTCCTCAAAGCCCTACGATAATTGTTGCAAAGGTGCTGACACAGTTGCATTCCTCACCCCCCACCCAGACACCAATCACTACTGGGATACCTCACAACCTGAGGGGGAGGATCACAATGCTTCTGTCAACCCACAGCACAGGGGTTATCATGTTCCATCTTCTAGTGTAGAAAAAGGAGGTGCGAACTTCTGGTGAGGCTGCCACTGCCCCTGTCAGCAAATGACCAGGATGCAGTTGGTAACATCTCTAAGACCTCATCAGCGGCAACGGCTGATGAAGGACATAGTCCTGAGGCTGGAAGTCCCAGAACCGAGAACAAGGGGCACATGCTATCATTGATCTACACTCAAGGCATGTTCATCCTGACTATGTCAGGAGGTCAGGTGATTCAGTATCAACTGATGATGACCTGAGCTTCTTCTATGATGTAGTTGCTCAAAACACCATTCTAGAGGATGAGGTTAGCAGACTCAAAGAGCTGCTGGCCAAGATGTCTCAGGATGCAAGTCCATCTGCCACCACAATACACCACAGATGGCACCTTCTTCTGAAGGTCCCCTACACACTGAGCCAGTATATACTTCCAAGCCACCAGCCTCTGCTTTCGGCACTGATTTCAGGAACAGAACCATCCTGATCAATCAGTTGCTACCCTTCAAAAATCCCTACCTCTCATCACTCCATGATCACAGATATAGTGATCAAAACCATTGATGAGAGGCTTCCTACAATAATACAACCCTTGGTGGCGGAGTTGGTGACTAAATCCCTTTCTACTGCCAAACCTGCACCAATGCAACCAAAAAGGGGGAGAGTCAGTTAGTTAAAGGAAAAAGGAAGAGGATAGATGGGGAGAAGGCGAAGAATCTGAGTTTTTGGGAATCGAAAAGAACTGACAAAATTTACCAAAGCCTCCCTTACAGCCAAAATGCTAAACCAGTCTGAAAAGCCTCAATCCTCAAATCACTATCTACACAACCCACAAAACACCCCTTTACCCTCTAAACCAACCATCCAACCACAAAACCAAATCCTTTACCCTAAAAACCCCACTGCCAGTGATGTACCTAGCCAAAGAAAAGAAAGGTACTGAGGCCTGATGAAGATGAAGAGGAGGATGAAGACAGACTGCCACTCTCTGCAGTCATTACTTTGCCTAAGGCTAAACCAATGTCCATCACTCCTGCTTCTCAAATGCATGATGTAATGATAAAGATTGAAGAGGAACAGATGCAAAAACATGATGAGGAATGCTGAAAAGCATTGACAAAGCATATGCTACATCCACTTCAATGATCAGCATGAAGAAAGAAGTTTTAAGATTGTACACCCTTGCTAATACCTTTCACTACCAAAGGGAAAGAATAAGGATATGGCCTGATCCTAGGGTGCACACGGATTGTCAAGAAAGAAATTCCTTCAAGATACAAGGGCCACGTGAAGAGAGTTGTCGACGAAGACATCACTGTGGTGCTTGTAGTGTCCCTTGGGAAATTGTTGAAGAGTTCAAGAAAGCCTATGAAGCCCAACAACCACCTCAAAAGATGTTAGAGAACAAAATTATAAAGAAGGGATTGGTTTACAAACGACTTGAAAACTTCAAACAAGAAGAGCTCAACCTGCTCTTAGAAGGGACTCATCCAGATGAGTTTGCTTATAGACAAATAACCACGGTTGAGCTCAAAAATGGAAAACAGGCCAAGTACATATCTGAAGTGTATGGCCGAGAAGGATTATTTGATGGTGTGCCCGAGGTGCTGACAATGGATGAGCAAATCATGTTTTTAGGGCTTACACCAGGGAATCATATAGGCTGATACACGGGAAGTAGATCTCATGGTTGGGGCAACAGCTCGGTGTCCAAGTCCCCAATACAGAGCTCCCAACCATATCATGCCAAACAGATCATCAGAGACTTCTTCCCAGGCCGGTGCTGAAAAAGGGTCACTTCTCATCTCATCAAGAGGATAAAAAGACCAATCTATCTGCCAAAATAAGTGGGACTCGTCAATAACTTAGAGGTTTTGGCTGCATTGGTTCAGGGGGAGTTTGTTGGACCAAAAGAACCAATGAGCCTGATCAGAGAAATCTCTAAGTCCCACAAGACATCACAACAGCTGAAGAAGACCTGATCAGCTGTTCTACAAAGTCTGAAGAATACAACTGCTGAAGTACGTCTGAAGTACTGAAGACAAAGACTGAGACAACAGCTGAAGATCTAAAGTCTGAAGACTTCAACAAGTACTGAAGACAAAGACTGAAGATCAACAGCTGAAAGACAAAGTCTGATGATTCAAGTACTGAAGACATCAGCTGATGTTAACAGCTGATGACAACAGCTGAAGAGGGCTTCTTCAGTCGTTGTGATGGTTTTTCTTCTTCAGTAGTTTTCTTTTCTTTTCAGTAGTTTGTTTACTTTTCTTTTCAGTACTTGTAAACAACTGAAGAGGTTGTTCTTCAGTTGTTGTAGTTTCAGTAGTTTTATGTTTTTCAGTAGTTGTAAATAGATGTTTAACACTTAGGAACATTTGTAAGAAGATGTCAGTTGTTGACATCTTCAGTAGTTGTTAAACATCAGTAGTTATCAAACGGTTACATGTCACTTTCAAGTGACATCAGCCTTCGTCACTCTTTCCTTTATAAGGAAGGATGACTCACCTGTAATCGTGCCTTTGAGGCCGACAATATTAATGCAATATTCCTTTTGTCGGATATTTCTCTCTCTATAACAAAATTCTCTTATCGTTTTATATCAAATGTTCTTGTTTGAATTTGTCTAATTCTGAGCTATTCCGCTGCTATATCTGTTCAATCGATTAAACCAAGGGCTGAGATTCTAACAGTTGATGCAAATACAAAGGAATGCTTCTTGCGTTACCATGAGACAACCCTTCCACCAAGGAACTGACATCCACGTAATGTGGACTTTACATTCATGTTGCAACCACCATAATCACTATCTGTATATGTATACAGATTGAAGTCAGAATTATTTGGATACCAAAGGCCAAGTGTTGGAGCACCTTTGAGATATCCTAGAATTCATTTGACAGTGATTAGGTGTGACATCCTAGGGTTGGCTTGATATCTTGCACAAATACATGTGGCAAACATGATATCAGGCCTGCTAGTTATGAGGTACATAAGAGACCCAATCATAGCCCTATGAAGGTGTTCATCCACACACTCCCCTCAAGATCAGGACCAAGAGAGTGGTTCTTGTCTATGGGTGTATTAGAAACCTTACAATTAGTCATGTGAATCTTTTAAATATGTCCTGAACATACTTTAACTGACTTATAAAGATGCCATCTTCAACTGGTTTCACTTGAATTCCTAGAAAGAAATTGAGTTCCCCCATGACACTCATTTCAAATCTATCCTTCATCAGCTTCTCAAAGTCTTTGTAGAGCTTTGAATTAGTTGACCCAAAGATGATGTCATCTACATATATTTGAACTAGCATTAAGTCATTCCCTATTCCTTTGATGAAGAGAGTTCTATCTATAGTACCTCTTCTGTAGCCATGCTGCTAGCGGTACTAAGATAGAGTCTCATACCACTTTTTTGGTTCTTGATACAACCCATACATACCTTTATTAAGCCTACAAACATAATCAAGATGATCAGGATCTGCAAACCCTAATGGTTGTTTGTTATACACCTCTTCATCATTCACTCCATAAAAAAGCACACTTGACATCAAGCTAGTAGACCTTGAAGTTCTTGGATGCAGCAAAAGCCAAGAATATCCTAACAAGTTCTAGTCTTGCAACAGGAGCAAAAACATTCGTATAGCCAATTCCTTCTTCTTATGTGCATCCTTGAACAACAAGTCTTGCTTGTTTTTGATAAGTCCTCTATTATCATTTTTATTACTAAAAACCCATTTGGTTCTTATAGTAGTCTTCCCATGAGGAAGAGGACATAGGTTCCAAACCTTTTGCCTTTTGAATTGAAGCAGCTCCTCCTACATAGCTTCAACCCAACTTCTATTCTTCAGAGCCTCATCATCTTCTTAGGCTCTATCTAGGAAAAGAAACAAGAGTGAAGACATATATTTGCATCATGGGTCCATCCTTTTGTCTTTATCCCTGAATCAAAATCTCCAATGATGTTTAAGGTAGGATGAGACTTATGGATCCTTAGTTGAGATATCATAACAAGTTATTAAGAAAAATTCAAATTAGAGAAATTAGATCTGGCATTGAGGTTTCTCCCACCATATCCGTACACTTATCAAGTGAGACTTGATCCAACAAGTGTGTGACATCATTGATGTTGTTTTCAATGGGATGGTTATCAGTATCTAGAAATTCTTGATCACTGTCACCACCACCATCTCCTACATTTGAAGTTCTTGCTTCTGAGTTTTTTGCCTCTAAGCTGGAATTTGAAGGCATTTCAGATGTATCAGCTGAATGTGTCATTGTTGTGCTGATAGGTTATCCATTTGCAAGTTTAGTTATAACTGGAGCTGAAGTAGTGTGGCTTGAAGGTCTTCTCAACCCAAATCTTGGATAAGGATCGCCTATGGATAGTATATATATGGACCCTGAAACATTCTTACAAGATTTGTTTAAACAATTGATAACTAAATCCAGATCAAATTGCCAATCAGGACCAAAACCATATACACTAGGTGTGTGTTCATTGAAAGTGACATTGGCTGACTCCTAAAATACTCTGGTTTTGAGATTGTACACTCTATAAGCCTTAGCTTAAGAAGAGTATCCAATGAAATGTCCATTATCTGATTTCTCAGCAAACTTGGCAATTTGATCTTTGGTATTCAAGATGGTGCAAGGACATCCAAATGACCTGAGAAGGCCAATGAAAGGTTTCCTCTTATGCAAAAGTTCATAAGGAGTCTTACCATGTGTCTTAACTACTTAAACTCTATTTTGCACATAACAATTAGTGTTGACTCCTCTGCCCAGAAGGTGATAGGTAGTTTAGAGTCAGACAACATAGTTCTTGCAGCTTCAATAAGTGTCATGTTTCTCCTCTCAGCAACACCATTTTCCTGAGGAGTCCTGGGAGCACTGTATTGTCTTGTAATACCCTTTTCATCACAAAATGTATCAAGGATTTAGTTCTTGAATTCAGATCCTTGATCACATCTTATGGTCCTGACCTTGTGATCAGATTGATTCTCAATCTATAAGATGAAATTCTTGAGAATCTCAGGCGTCTCATCCTTAGTTCTAAGAAAGAAGATCCAAGTGAATCTTGTGAATTCATATGTGATCACTAAAAATTAAGAAGTCCTTCCTAGACTCATTACATTAGTGGGGCCAAAGAGATCCATTTGTAACAAGTGTAGGGGAGTAGTGATAGAGTTTCTTTCCTTTGGCTTGTGAGATACCTTGTGTTGCTTCCCTTTCAGGCATGCAACACAATGATCATCGCTTGTAAACTCCTTCTTTGGCATTCCAGCGACCAAGTAATTCTTAATTAATTTATTCATGTTTTTAAAGTTTACATGCCACATTCTTTTATGCTAGAGGAAAGACTCGTCACTATTTGCTTTAGATAGAAAGCATGAAACTTCTCCTGAAGGAGATGTTTCTTGCAAGTCCATATTGTACATGTTCCCTTTCCTGGGGACTCTGAGCAAGATATGCTCATAAGGAATGACCACCCCGGGCTTGAGAACAATGCACTCATGCTCAATAAAAAGCATGTTATGACTCTGATCATCAAATTAAGATACACTCACAAGATGTAAGGCCCCATTCCTGGGATGCTCACAGCTGGTCATGTATCGCACATAAAACATATATTTTCCTTAACTTAAAGAAAACATTGCAGCGGAAACATTAAAACAAACATTTTTTCATTATAAAAGCTTTTGCAAAATAATACATCGTTATCAAATTACAAAATACTTGTTGCATTCTACATCACAAAAGCATTATAAAAATGGATGCCATCCAAAAAGAGCCAAGTAGCCGCCCCGTGCCATCCTCAGCAACCTTTACCGCCAACTGGAAACACATAAAGTCAGCATTGCTGAGTGAGTTCTAGTTTTACAAAACATTATATTACCTTTCATTCGTTAAAACATTTTCATTACTATCGCACATGATCACACATCATACATACAACAAGGTAATAGTTATTATCTTCATCAACGTTCGTTTTGTACATTTCGCACGTTTCGCACATTTCTTACTTATTACACTTTTTGTACATTTGTTATCTTTTCACTTCTATCTAGGTCCTGTACTTAACCCCCCCCTCTTAGCACAAAGTTATATCATCTAGGGTTAAGCAACAAGGGCCCCATATCGCACATATCGCACGTATGGAGTAGTCACATAGACTAACTCCCATTGTGTGTGAACCCTTAAGGGTTAGCCAAGATCGCACGCTATATACACACAATTGAGCTAACAACTCTCAATGAGTTATGAACCTCCTTTCATTTGCTTGCAAGACTTTTCATTCGTTCATTATGTTCCACTTTCATTATCTTAAATCTTTCACTTCGTTAAGATAATACTTTATGTTCGTTAACAATATCACACCACGTAAAGTCACATCATTATACATAATAAGGAACATAACAACATAACATGCAATCATACATAATCATCAAACATCATCAATCACACATCATCATCACCCATCACATCATCTATGACCTCAAAAAGTCAACCTACATGCCCCCAGGACCTCCCAAGTCAAAGCCTACATTTACATTTTCCCCCAAAAATCTGAAAAATATTTCTAAGTCTTTAGGCGTATGGACACTATGCAGGCGCATGAGCACTATGCAGGTGCATGACCTTTCAGACACATGGGAACACTTAGGCGCCTGGGAACTTTCAGACGCATTGGCACTATTGGGGCGTATGAACAACACTTAGTTTATTCCAGCCTATTTCTAGGCGCATGAGTACTATTCGGGCGCATGAGGCTTTGGGCGCATGCTACACTTAGGCAGTTATTTTCAGTGGGCGCATGAGCTACTATTTAGGCGCATAAGCAGCCTAAATCACACTTAACATCATATTCAGTCCCCAAACATCACCTATCATGTTCTAAGCTTAATCAACATTCTAAGCCTTAGGAACACTATCATAACAACATTAAACATATACATAGCCCAAAATCAAACCCCACCCCAAACACACACATAAATACACACCAAAAACAAACCCGAACACATAAAACATACATAAGCCTACAATTGAGGATAAATCCAGTTAAGAACACCTTAAAACTATGAATTCTTTCTTACTTGAATTCGACTTTCTACTTCTTGTTCTTCAAAGACCCGAGAGTTTCTGCTCTCCTTTCTTTCTCTCTCTAAAGTCCGAATGATGTGAGTGTGTAGAAACCATGGGCGGCCATGCCACCTTTTACACCCACTTTTCAAACATTTTGTCCTTTTACACATTTAACCCCTCGACTTGGTTTTATTTATTTTCTTTCGTTTCCTTCACTTTTATTCTTTCTTCCATGACTACAAAAATACCGGGTGTTACAGAAGATTGTATCCAAGCTCCTTGACAAAGTTATCTTCTAAATGTTGACCTTACCATTTATGACCTTGCCCCTTCTAGTAATGTAACCACCAGCATCTCCTCCAAAGCAACTGGTCCTCCATCATCCTTTCAAATTTCTAGAGTAGTACCTATTGCCTGTCATGTGTCTGGAACAACCACTATCAATGATCCATACATTTTGTGTGTGTCTTTAGTTATTCTTACATAAAAAAGATGGTTAGTTACATTTAGAAACCCAAACCTTATTGGTCTTTGGCTTATCAAAGAAGTTGAAGGTAATGCAATAGTATAGATCCTATGGTCATGTTTTGAGGATCTTTTGCTAATATTGATGGAGAACTTTTAGTCATTTGGTCTTTCCACACCACCTTTGAAAGCTTAGACTTGACCTTCAATACTTCAGAAGTTTTGCTGACTTCGAAAGTTTTGATGATGGGACCTTTGGAAGATCTTGCTAACACTGCAACAGACTTTAGAGCTTTGGAAGCATTCTTTTCTTCCAAGATCAATTTTTCTTCCGAAGGCAATTTTCTACTTGCCTTCATCTTTAGTTTGGAACTTCCGAAAGGAAAAGTTTCTCCTTCCGAAAAGCTTGCTTCTTCTTGAAACTCTTAGAAGTCTCTTCTTTGATCATGTAGACTATACCTTTTGGATTGTAAGGACAATTCTTAGCAAGATGAGAGGCACTCTCACACATGGCATAGTCTATTTTCTTCTTCCTAAGAGCTTTCTTCTATAAATAAGGCTGAACTTAATCACTTTCCTTCTCCACCTTCATCTTTGCAGATGCAGTGGAAGTTCCTTTAGGGTGAGAACTTCCTTGGAGCTGGATGGTTCAAGTTGTGTAGCAGTGGTACATAACTGATCAACCTCTCTTGCTGCTGGGATGAGTTGAAACTAAACTATAACTCCTGGTACTAGAGTTTAAGTTAGTATCTTCAGTCTTTACCACCTCAAACCCTACAGAGATAAAAACATTTTTCTGCTTAGAATTGAAAGTGGCCTTGATCTCTTGAGCCTTCTTTGCTTTTCTCTTGCTCTTCCTGATCAAGTTCTTTCTCATAGACTTGGTCATCCCGGTCTTCTTACTCTCCTCTGAAGGATAGTGACCCTTCTTAGAATCCTCTTCTTCACTTTTCTCATAGGCATTCTTCACTATCTTCTCATCATCCTCTTCATGAGATGAAGCTCTCTTCACAAGTTTCCACACCTCAGAGATCTTATATACAAAATTATGTGTGGAGGAGCTATCTCACTAGATCATAGTCCCTGCTTATTCTGATAACAAACTTTTGCATGAAAGGATGAGGATATAATTTTCTTGAAGGTCTCTTCTTCAAAACACATTATTATGCCATGGCTTTGCTGATCGCAAGCTCAGCCTGGCATTCAGTTAACGTAGTTATGAGATCTTTGATTTAAGTCCTAAAATTTGTATGCTCATATTTAAGAGTTGAAATAGTTTTCTCTAAGCCTTTATGTTTAGTTTATTATCATTTTTGGCTTTTTTAGAATCAGATTTTAATATATATATATATATATATATATATATATATATATATATATATATATATATATATATATATATAAGGATTCAAGATCAGACCTCATCTCTAAGTTGTAAGACCAGTATCTATTAACTTTAGTAATACATTCAGGTGTATAGAGATGTTCCAATACTTTGCTTCAACATGGTCAGCTATCAAAGCTTGGTTTGGAGCTGCATCTTCCACCTGAAAGCTCCGGTCAAAGCCTCCTTCTTTAAAAGAAACGACAACTTGTTACTTTGGCTTCTCATTCTTGGGTGGATTTCTTAGTGTAATTTGGTCTAGTTTATGCTTGGCCACCATTTTTCCTTGGTGCCTTGCACTCCTTTGCAAAGTGGCCTATTTGGGTTATAGTTGTAACACTTTAATTTGCTTTTGTCCAGCCCAAATTTTCCACTGGTTGCATTGCTTGGGAACTTCTTTCATGTCCTATCACACCCTCAAAATCCACGTGCGGAGTTTTACCACGAGACGTGTGAACAAACCATGATCACAGTCAATAGTTACTCAGAACGACTTTATATGCCACATTTAAAATATAACCAACCAAAGTTCAAACTTCAAAACCATGCGGAAGCATTTTGTAAATAAGACAAACCCAAAGTACAAGAATGCATGATATGGTAAAACACGCGCCAACCCAAATGATTAAACACTCATAAATAAAAACCAAAAAGATGTCTTTAAAATGGAGTATTAGGATGCATGCTGGATCCGTGTAGTGCTCCTATTGGCAAGCAGATTTAACGACCTGAGAATAACATACTGAAATGTCAACACAATGGTTGGTGAGTACAAGAGTTTGGGTTTATCATAAATATAACAATTGTATAACATAAGAAGTGCATTGAAATAGATAGCTAGTCTATATTCCCAAGTAATAACCATAGTGATTCGCTATCGAAGTTGACTGTGTTTCATTGTTGCCTCCCGTCACGACTTACCAGGTCGTGACGATGTTTGTGTTTAGGAAAAAATTGCACCCGTTTGAACTCGAGTCGCACAGGTGGGCCTCGTTAGACCCAGTAGTACTACCCAAGATTTCCTGCTAGTTACCATTATTAAAATCCGAAAGTGTGAAGACTTTCAAGGTATTAAGCGCTATGTTAAAACATACACAACTTATAATAATAAAATAGCGTTTGATTACAAGTATGCTACCTCCCCCAGAAGAAGGTTTATAAAATAGAGGGGTATGAACTTACCTGGTGTATAATGATAATGAATAAAGAGACTCGTGAAAAGAGACTTAATAATTCTAGGTTAACCTATTTGACCCGTTGACCCGTTGGTGATATATTAGTTGGAATATTGTTTAATCATATAAGATAACTTTACATACAAGAGTATCATGCAATTTATCCATGCGTATCACATTATCAACCTAGGTTCTACCTAAGTCATCATGCCACATTAGATTATCATACACTTATGCAAATCTCAAACAATCATCATGCTTAATATATATCTATATATCAATACATCACAACAAATAATTGATACGCGAAGACTAATCATGCACCACATGCCATGTGAAGCCACTCACAACTTCACATCCTAAACCCTGCCAATCTATACTAAGTAAGGGCATCAGATTCGCACATGTGTATGACAATCATAATCACATTCATTCATTTAGTTCATTCCAACCATCATACACAGTGACAATCAATTTCAATCCCAAACATGATCTCCTAATAACTAACCATAATCATCATCATGTACGATCATCAAAACCTATACCTCTTACATGATCAACCAAGCATTCATACAACTCAATTACACATTCTATCACAACACATCATCAACAATCATTCTAACATGATCTTAACATCACAAGCATGCCAAATCATCCATCCAAAGTTCTACAAAAATAAAGTTCCCTTTGGGAAAGAAACACCCAAAAGTGATCTAGCATCCAATTCAATCATATTTCAATAATATATACCTAATAAAGTTCATAGCATTCATTCTAACATGTTAATCACCTCCAAAACATCCAAATTCCCAAACATCGTACACAAAGTTTCTACTTTAGTAAGTCGTGATCGACATCTCAATTACATGTATTTTCTTGCACAATTCAACTAAAATAACATCTAAACATTACATCTAACATCTTAGCATCATCAAATCATGAATTCCAATAACAAAAAGTTTCCTCTTATGGTAATGTATGAACTAGATGACCAAACCCTAGATTTCTTGCATAATCAACATCATTCAACATTCATACAACCTAACTAACATCATACAATCATCAATTTCATATTATCATCATAAATTTTGTAACTAGGGTTCATCTTCATCAAATACTATGAACAACCAATCAAAACTAACCTTCAGATGTGCTTAGATGATGATTATCACTTGCAATCAACTTGTAATACTTGAATCCCAATCAAAATCGACTTGTTCTTGTTGTTTCTTGATCAAAATCGAATTGCGAAGGTGTGTGGGTGGGGTTTTGGCCACAATAGGGGTTTGGGAGGCTAGGGTTGAGTTTATTTTGGTAATATTTGATTAAAAAGGTATTTACAAATAACCCCTTTAATTTATTTTATAAAAAACTATCTTTCTAATACTTTTAAACAAATCTAGACTACAATTTATAAGTATTATCAACCAACAATAATAATCCTAAACATTTACAACAAGTCACATAACACATAAAATATATATATAACACGTTGTCACGTTATCACATAAAATTCACAAAATAAATATTTGAAATTCTGTAAATTCATGAATCACATAATCACAACTAATAATCAACATTATTAATTAGATTATTATTGTTGATCATAGATTATTATTATTAAGTCACCAACGTTCAAGAACAACTAGTGTGTGCTCACGACACGTGTATGCAAGACCTAACGGAACTAACGGAGTTTGGTAACGGAAAATTACCGGATGTCAAATTATCCCCATGTTGAAAGAATTTTTGTCCCGGAAATTACATTAATGGTTATGCTACGTCCTTGGTTTATTGCATTGGCATAAAGAAATAGTGAGTTGTCACATCATCCCCATGTTGAAATAAATTTCGTCTTGAAATTTACTCAGTACCTTCTTCGGTTGTTGCTGTTGTTTCGAACAAATGAGGATACTTGAGCTTCATTTGATCCTCGCGTTCCCACGTGAATTCCGGTCCACGTTTTGAGTTCCATCGAACTTTGACTATAGGTATCTTGCTTTGCTTAAGAGTCTTGACCTCACAATCCATAACTTCAACGAGCTCTTCCACAAAGCGTAATTGATCATCTACTTGTACTTCCTCGAGTGGTACAATTAGTGTCTCATCAGATAGGTACATTTTCAGATTTCATATGTGAAATACATTGTGAAGCCACTCAGTGAATCAGGCAAGTCCAATCGATACGCCACCGGACCTATTCTTTCCAGAATCTCAAATGGTCCAACATATCTTGGATTAAGCTTGCCTTTCTTGCCAAACCGAATTACATCTTTCCACGGCAAAACTTTAGCAAGACTTTGTCACCAGTTTGAAACTCCAAAGCTTTCCGTCATTTGTCTACGTAACTCTTTTGTCCGTCTCGTGCCACAGCCATGCGGTTTCATATCTGCACTATCTTCTCTATGGTCTCATGTACTAACTCAGGACCAATCAATTGACTATCACCAACTTCCGCCCAACAAACTGGTGATGTACACTTTCGACCATATAATTCCTCAAATGGTGCTGCTTTGATGCTAGTATGATAACTATTGTTGTAAGAAAACTCAACCAATGGTAAATGAGCTTCCCATTTATTCCCAAAATCGATCACACAAGCACGCAACATGTCTTCCAAAGTTTGAATATTACGTTCACTTTGACCATCAGTCTGCGAATGATAGGCAGTGCTCATGTCCAGATGCATACCCAAAGATTTCTGTAACGATTGCTAGAAATGCGACGTAAAACGAGCATCACGATCGGAAATAATCGAGATCGACACACCATGCCTCGACACTACTTCCTCCAGGTAAATTCGAGTTAACCTGTCTATTTTGTAAGTTTCCTTGATTGCCAAGAAGTGAGCTAACTTAGTGAGTTGATCCACGATTACCTATATCGTGTCACAACCACAAGAAGTCCTGGGCAACTTAGTAATGAAGTCCATAGAGATTTGTTCCCACTTCCACAAGGGGATTTCAGGTTGTTGTAGTACCCTATATGGTTTCTGATACTCCATTTTAACCTTAGAACATGTCAGGCATTTGCTCACATATATAGCTGTATCTGCCTTCATGTTAGGCCACCGGTAGTGCGCCTTCAGATCATGGTACATTTTGTCAGAGCCGAGAGGTATGGAATACTTAGACTTGTGCGCTTTACTCATAACCAAGTCTCTTAGATTCCTATATAAAGGTACCCAAATTCTATCCATGAATTATCGTATTCCATCGGATTTGACTTCTAACTGTTATCCATCCCGCGTAAAGATTCGGATCTAACGTTCTCACCTTTCAAGGCTTCCATCTGGGCTTCCTTGATTTGTTCGGGCAAGTGAGTCTAATCGTCAATTGTAGGGCACACACTCGTCGGGGTTTAGAATTTTCCTTTCTACTCAAGGAATCGGCGACTACATTCGCCTTTCTTGGGTAGTATTTAATAGCACAGTCATAATCGTTTAATAATTCCACCCAGCATTGTTGCCTCATGTTAAGCTCTTTCTGCTCAAAGATATACTGAAGACTCTTGTGATCAGTGTAAATTGTGCACTTGGTACCGTACAAGTAATGTCTCCAGATCTTCAAGGCAAAGACCACTGCTCCTAACTCCAAGTCATGAAAAGTGTAGTTCTTTTCATGCACCTTCATTTGTCTCGAGGCATAAACTATTACTTTGTCACGTTGCATCAGGACACAACCAAGTCCTTGAATAGAAGCATCACAGTAAACCACAAAATCATCACTTCCTTCAAGTAACGCTAATATCGGTGCACTACAATGTTTCTGCTTCAACAACTAAAAAGCATCTTCTTGACTCTCACCCCATTTGTAGGTTGTTCCTTTATAGGTCAAAGTTGTGAGAGGTTGAGCGATCTTTGAGAATCCCTCAATGAAACGCCGAGAGTATCCTTCCAGACCAAGAAATTGCCTTATCACACTAGGCATCTTGGGTACTGACTAGTTCTTTATAGCCTCAATCTTTGCAGGATCCACATGCATTCCCTTCTCGTTAACAATGTGACCCAAAAATTGCACCTCAAGAATCCAGAAGTCGCACTTAGAAAATTTGGTGTATAGTTGTTCCTTTCTAAGTATCTCCAAGATTAAAGGTAGGTGTTCCACCATGTTCCTCCTCGGTCCTAGAATAAATCAACATGTCGTTAATAAACACGATAACAAACTAATCAAGATAGGATTTGCACACACGATTCATGAGATCCATGAATACTGTTGGTGCATTGTCAACCTAAAAGGCATGACCACGAACTCGTAGTGACCATAACGAGTACGAAATATTGTTTTAGGGAAGTCTTCTTCACGAACTCTCATTTGATGATAACCAGATCTCAAATCAATCTTCGAATAATAACTTGATCCCTGAAGCTGATCAAATAGATCGTCGATACGAGATAACGGGTATCGGTTCTTGACTGTAACCTTGTTTAACTCTCTGTAGTCGATGCACATACGGAATGTACCATCTTTCTTCTTAACAAAGAGAACAGGTGCTCCCACGATGACGAGCTCGGTCGAATAAACCCTTTATCCAACGACTCCTGGAGTTGCGAAGATAATTTCTATAGTTCGTTCGGTCCTAACCGGTAAGGTGCTCTCGCAATCGGAGCAGCTCGGGAGTCAAATCGATCTGAAACTCGACTTGGCGATGAGGTGGTAGTCCAGGAAGATCCTCTGGAAACACCCTAGAAAGTCATGAACCACTGAAATGTCTTATATCTTCTTTTCCTTTTGTTTCTGGTAAGAGACGAGAGCTAATATGGCCAAGTCGCCCTTGCGTAATCACTTTTGAGCCTTCATGAACGATATGATGCCTATCACAACACTACTCTTCTCGCCTTAACCGAAAGTGTTTCCCCCTCTACCATGGAAATACGATTGACCTTCTCATGACAAATCACCTCGGCCTACTTCTGTGACAGCCAATCCATACCTACGACCACATCAAAGCTTCTAAGAGTAACAGGCATAAGGTCAATGTCAAAGGTATGACCAGCGAGTTCTATCTTACAATTCTTTAGGATGTGTGTAACGGAGATTCGTTTACCATCAGCCAATTCTACAACATACTTACACTCCAATACAGAAGGCATGTCCCTTTAAAGGCTACAAAACTTAGTAGAGATAAAACTCCTATCGGCTCCACTGTCAAACAGTATAGAGGCAAAACGAACATTAACAGAAATTTACCAGTAACAGTAGTAGGATCGTTTAGAGCTTCACCTAGACAAAGGCTCTCTCTTTGGCTCCACCATTGTTGCCACCATTGCTGTCACCATTACCACCATTGTTGTTATTGCCACCATTACCGTTGTCATTCCCACTTCTTCTTAGTTGAGGATAGTTTTTCTTGAAATGCCCTTCCTTTTAACACTCAAAGCAACCCTTTTTGGTTTCATGGGGCTGCTGAGGCTGCTGAGGTTGTTGAGGCTTCTTCATCAGTTCTCCACGACAATCCTTTGCCGCATGTGCAACCTTCCCACAACGTTGGCATCGGAAACTATCAAACCTGCCATGCGGTGGGTGGTAGTTACATCGATTTCACTTTGGATTTTTCCCTATGTATCCACTGGTCCTTGAGATGATTGTTGATACATATATGTACCTAGATCCTGATCTCAATGTAATATGTCTTGAATATCTTGCACTTATGTAATATTGGGTACTTAATGAAATAAGAATATTAGTTTGTGATTTGTCTTGTTTAATATTTCATTAATGAGTTGTTTAACGCATATTGACTTGATTATATAGGTTTGTGGTTGAATGATTTGATATAAATACATTATTATGTTTAATACATTCAAACTTAACAACATGAAGTTATCATGCGAATGGCCCATGCTAATGGACCATACGCATGAACAACTCCATGCGAATACCTCAGTCGCACGACTGAACCAGTAGACTGGATCAGTCGTATGATAGTAACATGAGATTGGCTCAGTCGCACGACTGAATACTCAGTCGGGCGAACGGATCAACCGCATGGCTCAATCGCACAAATGAACCAAGCTCATGGTTCAGTCGCCCGAATGAGCAACCCCAACCTATAAATACCACCTAATTCGTGGAAAAACGTAAGCATTCAATCCACTTCGACTCCAAACGTACCCTAGCCATCCAGAAGCCTCTAAGTTCGTACTCCAAGTTCATAGAACGCTGTAGATCGATTCCTAATCGTTTCTTGATGTTAGATTCAATACATTATTGTTTCTACGTGCGTTCTCACTGATTGGATCGCCAATCAAATAGGATTCCGCACTATTTGGTTTGGTTTAACACGTTAATCAGTTGTATTTCATCAAATACCAGATCCTAACAAGTGGTATCAAAGCTTGGCTCTTGATTACGTGTTGATCAATAGTTTGATACAATAAATTGTGTTTTTTCATCAAAAACGCAATCTTTTGTGTCTAACGGAGTCTTAGACGTTTCTTAACCTTAAAGTTTAGTTTTTCCGGCATACGACGATTAGGGTTTGTGAGAATTCAAGTTTTTATGGCCAAAACACGTTTAACCTACGAATTATCAAACTTCAGCAAGTTCAATCGCACGACTGAGTTCATTGGTATTCTCCAACCGCACGACTGGACTCATTCGTACCCTCATTCGTATGACTGAGAACCTCATTCGGACTATTCAATCGCATTAGTTCATTCGGACGACTGACTCATCCGCATTTGTTCAGTTGCACGATTGAACCATTCGCATTTGTTCAATCACCAGAATAAGCCCAATCGCATACCTCATTCGCATACGTCAGCAGTTTGTTAAACAGTAAAGTTAAGTGAAATGGAGGACCAATTTTCAGCCTACACAGCAAGTAGAGATACTCGTATTCAGAATCTATTGCTGTTGGAGAATGAAGTGGGAATTCACAATAAGCCCCCGAAGCTTATAACCTTAGACGACTACCCACAATGGAAACAATGTTTTTAAATCTACTTAAATGGAGTAGATACAAACCTGTGGGAGGCAATAGAATCGGGGTGCAGCATGCCGGTAGGAGCAGATGGAGTTAAACTTACTCTAAGTGGAATGTCAGATGCTCCGAAGGTAAAACACAACGCTGAAAAGAAAGTATACGCTTTGCTCACCTAGTCTATTCCGAAGGATATCTTCCATCAGTATTCGGAGTATACTCAAGCAAAGAAACTATGGGATGCGTTGGAGAAGAGGTATGACGGAAATGCCTCACTCAAGGCCATTAAGGCAAAAGCTTTGAAGAAGGAGTTCGACAACTTCTTTTCAATAGGAAAGGAAGGTCTGGATGATGTGATCGACAGATTCTACCACTTGATGAGTGAGATACACACTCATGGAGTAACTACGTCGATGGAGGATAAGGTATCCAACTTTGCAAATGGTCTACCGGAGAAATGGGCTTCCTTCGTATCAAATCTCAGATAGAATGGGATGCTCTTGAAGTTAGAGATAAATGATTTCATTCTTAAATTGAGGGAAAGGAGCATAGGATGAAGTACAGAGCCCAAAAGGCCAACTACGATCAGAATCCACTCTACAATGCAACCCCTCCGGTCAAGACATCTAGAGCACCACTACAAACTGCCTTCGTTTCAAGCGCAACAATTCACCACAACCTTCAACTTCAGGGTCCAAAATGTTAGGGTCGTCTGAAACCCAATATATGATACCTGAAGCTAATACAACAAAACTGAAAACCAACAACTTTGGGAATGTGACTGTGGAGGTGGCCAAAGAACACATGGACCTCTTAGCTGTTGTGGTCCATTCCTATGACGGATTAGTTGCTGAAAAGATAGGAAATTGTCACCTGGCAGATGAAGATTATGTACAGGTGGATGAGATGGAGTTGGAACGTATGGACATAATGTGGGCTTTGGTAAGTGATGTTCGACGAGCTAAAAAGTTTGTCAAAAAGACCGGACAGAACTTGGTTGCTACCAAAGACACAACCTTTGGCTTCGACAAGTCAAAGGTTACTTGTTTCAACTGTGGTGAGAAGGGACACTTCAAGAGGGAGTGTGTGAAGCCAAAGAAAACTGGTAATGGCAATCCCTTCACGTCCTTTAATCGTCAGGACAAGGCCACATCTAGCAGTTCTACTTCATCCAACAAGGACCCCAAAGCCTAACTGCTAATGAGGATGAAGGATAGGACTGGAGCTTTCGGTTCGTCTCACCGGGAGAGTCCAATATAGCTAGTGTGGAGGACATTGACGATAATTCTGTAAGTGAAGGAGATATAGCAGTAGAGCTCGCGATGTTAAATTCTGAAGACACTGCAAATGTGGTCAACCACCTGCCTGAAGAAGAAAAATCTGCTTCAACGTCATAATCTCCAGAACCAGAATCAATAGACTCTACACTCATGGCTGATTCCTCTTCAACATCTCAGGTAAGTACTACTGACCAGCTATTTAATAATCATGCTTGTTTAGAATGTAATAAATTTAGAGAAAGTATAGATTTAAAGTTTGCTAGGTTATTAGATCATAATGATAGCTTAGTAAAGGACCTGGAACTATGCACGGAGGCGAATAGAGTGTTAAAACAAAACGAGCACAGTTACAAGGAAAAGATAGACCTATTGAATAAACAGCTTAGGGAAACAGAGGTAGTTGCTTTTAACCAAGCAAATGACATTAGGTACTATCTGAACTCCCTAGAGGACGCTAAGAAGCAGAAAGCAGTTTTAGAAGTAGAAGTCAACTCTTTAAAACAAAAACTGCATAGTTATCCAACACTTAGTGAGAGAGAGAAACAATGGGGAGGGATTGGGATACAAAGTGGTTCCACCACCACCTAAGACCTTGATGAACACCAAAAGTAAACCGATTAACAATAACCCTATCAAGGATCATGTGGTGTTCACCCCTCTGGTTAGTGATCCAGATTCCATAAGTAAATCAAGTGAACCCGACTCTAAACAGAAAGAGGCCACTTCAAAGGCTATAAGAAAGATGCCTATTGTTAACCTGGAAAAAGAGTTTGAGAAGGTTAATTTAAAGTTGGGGTCAAACAAAGTCAAACAAGAACCCAAAAAGACTGTAAAACCTAATCAATCACGAGCGTCATGTCACAGTTCAGGTAAACAAGAGATCAAAGATGTAAAACCAGGTAAGCAATTAAGTTTGTAAAACCAACTCATACATCTAACAAAGAAGTGTCTCGATCCAAACCTAATAAGGTCAACTGTGTGACATCCACATCTCCACCAAAACATAGAAACCATAAAGTTGAAAGGAAATCCTGCTATAATTATGGAGAGTATGGTCACATAGCGTCTTATTCTCCTTATTACCAGACATCGAGGAGGAAAGTTGAACTTTATGCAACTACAACTAGCTCTTCTAAGAGGAACTCTGTGACACCTCCAAAAAGGGCTAGTGAACCCAAATTTGATCCATCAGCTAGTCGTCTGTTTATCACAAACAAGCCTTACACAAATCTGGCCTATGGAAAGAAAAATCTGCCTCAGTGTCTAAAAATGAGAACAAACATAAATCTGCTGTTCACTCAACTTGAATGGTCAATGGGTTGAATTTATGTTGTGCGATGCCTCAGGGAAACCCAAGCCAGTGAAGGCTTGGGCTCCTAACATGAACTAATGTTTTCATTGAATGTGCAGGGCGTTCGCTATAGTGCTGATACTAACACGTGGATTGTAGATAGCGGAGCATCCAGGCACATGACAGGGAACAGGGCTATCTTATCAAATGTCTGACAAATTAAAGGAGGCCATGTTTCATTTGCTGGAAACAAAGGCGGGTACATCACAGCCCAAGGAGAAGTGGGTAATGAGAAAGTTAAGTTTGATAAGGTAAACTATGTCCAACAATTACAAAATAACTTGCTTTCAGTCTCTCAAATTTGTGATAAAGGATTCAAGGTAGTCTTTGACAACAAGAAGTGCTACGTTCTAAAAAAGGACTACGTGATTCCTGAGGACCAAATACTAATCTCAGCTTCAAGATATAATGATCTTTATGTCTTGGATCTCTCAAAGGCCTCAACAACGAATCATGAAGTTCAGTGCTTCTTGTCCAAAGCTACTGAGAAGGACTCAATCTCCTGGCATAGGAGAATGGGACACATAAATCCTAGGAAGATGAATCACTTGGTCCAGAATGATCTAGTGAGGGGAGTAAATGTCAAAAACTTCCAACTCCTGGATTTCTGTGTTGCATGCAAAAAGGGCAAACAGACGAAGAAGTCTCATAAGGAAAAGAAAGTTCATTCTATAGAACTTCCTCTCGAGCTCCTTCACATGGATTTGTTTGGTCCAGTCAGTACAAGAAGCATAGCAGGGGGCTTGTATTGCTATGTAGTTACTGATGACTACTCAAGATTCTCTTGGGTAATGTTTCTGAAATCCAAATCAGAAACATTTGAATCCTTCAAGGAATTGGTAACGACACTGGAATCCCTATACAAGCTAAAGGTACGACAGGTGTGTTCAGACAAGAGAACTAAGTTCAAGAATCAGTGGATGGAGGCTTATTGCAAAGACAAAGGAATTGTGCATCAATTTACCTCTTCCTACACTCCTCAAATGAACGGGGTTGCTGAACGAAAGAATCGCAGCTTAATAGAGATAGCACAGACTATGCTGGCTGACTCGAAACTGCCTATTCAATTTTGGAATGAAGCAGTGGCAAATGCACATTATACTTTTAATCGAGTTCTGGTAGTAAAACGCCATGGAAAAACATGCTACGAGTTATTACAACGACGTAAACCTAACTTAGAGTATCTCGAGCCGTTTGGCACTCCGTGCACCCTGTTAAAGAAGACTCAGGAGGGAAAATTTAGTGAGAAAGTTGATGAAGGGATTTTTCTAGGATACAACATACCGAACAAGAGAGTTTACAACAACTCAACGAGTCAGGTAGAGGTGTGGTGTAATGTTGATGTTCAGAGATATATCACACTGCCTGCTGGAAAAGGTCCTGCTTACTTCTTCGAATATGATGGATTCTTCAAGTCCTTTAACATACCTCTTTCTTCTTTAGAAGACGAGTTGGCAAACAAGATGATGTACGATGTCTTGAACACACCGTCTCAAGATTCTACAAGTAAACACCTACCAACTCAGGGGGTGCACTTGATGTGAGTGACTCTTCCTCTGATGAAGAAAATGTAGAAAATGATCAGCTCAACCAGGATTACAGGTTCCGACTACCACAAGTCCACAAGCATCTGCTAGTGATGCTTCTGAACCTTCAGAACCTCAGACTCCTATTGCCTCAGATCCAGAACCAAATGTTCATAATCTTGACTCTGAGGTGGTTGTTCCAACAACTCCTGGATCACGTCTAAACGTCTATCATCCCTTGGATAATATTATAGGAGATGTGAGATCAGGGGTTCAGATTAGAAATCAGCTATACTCAGCTGATTATGCCTCTGTGATGGAAAAGGGATACCTTCACGACGGTGCCTACCGCTGCTTTGTGTCTCAGTTTGAACCAAAGTATGTTAGTGAAGCACTGAATGATGAGGCTTGGGTGAGTGCCATGCAGGAAGAACTTCTTCAGTATAAGAAGTTAGGTGTATGGACACTAGTGGATAGACCTAAAGGTGCTAAAGTAATTGGCACCAAATGGGTCTTGAAATGCAAGAAGGATGATCAGGGAGTGATCATCAGAAACAATGCTCGGCTTGTGTTTAGGGTTTTCGACAAGTTGAGGGTATCAACTACAATGAAGTGTTTGCACTAGTGGCAAGGATGGAAGCAATTCGTATATTCCTTTCCTACGCATCTTATATGAAAATCAAAGTTTATCAACTAGATGTGAAGAGTGCGTTTCTTCATGGTGAGATTCAAGAGACAGTGTATGTCAGTCAACCCGAGGGATTTGAGGATCCTTATCATCGGGACAGAGTTTACAAACTCGATAAGGCACTATATGGGCTTCATCAAGCTCCGAGGGCCTGGTATGAGAAACTCTCGACTCATCTTGTGAAACATGGTTTTCGCAGGGGGGCCATTGACTGTACATTGTTTATCAAAGAAAAGGATGGAGATTTACCGTTGGTACAAATCTATGTCGATGACATAATATTTGGTTCAAAGAACGAAGAATTATGCAAAGAGTTTGAAGCAGTAATCAAGGCGGAGTTTGAGATGAGTGGAATGGGGGAGATGAAGTTCTTTCTCGGGTTACAGGTGGATCAGACACCAAATGGGATTTTCTTACATCAGACAAAGCATGTAGGGGACATTCTCAGTCGGTTTGACATGGAGAATGCTTCTACAGCTAGCACTCCACTGGCTACAAACCATGATGTAGCACCCGATGAGAATGGTGATCTGGTAGATGCCACTATGTACCGAGGGATGATTGAATCTCTCATGTATCTCACTGCCTCACGACCTGATATCATGTATGCTACATGTTTATGCTAACAATATCAGGCAAAGCCTAAGGTGAACCATCTAATTAGGATCAAAAGGTTTTTCGTTATTTGAAGGGCACACCCACTCTTGGGTTGTGGTATCCTCATGATGATGACTTTGAGCTTACAACATATAGCGACTCGGATTACGGTAGCTGCAAGATGAACTACAAGTCTACATCCGCAGGGTGTCAATTCTTTGGGAGAAGATTAGTAACCTGGCACTGTAAGAAGCAGACCTCGGTTGCATTGTCAACCTGTGAAGCCAAATACGTTGCTGCTGCAAGCTACTATTCTCAAATCATATGGATTCAACAGCAAATGCGAGATTATGGTTTGAATTTCTCTTCTACTCCTATCTTTGTTGATAACTTTGCTGCGATTGCAATCACTAAAAACCCGGTCCAACATCCTAAGACCAAACACATCAGAATTAAATATCACTTTATACGTGATTGCTTTGAAAAGAACTTAATCGATGTGGTAAAATAAATACAGATTTTCAATGCGCTGACCTCTATACAAAGGCATTTGACAAACCACGCTTTTTTTATTTGTTAGAGGTCAACGGAGTTAAAAGGAAAAGTGAGGTCATTCCTGAAGATGACCATGTATAGTTCGATGCGTCGTGTCTAGTCTCTTTTATTTTTTCAATTTTTAATTTTATTTTATTTTATTCTCTTGTCTGTGTTTAATTTAATTAGTTTAATTACAATTGGTTTATTTTCTTGCCTATTAAAATCCTAAAACGCAAATTCGTTACGGTTTTATAATTTTAGGGGAGAATAGGTTTAGGCAGTAATAAAAAAACGAGGGAAAAGGAGAGGCAAGCTGATAATAAATAAGATCGTATGTGTGATACCGATTCAATTTTTGGAATATGATAGTACACAGGTACAAATCATTTGGGACTTTAACAAATCAAAATTGAAAAGAGATGCAAAGCTCAAGTATAAGTCTGTGTAGTCTGAACAATAAAAGGAAATATGATAGCTAAGCTAGATACTACTAAGGTAACACAAAGAAAGTAGACCTAGAGGTTGCTAGACCGTAGATGATATTTCGGTAGGTTCAACACAATAGATGACTAGACCCATTTGGTGATCTCAAGATTAAACTAAAATGTTTGACTAGCTGTGGGTAATACCTTATCCCTGGTTAACACAATCAACAAGATTCCAATAAGGGGTGACGAGCAAAATAAACGCCACAAATGTGTGCGTAAGACCAAAGCATGAGCAAAAGCACATGAAAAATGCAAATACAATCAAACTATGACATATGTTGTTGGTGAGATCTTTGCAAAAAGAATGAAAATTGCTCAAACAAGAAGATAGGTTATGTGCCTCTCTCCTATGCGGTGTCACTGACCTGAGGATAAGCATAACCTATATATTCTAGAACTCATTGTTGTTTTCCGCCTCTCTGCTATGCGGTGGCACTGACCTGAGAATTGGCTTCTCTTTCAAAGTTCTAAGAATAGTCTCTTCTTGAATACTACCCTGAGACTGATCAAAAATCTCCTGAGGAATGTTGATTACCATATAAGTGTGGGATCCACAAATGCTCGTTGAAATAAACAAACCTTAAAACTATCACCAAACTGTGTTGAAAGTCTGTGTATGGATTTAAGAGGACAATTATACTGACAATCACTGTGGCTACAATTCTTGACAGTTCAAATCAGAGTGGGGACCTAAGAGTACTAGCATGATTTCCTAGATTTTCTAACTAACTCCAGATGAAAAACAAGAATAGAGCATCAAAGGTTTCATTTAAATAACTTGTCCTGAATGATTTGAGTATCCTGTATGATTCCAGCTTGAATTAGTCCATGTATGGTTTAAACTCAGAAAAATTAGTTCTTAGAATTACGTCTTAGGAATTAACCCTCACAAAAACACAAAAACATGTCCTAGTTTAAGTTTCAGCATTATTTCTTTTATGTCTGTACAAAGTTAGTCTATTTCATGTTTGTGTAGTATTGGACTATGTCATGGAAGTTGATAAGGGACCTTATCATCTAAAGGGTCACGTCTGAGGTGACAAACTGTTCAAAAAGGATCACGTATGAGGTGGTCAAAGGTATTTCAAGGTAAATTGATCATGTCTGAGATAATCAAATGCACATAATGTCTATTCATAAGTTAAATGACGTGTAAAATGTGGAACAGTCATAAAGTCACATTATTGAGTCTGGACCAATCATATGAATGGACAATGATTATGGACCAATCATACAAATCGACCATACTCATGCATTAAACAGCCGAATGAACATGAGTATGAACCATTCAATCGAATGGCTTATTAGGATGGCCCATTCAACCGAATGAGAGTGTGCGAACGAGACAGTCGACCGACTGAGCTCCAGTCGGCCGACTGACTGTGATCGACTGAGCCAATCGCTCGATTAAGGTCCATTCGCCCGAATGAACTGAGCGAATGAGTCCAGTCGGCCAATTGAACTCAGACTCAGTATAAAAAGGTGATAGTCGATCGCATTAAACTCATCACCCTCAATCGCTCTCTTATATAGCATAGTCTACCGTTACTCTGTCCAAATTTCTTCAGACCACGATTATTCTTCCCTTTGATCTTCTGACGTGTGTGTGCTTTTATACAGATATAATACGATGAAATCTCACAGAAATCAGGAGAAATGGTGACCTAATTTGTGATGTTCAAATGAAACAAGAGCCGAACCACTAAATAGGATAATGACCTACTTTAACCAAGTAAAATGTTAAAATTAATGTTACTAGGTCATTAGTTAAGAGGTTGTGAGTCTAATGAACCAATGCAAAACGGTTAATTTCGCGCATTGGTCAAGATTTGAAACTCAGTCAACCGAACAGTCGGTCATGCGACTGGTCGTCAAGATAAACTCCAATCGCACGATTGAGCTGGCCGAATAGCTCAATCAGTCGAATGAATCATATGAATGAGCCCAGTCGGCCGACTGAACCAATCGCAAGATCAGTCAACCGATTGAACTCAGTCGCCTATTCATTCACCCAAATGAGTCCAGTCACATGACAGTACAACCGACTGAACACAATCGCATGATTCATTCGCATGAATGAATCAGAATGAATTCTACAAGTAACTTAGAACTGATTAGTGTTATGTGATTATCTAACGTTTATGTATCTTGTGTTACAGATCAATGGTTGATAGATGGTCTATCAATCCCAAGCATAACATCTGTGCTCATTTAGACCACACAACTCGGAATGGTGCTGAGTTTGCTGAGATCATCGCTTTTCTCAAGCGATCGAGGATACACAAAGCCATCTCTACCCATGCACTCCCTATAGGTCTATACACCAGGCCTTCTGGGAGAATGCATCTGTGGATAGATCACGAGAGCCATACAGCATTAGGAGCTCCATCTTTGGTATGGACATAGAGATTACAACTGAAGACATTCAGCGTGTACTTGGTTGGGAGATGATGCTGGATACCCCACCAGGCTACACCCGCTAATAGTTAGAGGTTGTTTTCTGAGGATTAAGTACGCTGGGGACATCAACTCAGGTGTGCTCAACAAGAGCAACTTGTGCCCCCAGTATAAGTACTTGGCACATGTTATTCTAAAGTGCATAGCTTCCAGAAGGGGTGGGTTCGACGACCTATCAGACCAGATACAAAATGCCTACGTGGCACTGGTGCTGAATTCCCTTCAGCTTCTATAGCATGATCTTCTCTTACCTCGTGGAGAATCTGGAGGCCAAGGGAAAAGAGGGTTTTTGTATGTATCCCAGGTTCTTGCAGCTGATTTTTGATGAGAAGTTGCCTTCACTTCCTAAGGAGCGCCACGATGCAGTGGCCTTGCAGATCATGGATGATACGACTCTGGGTCGTATGAGAGTTTACCGGGGTAAGCAGGTAAAGCCCCAGGTAAAGAGGCTTATTGGTCATCTGGCCAAGGAGAACTACGTGGCGCCATGAAGGCGGAAGTGGCGTCATGTAGACAGTGACTCAGATGATGAGCAGGTACAGCTGCCGGGGAACGACTCCGATGATGATGACAGCAGCGATGCTGGAGGTGCAGGGGCCAATCAACCAAAGGGCCCTACTGTCGATATTGCATCTCCTGCATCGGGCCATGCTGAAGCAGAGACTACTGGCTTTCACTAGGATTTTATACCTGGTGTGGAGGCTTCAGATGAGGAGCCTTTGACTCGGACTGTGGGCAATAAAGTCGTTGCCACAGAACGAGGGCTTCGGGTGGTTGGTGAACGCCCCGGTGTATCGGGAGAGACGGCTACTGATCCTACATATGATCCCGATTAGCCGAGCCGTGTTCTAGGGGGAGCACCCTCCTCGATAGGATTGAGGAGGAAGAAGATGGCTCAGCTCCACAGCATGAAGAAGAAGAAGAGACGACTCACCTTCATCACCACCACAGCTACCACCACTCCACCTACTACCATCACACCACCTATGACCACTACAGCCATCCCATCTACCACACCCATCCCATCTACCACCATATCCACCACACCCACACCACCACCTTCATCTATACCACCCCCAATCTTCTCCACGGCCACCACCACCACCACTAGCCATCCAGCTGCACCATCATCTTTCTCTCCCTATCCATCTGGATCACCTTTACCTCCCAGTGGGGTAGAGGAACAGCTCTCAGCACTTAACCGTATGATGCTGAGGCTATTAGCTGCAGATGAAGAGAAGACCACTCAGATTCGACAGTTGGTAGACCTGACTACTGCACAATCTCAGCAGCTTTCGTATCAGGCTCGATTGATCGATGAGCAGGCTTATCAGATGTCTCAGCTTCAGGAGCAACACGCCAAGAAGATTGCAGAGCTGGAGGCTACAAACAAATTTCTGCAGCTAAAGCTCAAAGGGTCCCAAGCTGAGCCCTTAAATATAGGAGGAGAAGATGGAGACAATGATACTGATGATGAGAGTGATGATGATGATGGTGATGATCACGAGGGTGATACAGATGCTGATGGTGATGATGATGAAGATGACTCTTCAGCTGCGGGTGCCACATCAGCGAGTGAAAGGAGGTCCAAACGAACTCAAGATCCGAGTGCCTCCACATCCCAACTGGCAGCAGAAGAACTGAGGATCCAGGACAAGAGTAATGACTAGATGTTTTGTTACTATTTAAATCATGTGCATTTTGAATGATGTATATATTTAATGTACTTAATGTCTATATTTATGGATGTTATCTTTGTATGTTAAATGGCTCTGTTTGGATTATGTACTAACCACTAACGTGTTACATGTTTAAATCAAGCATATCCAAATTATCAAAGGGATGAACACGATATTGCTCCCAACAAATCAAGACTCAACTCACATTGATTCTTGATCTGCAGGGTATTGTTAGGAGATCGGTGATGTATACTCCTGAAGAAGGGGAAATCATTCACAATCTCACTGACGAGCAAACAGCCGACATGTTCAAGCTACATGCTTAAGATATTGTGAAAGACGCTCCTACAGTGCAGGTAGAAAGTGACGATGAGCTTCAGGATGTCGATGAGATAGACATTGAAGATGTCACTGCACAACATTATCCAGAGTACACTGACAACATGGGAAACGTCATTCCCAATCTGGGTGACACGTTTGTCAGTAACACTTTGAAACTCTAGATAAAATGGAGCAGGAGTCAAGTAAGGATAAGGAGAAGGCCCAAGCCACAGACGACGAAGTCAACATCAAAAAGGCTGAATAGGCAGCTTGCTTTGAAGAAATTAGAGCCCAACAAATTGCTACAATGTCAGTTGCCTACACCAAGCTATATAAAGTCAAGAAACATCAAAAGGTGGGAGGCAGGATTATAGCATGGGCACATTTTGAAGACCTCAATGTTTATGCTGTTAAAAATGAGAAGGGAATTCAGTACTTTAGATCCTACATGATCTGAAGACTCCTCCTGTTTTGATCTCAACCAGTTAGCAAAGTTGAAATTGCTATATGCTGACCCTCGTAAGATTTCAGGCTGGTTTGAAGCTGTTTTAAGAGGGAGTACCACACCAGATGGGTCAACTTCAAACCTCAACAACCGACAAGGTACATCAGACGATCTGAAGTTGATGCCATAACTGGTAAACCAAAAGTTATGCTAAAGTGGAGTCTGTCACGTACAATGTCAAAAATCCCACTACATGAGATGTCGTGGGACTTCACACCACATTTTAAATGGTGGTACTATGATTGGAGAACGGGAGAGGCTGTGACAGTCTTGAACAGGAATGGCACAATGGAAACCATAAGGGTGTTTGACCCGATGTGGCTTACTAACTTGTCAGCAAAAGATGTTTATACTTTATACAAGTGGCCACTGTTCTACGACCCATAGGATATTGTACAAGCTTTACAGTTCCAGAAAGTGATAAGATTTTGTTTTACTTTTGAGATAAACGCAGGAGTCACCAAAGAATCTAAGTACAAGAAGTTTGAGGAAATCATGAAAGATGTTAGACAATAGATAGATCTAGGTCCAAAAGGGAGTTTGTTGATACATATATGTACCTAGATCCTGATTTCAATGTATATGTCTTGAATATCTTGCACTTATGTAATATTGGGTACTTAATGAAATAAGAATATTAGTTTGTGATTTGTCGTGTTTAATATTTCATTAATGAGTTGTTTAACGCATATTGAATTGATTATATAGGTTTGTGGTTGAATGATTTGATATAAACAACATTATTATGTTTAATACATTCAAACTTAACAACATGAAGTTATCATGCGAATGGCCCATGCTAATGGACCATACGCATGAACAACTCCATGTGAATGACTCAGTCGCACGACTGAACCAGGAGACTAGATCAGTCGTATGATAGTAACATGAGATTGGCTCAGTCGCATGACTGAATACTCAGTCGGGCGAACGGGTCAACCGCATGGCTCAATCGCACGAATGAACCAAGCTCATGGTTCAGTCGCCCGAATGAGCAACCCTAACCTATAAATACCACCTAATTTGTGGAAAAACATGAGCATTCAATCCACTTCGACTCCAGACGTACCCTAGCCATCCAAAAGCCTCTAAGTTCGTACTCCAAGTTCATAGAACGCTGTAGATCGATTCCTAATCGTTTCTTGACGTTAGATTCAATACATTATTGTTTCTACGTGCGTTCTCACCGATTAGATCACCAATCAAATAGGATTCCGCACTATTTGGTTTGGTTTAACACGTTAATCAGTTGGTATTTTGTTCAAATACCATATCCTAACAATGATGAAGATGATTGGTTAAAGTTGTGATTGTTATCAAACCGTCTATGTTGATGTTGCTGTTGAGGTTAGTGTTACTGAGGTTGATTACTAGATGACGATCCCTTGCTAGCATATATTTTTCCACTTACGTTTATTATCAGGCACGCTTGCCACAGCGCCCCGCTTGGGTGACTTCCCTTGTTCCACGGATTGGTCAATGAGCCTATGAGCCAGTCGTATAACTTGTTGAATTGTCGGGAGATTTGCAGCAGTCACCATACTCTAAATCTCCGGAACTAAACCACGCAAGTATAGCTCAATTCGTCGGCTCGGCGGGTTAACCATGCCAGGACAAAGTGTAGCTAGCTCATGTGACTTAGTAGTGTAAGCCTCGATGTTGGATCCATCCATCTTCAATTGCCAGAACTTAGTTTCCAGCTTTTGAACTTCCTCACAGGGGCAGTATTCCTCGGTCATCATCATCTTGAATTCCTCCCACAACAGCGCATTTTCCATTGCCTGGCCAAGCATCTGCACTTGAGCATTCCACCACGTGAGTGCTGCACCTTCCAGTGTTCCTGTGGCGTACTTCACCTAATCTGGCACTAGAAAGTTGCATTTGGCGAAGACTGTCTCAATCTTCTCAAACAATCTTACAAGCCCTACCGCTCCCTTGACTCCACTGTAGGTATGAGGCTTACAGTCCATGAACGCTTTGTACGTGCATCCACGCGGTCCTGTATTCACATATCAGGGTATTGGAATCATAACAAAAGAATTAATCACCTAATAGAATATTCGTGTAAATGATGACTAGTGTCACCCTTTACCTGCAAACTGTGTAGACTGAGTGTTCAATGCCGCTTGCAAGTGTTGGTTTATTAGCGCGACTAGTTCAGCTGGGGTCATGTTCATGTTGTCGGTGCCACATCACCATCACGCCCTCGGCCACGTCCACGTCCTCTACCTCTACCGTCCATATTTCACTTTACATTCACAAATACCATAATGAGTAACATCCAACATATTTATCCCATTGAAGTGTAGTAAATAATAAGAAATAATGTAAAGTCACAACCACAATATTTATAACCAAAATGATAACGTATCATAAATAATTTTTAAGTAACTCACAAAATATCCAATCAATGTCAAAATTCAAGTTTTCAATTGTGTGAGAAACAACCCTTTCAAATAGCTTTAAGAAAAACTCTATGCAGTCAAAGTTATAAGAATAAGGAGAATCAATCAAACAAAGCTGATCCATCACTGTCTCCACCGTCTGGGGCTTCTTCTGGTTCTTCCTTAGGGTCTTCATCAGAGTCTTCGACAGGTGTCGGGTTGTCCTCAATTTGTAGTGCTTCGAGCTGTGCTTCCAATCCGATTAGTCTGCTCTCGATGCCCACATTGTGGAGATCCTGCTTGCCCATACGCTCAGTAAGATCCATCACTCTAACAACCATCTTGAAATTCCCTTTGATGGACATCGACAACCGCTCCTCGATTATGGCCATTTTTAGCCATAGTATACATATATCATCCTTTATTGTGGAGTTCTCATCAGTGAGTACTCCAACTCGTCGACACTCAGTCTTAAGTGTCACGGTCAATGCTGCCACGGCCTGCTCAAGGGGTACATCTAAAGATGGGAGGGTGGATGCTGCAGAACTAGTTGCTGACCTAAACCTAGGTCTAGAAGTGGTCGGGTTTGGAACACACTCTCTACGAATCATATGATCTATACAAGTCGGGTAATAACTCTAATCTCGTGGAGGGTCGCGCTCAAGTGGCACAAACGGTTGATCCCAGACTATCTCACAACGGGGGTAAGGATGTTGCGGCCAGTCATACACTCGATGAGGTACAGGTGGAGGGGATTCAAAACTAGCACACCATTTTTCCAAAACCTGGGATGATGATGTCATGCTACAGTCCATGTGATGTATATGCCAATGAGTATATAGTAAAAGGATAAGTCAGGAGTAACTGACTAACTGTGTGCAGTTATAGACTAGTGTGTATGCAACCTAGTTCCCTATAACCATTAGCTCTGATACCAATCTGTCACACCCTCAAAATCCACGTGCGGAGTTTTACCGCGAGGCGTGTGAACAAACCAGGATGACAGTCAATAGTTACTCAGAACGACTCTATATGCCATATTTAAAATAAAACCAACCAAAGTTCAAACTTTAAAACCATATAGAAGCATTTTGTAAATAAGACAAACCCAAAGTATAACAATGCATGATATGGAAAAACACATGCCAACCCAAATGATTAAATACTCATAAATAAAAACCAACAAAGATGTCTTTAAAATAGAGTCTTAGCATGCATGCTGGACCGTGTAGTGCTCCTATGGCATGCAGAGCTAACGACCTGAGAATAGCATTGTAAAATGTCAACACAATGGTTGGTGAGTTCAAGAGTTTGCGTTTATCATAAATATTAACAATTGTACAACATAAGAAGTGTATTGAAATAAATAGCTAATCTATATTCACAAGTACTAACCATAGTGATAGCGCGATCGAAGCTATATGTGTTTAGTTTGTTGCCTCCCGTCACGACCTACCAGGTCATGACGATGTTTGTGTTTAGGACAAAATTACACCCGTTTAACCTCGAGTCGCACAGGCAGGACTCGTCAGACCCAGTAGTACTACCCAAGATTCCCGCTAGTTACCATTATTAATGATCCGAAAGTGTGAGGACTTTCAAGGTATTCAGCACTATGTTAAAACATACACAACTTATAATAATAAAATAGTGTTTGACTACAAGTATGCTACCTCCCCCACAAGAAGCTTTATAAAATAGAGGGGCATGAACTCACCTAGTGTATAATGATAATTAATAAAAAGACTCGTCATAGGTGCAAAGACAACCCTTCAAAGGTTACCTTGAACACACAAGTACATAAGTACGAGTACATAGAGAGACTTAATAATTCTAGGTTAACCTAATTGACACGTTTGACCGGTTGCTGACATATTAGATGGAATATTGTTTAATCATATAAGATAACTTTACACACAAGAGTATCATGCAATTTATACATGTGTCTCACATTATCAACCTAGGTTCTTCCTAAGTCATCATGCCACATTAGATCATCATACACTTATGCAAATCTCAAACAATCACCATGCTTAATATATGTATAAATACATCACAACAAATAATTGATACGCGAAGACTAATCATGCACCACTTGCCATGTGAAGCCACTCACAACTTCACATCCTAAACCCTGCCAATCCTACTAAGTAGGGGCATCAGATTCGCATGCGTGTATGACAATCATAATCACATTCATTCATTTACTTCATTCCAACCATCATACAAGTGACAATCAATTCCAATCCCAAACATGATCTCCTAATAACTAACCATAATTCATCATCATGTATGATCATCAAAACCTATACCTCTTACATGATCAACCAAGCATCCATACAACTCAATTACACATTCTATCACAACAAACATCATCAACAATCATTCTAACATGATCTTAACATCACAAGCATGCCCAGATCATCACATCAAAAGTTCTACAAAAATAAAGTTTCCCTTTTGAGAAAGAAAACCCAAAAGTGATCTAGCATCCAATTCAATCATAATTTCAACAATTATATACCTAATAAAGTTCATAGCATTCATTCTGACATGTTAATCACCTCCAAAACATCCAAATTCCCAAACATCGTACACAAAAGTTTCTACTTTTAGTAAGTCCTGATCGACATCTCAATTCATATATTTTATTGCATAATTCCACTAAACTAACATCTAAACATTACATCTAACATCTTAGCATCATCAAATCATGAATTCCAATAACAAAAAGTTTCCCCTTATGGTAATGTATGAACTAGATGATCAAACCCTAGATTTCTTGCATAATCAACATCAATCAACATTCATACAACGTAACTAACATCATATATTCATCTAACAATCATCAATTTCATATTATCTTCATCAATTTCGAAATTAGGGTTCATCTTTATCAAAAACTATGAACAACCAATCAAAACTAACCTTTAGATGTGCTTAGATGATGATTATCACTTGCAATCAACTTGTTATACTTGAATCCCAATCAAAATCGACTTGTTCTTGTTGTTTCTTGATAAAAATCGAATTGTGAAGGTGTGTGGTGGGGGTTTCGGCCGTAATAGGGGTTGGGAGGCTAGGGTTGAGTTAATTTTGGTAATATTTGATTAAAAAGGTATTTACAAAATAACCCCTTTAATTTATTTTATAAAAAAACTATCTTTCTAATACTTTTTAAATAATCTAGACTACAATTTATAAGTATTATTAACCAACAATAATAATCCTAAACATTTACAACAAGTCACATAACACATAAAATATATATATAATACGTTGTCACGTTATCGCATAAAAGTCACAAAATAAATATTGAAATTCTGTAAATTCATGAAACACATAATCACAACTAATAATCAAAATTATTAATTATATTATTATTGTTTATTATATATTATTGTTATTAGTCACTAACGTTCAAGGACAACTAGTGTGTGCTCACGACACGTGTATGCAAGACCTAACGGAACTAACGGAGTTTGCTAACAGAAAATTACAGGATGTCACATGTCCTCTTGTAGAACTTCTTGGCTCTGTGAGTAAGAAGAGTCATTTGCTGGACTATTTCCATGTACTCCCCGTCATCTGGATGGATATAGTCCAGATCTTCAAGGGTGAATAGAAAGTTGCCTGTGCTCTCATCAAAAGACACAAAGGCATGTGAAAAGCTTGTCTCTTGGAATGGACTTCCTTAAGTGTAACCTTCTCTTAGTGTCTCTAGGAAGGTGATGAAAGGACCCTTTTGTGAGTTGTTAGGGTATCATATAAGATGATGTTGTGGTTTTATGCTATCCCTTTCAACCACATGGAGGGCTGAACTCTGTTGATTGTTGGAATTACAAGATGAACTTTGCATGTTCATCTTTATCTAGTATCCGCTAAGATTACCATACAACTCTATCAGAGTAAGGGTGTGTTTGATTTCGGCTGACCGGACTGACTGGCTGACTAGGTCAGCGGGTTATGCTCGTTTGATATGCAATTGGTATCAGGAGACTAAGTTCTTTATAGTTGACCCAAACCTGAAAATAAAAAATGATGACTGACAGATCCACCCTACCCTCCCCTCTTACACATCCAGTAGATCTGTCCCCGACCACCTCCCCTGCACGATTCCTCCCCTATGCAAGCACCTCCCCTCCTCGGCTTTGGCCTTCGACTCGCTGGCACTGGTGGCGAAGGGCAGTGGATTGCGGTGGTTGAATTGAGCCTCGTGTTGAGTTGACTCGATGACGTTAGGTTGAATTGAGAGATTTTTAGCAATGAGACGGTGAACGACGAGCGGTGTGGGAGGTAGAGGAGGTAGAAAACACCGCTGGCACTGAGTCATCCGCATTGGCCATCTGCATTTGTCCAATCGCACGATTGACTCATCCGCATTAGTGTAATCGCACGAGTGACTCATTCACATCTGTTCGATTTGCACAAGTAAGTCAGTTGAGTTCTAAAGTTCAAAGTTAAAGAGATGGAAGATCAATTCTCTATGTTTACTTCTAGTAGAGACTCACATATCCAGAACCTTTTGCTTCTGGAAAATGAGATTAGGATTCACAACAAACCACCTAAATGATAACGTTAGATGATTACCCACAATGGAAGCAGCGATTCGAGATCTATCTTAATGGAGTTGATCCCAACCTTTGGGAATCCATTAAGACTCGTTATATTATGCCAGTTGGTGCTGATGGTGTTAAATTAACCTTGGGTGGGATGACTGACAGCCAAAAAGCAAAGTATAATACAGAAACGAATGTGTATGCCCTATTGACTCAGTCAATACCAAAAGACATATTCCATCAGTTTTCTGAGAACAAACAGGCAAAGAAGTTATCGGAAGCTTTGGAGAAACGATACGATGGGAATGCAAAGTTGAAAGCTCTAAGGGCAAAGGCTTTGAAGAAGGAGTTTGATAACTTCTCTTCGATGGGTAAAGAAAGCTTGGATGATGTTATAGACAGGTTCTACCATCTAATGAGTGAACTGCACACTCATGGGGTCACAACGTCAATGGAAGATAAGGTCTCAAGCTTTGCCGATGGTTTGCCTAAGAAGTGGGACTCGTTTGTGTCTAACCTGAGACAGAACAACATTCTGGCAAAATTAGACAAAAAACTTCATCCTCAAACTGAGGGAGGAGGAACTAAGGATGAAGTATAGGTCACAGAAAGGATCCTATGACCAAAATCCATCACTCTATAACTCCTCTTCCACTCCAACCAGTTCAGGAGCACCTCTTCAAACAACGTTTGTGTCTATTTCAACCGCTCCTTCTCAAACCACAACTTCAGGATCTGAAACGTCAGGGTCATCTAGTACCCAATATATTGCACCTGAAGCAAATGCTACGAAGTTGAAGACCGAGAATCTCGGAAATATTACTGTGGAGGTTGCAAAGGAGCATATGGACCTTCTAGCAGTAGTTGTTCATTCTTATGATGGTCTAGTAGCAGGAAAGATTGGAAATTACCATCTGGCTGATGAAGACTACGAGCAGGTGGACGAGAATGAACTAGAGAGAATGGATATTATGTGGGCTTTGGCAAGTACTGTCAGAAGAGCGAAAAGTTTGTGAAGAAGACCGGACAGAACTTGATAGCCACAAAAGATACTACCTTTGGTTTCGACAAAACCAAAGTTACCTGCTTTAACTATGGAGAAAAGGGGCATTTCAAACGTGAATGTGTAAAGCCCAAGAAGACAGGTAACGGGAATCCATTCTCGTCGTTTAACCGTCAAGACAAACCGACAAGCGGATCTACCTCATCAAGCAAAGAGACAAAGGCCTTGACAGCTCAAGGTGACAAAGGACAGGATTGGACCTTCATTTTTGTGTCTCCGGGTGAATTGAACATTGCTAATGTCGAGGGTTGGATGATGACACTACAAGTGAAGGTGACATCGCAGTGGAACTAGTAATGTCAGATAATGAAGATACTGCGAACATGGTCAATCAACTGATTGAAGAAGATCTCAAAACAACATGTTTAGAATCTCCAGCATCCAAAGAGTCAAACTCTACATTGATGGCGGATTCAACCGAATCTTCACGGGTAAGTACCAAAGATCAACTCTTTGAAATCATGCTTGTAATGAATGTAACAAATTTAGAGAAAGCATATATTTAAAATTTCCTAGGTTATTAGACCACAATGATAGCTTAGTAAATGACTTACAACTGTGCACAGAAGCTAATCGGATTTAAAAACAAAATGAGCACGGTTTTAAAGAGAAAATAGAACTTTTAAATAAACAACTAAGGGAAACCGAAGTTGTTGCTTTTAATCAAGCCAATGACATAAAGTTCTACTTAAACTCCATGGAAGAAACTAAGAAAGAAAAGGCAGTTTTTGAAGTCGAAGTCAACTCATTAAAACAAAAACTGCATAGCTGGACTAGTTCTTCTCACATAGTTCAACACTTAGTGAAAGAACGAAATAATGGGAAGGGGTTGGGTTACAAAGTGGTTTCACCATCACATGAGATATTGTTAAATGCTAAATGTAGACCAGTAAATAACAATCATATTAAGGATCATATGGTGTCCACTCCTCTAGTTAGTGATCCAGATTTCACTAGTAAATCAGTGGAATCTGTCGCTAAACAAAAGGAGGCCACTTTGAAATCTAAAGGTAAGATGCCTATTGTGAATTTGGAAGAACATTTTGAAAAAGTTAATGTAAAGTCAGGTTCAAACATGTCTATTTCTGAACCCAAAACGACCAACCAGTTAACCAACCATGTGCTTCATGTCATAGTCCAAATAAACAAAAGGATAAAGATGTTAAAAACGTTCAAACAATAAATTTTGTTAAAGAAGTAAAAACATCTAAACAAGAAGTGTCCAAACTGTTGGATCAAGAAGAAGGCTGGTGCAACCAAAACCAAATCACTTAGACAAATTTTGGTGCTGCTTACAAAGGCTTCTGAAGCCAAGTGTGGAATTTCCGAAGGAAGTAGAGTTCTTCCGAAGACAAAGTAAAAGTTCCACTTCTGAAGGCAAAGCTCTACTTCTGAAGATAAAGTATTCACTTCTGAAGAAGAAGTCTCAAAATAAGAAATCAGAAGACTACTTCCAAAGTATGAAGAAAGAAGAAGTTCTCAAGCCTCGGAAGAAGCAGCCTCTTCCGAAGTATAAGTGGCTTCGGAAGTACTTGTTCTTCCGAAGCCATTTAACCTTCGGAAGACACTACTATGAACCAGTGGACATAAGCATGGTCTCTGACACTCCGCTGCAGACCTCTGATACTGCATGGACTTTTCTCAAAGAGCCATGTAGTTGATCATACTTTATTCCACTGTTCACATTTTTATGTTAGTACAAGTTACCAACTTTATTTGGTGACAAAAGGTAAGTCAGGGACATGTCCCGACTACCATATCTCAGATAAAGTCTTATCTGAGATACCTTAAACTATAGCTTTGTAGTATTTGCTTTAGTTAGAGGATTCCAGCTAGTATCAAAGTATATCCGGCTGTAAGTAGTATTATATATAGTCTCTCATTGTAACTCATAAACATATGCTTGTAAGAGTCTTGTAATATTTGAGTTGAGAAGCAATATATGCAAGTACCTTGAAAATTACTTCTTGTGTTTTATTATACTTATTATATTGTTATCAACTCTTAAAGAGTTTGCTTTCATCGAGAGTGTTGTTTAAGTGAGTTTGAAAGAAAATCAAGTGTTTAGTGACACAAACCGATCCCGCAATTGGTATCAGAGTTTTTTAGGCTCTTGATTGTGAGATCTAACCATCCAAATCAATATGTTTTTCACTCCTCCTTACAACTCTCACAAAAATGGCTCTTAGAAAATCCGAAGTAGAGATGGGAACCATGACCAAAGCTCCTATCATTACTCCTAAAAACTTCAGGTCTTGGAGCAAAAGAATAGAAGGCTTCATTAGATACCAAGACAGCAAGATGTGGAACTCCATTGTGAACGACCCGTATAAACACAAGGTGGTAGCTCCTGGTGGAAACGGTGCCATGATAGAAAAAGCTGTTGAAGATTATTCTGACGAAGACCGAAAGAAAATGGACATTGACAACAATGCAATGACCATTCTGATGACTGCAATACCCAACTCCATCATGGTGGGGTTTGAGCATTGTAAGTCTGCTAAAGAATAGTTTGATGCACTTGCTCAAATGTATTCAAGCTCCAACAACTCCAAGAAGGAGCCACTGAAGCAGCAATTCGAGAACTTCACTTATATTGCTGGAGAGACCCTCAGCCAGTAGTATTTTCATGTACATGGATCTTATTTCTTCACTTCAGTCTGTGAAGATCACTCCTGAACTTAGAGATCTTCAAGAAAGTGTATGAGTGCTCTTCCAAATGAGTGGACATTCTACTGTGTCTCTATCAAGAGGACAGAGAACTTGAACACTCTTACCGTGACTGAACTCTACGGCATCCTTGATGGATACCGGTTGGAGATGGAGAGTAAGAAGGGCCACCAAACAAGCAGACCTCTGAGTCTTCCTGCTAGCAACGCTTTAATGGTTGCTGAAGGCTCAGTACCCCCATAACCTCAGCAATACCTGACATACAACCAACAGCCATACTGCTTTTCTGGACCTTACATCACTTTCCCTGAGACTCCAAGGTCTTAACAGGCTCAGCACAACTCCTTCCAGGACAGTTGTGCCTTTGTCTCAGGAAATGGGCACTCTGGTGATTTTCAATACTGTTTTGATGATCTGGAGTGTTTCAGTCCAGATGATGTAGAGTATGTGTCGTCCAACAGATGGCTCTTTAACCTACAGAGCGAAGAAGTTCTTTAAGAGAACTGGAAGGCAATTCCCTCAAACCCCAACTGCCAGCAAGTTTGGGTTTGACAAGACCAAGGCCAAATGTTACAACTGTAAACAACTTGGTCACTTTGCTAGGGAATGCAAGGCTCCCAAATCAAACCTGGAACCCCACAGGCATCCATACATCCCTCTTCATCAAGGCCCACTGGAAAGTCAACTGAAACAGCTGCAATGGCTCAAGAAGTTGACTGGAGCTTTATGGTTTAGGATGTGACTCCTGCTCAAGCTCTCATGGCCAAAACAGATGATAACCAGGTATATGAACATCTCTGTACTTCTGGCTGTATAGCTAAGGTTAAATTATATCAGGACTACAATAGGGAAATTAAATCTGATATTGAGTCTTTAAATGTTTTGAAATCTGATTTTAAAATGGCTGAATCTGACTACCTAAAGAAAATTAAAGAGTTAGAGAAAATTGTTTCCTTATTAAAACATGAACACACGAATTACAAGACTCAAAAAAGGATTTAATATCCAAATTGTCTGAGGCTCAAGCCCAGCTTGTCACCACTAAGGCTCAAGCCAAGAAGTATGCTATTTCTGAGCAAAACTTCCAAGCTATTATTACATCATCCTCCCACTCCAAAATCTGTTATCAGAATAAAGGAGGGTTGGGGACCAATGAAATTGCTCCACCACATTCTTATGAGTCCATAAGACAACCTAGATGTGGTACTGAAGAGCAAGAGGTTCCATCTGCTGACCCTTCTTCACATGAGTTGAAGAATGATGCAACAATAGTGGCCACCACAGGGAAGGACAGGTAAATCCACCCACCTCTCCTAGTGAAAATCAAACCCTTACCACCAAAGCCCGAAGAAGCAGAGATAAAGCTACCAGAAGAACTGCTAAGAAATGGCTGAGTCTATGCTGATGATTGACCCAAAACAAAAGGTGTCTTTATCTCAGCTGGATTCCAGGTGATAGGTACTTTTGATTCAGGAAAGGATTGTAGTACCAACATTCCTGTCCTTCCAAAGGATCAGAAGTTGGAGGGAAAGGTTGCTGACAAAGAGAGAAAGACTAAGAAACAGCAACCTACAAGCTCCCAAAAGACTAACATTACATGCATAATGTGTGGTTTGCAAAACCACATGGCTAAAGATTGTTACTACAATCCTGCTAGCACACATTATGCAAACAATGTTAGAAAAGAAGGATTCAGGGAAGGTTTCTCGTTTGGACCTTATCAGATGGTCCAAGTGATGAAAAAGGGAAAGCTAGTTTCTGATGTGAGGTTGTCTTCGGAAGAAACTCCTTCTTCCAAAGGAAAAATGGCTTCGGAAGCAAAAGTAGTTAAATTATGAAGAAAAACAAAATTCCCTTGAAACCATCCTAGAAGAAGACTGCTTCGGAAGAAAAGGTGGTGAAAGCTTCTTCCAAAAATAAAGAAGCTTTGGAAGAATGCCATGCTGCAAATGCTTCTACAAGTACATCTTCCACAATCAACCAAAGGATGATTGGAAGATCAAGAAAGATGCTGCAGCACAAACCTCTTCTTCAAAGACATCCATTGAACCCCCATGCTTAACTTTTGGTTCAATTATGTCACTATCTTTGGAGGAACCCAAGACCAATAAGGCTTAGGTCTCTAATGAAAAATAATAATCTCATCTTATGTGCAGGGACATCCATATGACAAGAACAATAATGTTTGGATTGTAGACAGTGGATGCTCCAGACACATGACAAGGAACAGATCTCTCCTTCAACAGTTTCAACACTATGATGGAGGTCCTGTCCAATTTGGAGGTGAGGCTGGAGGATACATTTCTGGCAGAGGGAGTATATCCAATGGTAAGTTAAAAGTTGACAAAGTTAACTTTGTCAAACAGCTTGAACACAATCTGTTAAGTGTTTCTCAGTTTTGTGATCAAAAGCACCAGATGCTTTTCATAGAGCATGAGTGCATTATCTTCAAAACAGGGATGATAATTCCTCCGAATTGGTGCTTCTTAGATCTCCCAAGAAAGGGGATATGTACAAGCTGGATATGAACAATGCTTCCCCAATAGGTGAAGTATCATGCTTTCTTTCCAAAGCTAATAGTGATGAGTCAACACTTTGGCATAAACATATATGTCATGTAAATTTTAAGACAATGAATAAATTGGCTAAAAATAACTTGGTACATGGTTTGCCTAAAATGGAATTTTTCTGCAAAGGCAACTGTGTTGCATGCCTGAAAGGAAAGCAACACAGGGCCTCTCATAAATCCAAAAGTGTTAACTCCATTACTACTCCATTACACTTGTTGCACATCGATCTTTTTGGTCCCACAAGTATAATGAGCATTGGAAGGAAATTGTAAGGCCCCGTTCCCGAGCACCTCACAGTTGGTCAATCACAGCAGTTAAAAACACTACACATTATAATTATACAAACTTAAGCAGCGGAAACAATTTATCAAAAACTATTCATTTCATTTAGAACACTATTGTTAAGCAATACATCATCATTTTTCTGTATACAAAAGAATTGTTTTACTGCATTACAAAACAACAGCAACATAGAATACGAATGGATGTTAGTCTTTTCCTGCCTAGTAGCTTCACTCTCGTGTCATCCTCAGCAATAATTATCTGCCAACTGAAAATGTATAAAAGTCAGCGTTGCTGAGTGAGTTCTAGTTTTAAAAGAAATAAAATACTTTCTATATGTTGTATATGAAAATACTCTTTTCGGTAAAATACAACTTTGTACTGCATATGCAAGCACGCATTAACTATATGAACAAATACTGTTTGTTCTCTTTACTGTATGCCTTGTCTGTTCTGTAAACTTTTATCTTTATCTTTCACTTTCTGTATGGACCAATGAGCAATACCCCAACTATATGCGCGATGGGAAAACGGGTGATGGGCCATCCTATATCCCTCGAAAGGGTCAACTGTATCCCTCGAAAGGGTCAACTGTATCCCTCGAAAGGGTCAACTGTATCCCTCGAAAGGGTCAACTGTATCCCTCGAAAGGGTCAACTGTATCCCTCGAAAGGGTCAACTGTATCCCTCGAAAGGGTCAACGGTATCCCTCGAAAGGGTTAACTGTATCCCTCGAAAGGGTCAACTGTATCCCTCGAAAGGGTCAACTGTATCCCTCGAAAGGGTCAACTGTATCCCTCGAAAGGGTCAACTGTATCCCTCGAAAGGGTCAACTGTATCCCTCGAAAGGGTCAACTGTATCTCTCGAAAGGGTCAACTGTATCCCTCGAAAGGTTCAACTATATCCCTCGAAAGGGTCAACTCTATCACTCAAAAGAGTCAACTATATCCCTTGAAAGGGTCAACTATATCCCTCGAAAGCGTTCTGTGTACTGTGTACAAGGCCGACCCAATCACCCAGGGCATGCTGCAAAGGTCCTGGTCTCGTGTGCAATATGGGGTAGCTAACCCGCAACACGGTCGAGCTAACTACAACATGGTCGTCTCACTCCTGTAAGCTTGCAAGACTTGTTAACATTTTATTAATGTTCCTCTTCATTTCTTTATTGCTCTTTCTCTTTATTATTACAAAATACTTTACGTTACGATAATAAACATACCACGTAAAGTCACATACTATAAGTAATAATAAAAATAGCAACAATAATAATAAGGAACAATCATAACCATATATGAAACATCATCATAAATAAGCCCCAGTCAACCCTTGGTCAAAACCCTAAAAGCACAGACTCCCAGAAAATACTGTAAAAGTTCTAAGTGCTTAGGCGCTTTGGCACTATTTGGGCGCATGACCCCTGTTTGGGCGCTTCATCACTATGTAGGCGCATCAGCCAACACTTAATCATTTTATCGCTTAGGTGCATGAACTATTCAGGCGCATGGGCACTATTCGTACGTATGAACACTTAGGCGCATGGGTTATTCGGACGCATGGACACTTAGGCGCATGAGCCACTTGGGCGCATGGGCACTATTGGGGTGCATGGCCCTACACTTAGTCGTCCAACTAATATTTCTAGGCACATGGACCATTGTTTAGGCGCATGGGCTGTACTTAAACATTTCTAAGGAAATCTTAGGCACATGGGCTACTGTTCAGGCACATGGAATACACTTAAATCTTTCTAAGGCATTTTCAGGCGCATGAGCCTTATCTAGGCGCATGGACCTTCTGTGTAACATGATTCTAGTATGTTTTCAAACCCAATCATCAAACCCGTCTATTCTAGGCTTAATATGGCTATTCAAAGCAGGAATAACCTATATGCATTCAAGAATCAACATCCAACATGCACAATACATACGGGTAAACATACATAAGCTTGTAAAATCATTTTAATACATTTTCAGCCCCAAAGATTATTTAAAACAAGTAAAAACCAGGGTCTAGAACTCACATGATAGAACTTGGGTGTTTCTTCCTCTCTAACCCGCTTTCAATGAGTTCGAACACCTAAAAACAACACCAAACACCCACACCCCAGCACATCCGCAAACACATAAGCACATAAGCATATAACGGGATAAAACCCGTCATAAACATTTAAAAACTACAAATTATTACCTTGAATTCAACTTCTCTTCTTCTTCTTTTTCTTCAGCCGAGAGTTCCTCTTCTCTCTCTCTAAAACCGAAGAAAATGGTGATATGAAGTGAGGGTAAGCGGCCATGCCCACCTTTACACCAACTTTTGAAAGTTTTGTCCTTTTTGGACACTTTTAGTCCTTCCACTTGGACTTTATTGCTTTTCTTTCTTTTATTCCTCATGTCTTGTCTCTCTTTTTTTTATAACCGGGTGTTACAGAAATCATAGTGCCTTGTGATAGTTGATGATTTTACAAGATTTACATAGGTATTCTTTTTAAGAACTAAAGATGAAACTACTGAAACATTAAAATCAAGGTTAAGATTATTAGAAGTGACCAAGGGACTGAGTTTAAGAACTTCGTTCTTGACTAATTTTGTAACTCAAAAGGGATTGCCAGACAATATAGTGCTCCCAAATCTCCTCAACAAAATGGTGTTGCTAAGAGGAGGAACATGAAACTTATTGAGGTTGCTCGAACTATGTTAGTTGATTCCAAACTACCTCTAACATTCTGGGCAGAGGCAGTTAGCACTGCATGCTATGTGCATAACAGAGTTCTTATAGTTAAGCCACATGGAAAAACCCCTTATGAGCCATGGAACAGGAGGCCACCGTTTATTGGCTTTCTAAGGTCCTTTGGCAGCAGGTATACCATACTTAACACAAAGGACAATTTAGCAAATTTGCTGAAAGTGGATGATGCTATCTTTGTTGGATACTCTTGTAGCTCCAAAGCTTACAAAGTATACAACACTAAGAATTAACAATTTGAGGAGTCATCCATTATAGTTGTTAATGAGCACACTCCTTGTGTTAGGGGGAATGGCCTGATCATATATTTGATTTAGAATTATTTCCAAACTATTCTAAACCATCTTGTGAGAATGTTTCAGTTGGAATAGGTGCTCAAAATGATGTTGATGCCAATGCTAATGCTAATAACTTGTTGAGCTACCCAGACCTCTTCTAGGTTCTCCGAGAGATGCAACAAATCAAGCTCCCACTATTCACAGATCAGAAAGTATAACCATATCAAGGAATAGTGAAGCTTCAACCAGTGAATCACCTGCTGATCCTCAAAACTCATTAGGTGATCCAACACAACACCAAGCTGAGGGAGGTAGCATTTTGAAGGAACAGGTGATTGTTAATGCTACTTCACAGCCAACAGTCGATGATGTTTCTCTTTCATTCAATCAGTCCTCATTGAATGAACTTGAAACAATAGCAGGACAAAGTGTTCCAGTTCCTTAGCAAAATATAACTAATCTGGACTTATCTTTGCAACTGGAAGTGATTCCTCGTTTAAGGATTCACATCACTCACCCAGCTGAGAACATCATTAGGGATGTCTCTGAAGGTGTGAGAACAAGAGGGCAGACTCATCATGGGAATGTCTGCTTGTACTCATGCTTTTTATCCTAGATGGAACCCAAGAAGGTGGAAGATGCCTTGAAAGATAGTAGCTGGGTTGAATCATGCAAGAGGAGCTGCTTTAATTCAAAAGACAGAAGGTTTGGAACCTATGTCCGCTACCATCTAGTCAAGTACCAATAGGCACTAAATTGGTTTTTAGGAATAAAAGAGATTATAGAGGCTTGATCATCAAGAACAAGGCAAGACTGGTAGTTCAAGGTTACACTCAAGAGAAAGGAATTGATTATACTAATGTCTTTGTACTTGTTGCAAGACTTGAGGCAGTTAGGCTCTTCCTTGCTTATGTTGTTTCCAAGAACTTTACTGTCTACCACCTTGATGTCAAGTGTGCCTTTCTATATGGGGATATAGATAGGGAAGTGTATGTATGCCAGCCTCCAGGATTTGAAGACCCACAGTATCCTCACTATGTGTGCAAATTGGATAAAGCTCTATATGGGTTGCATCAAGCACCAAGGCTGTGGTATGAGACTCTGTCTCAGTTTCTCCTTAAGAATGGCTACACCAGAGGAACCATTAACAAGACTTTATTTATAAGGAAGTCTGGTAAGGATATTTTGCTTGTTCAAGTCTATGTTGATGACATCATATTTGGTTCTTCAAATGACCAAATATGTAAGGACTTTGAAAGCATTATGAAGAAGAAGTTTGAGATGAGTTCCAAGGGAAAAATGGATTTTTTCCTTGGAATTCAGGTGAAACAACTGAAGGAAGGGTTTTTCATCAATCAATCTAAGTATGTCAATGACCTCTTAGAAAGATTTGAGATGAAAGATTGCAAGCCAGCCAAGACACCCATACCCAGAAACCATAACCATTGTCCTGACCTTGAAGGGGAGGATACTGATCAACATTAGTATAGGGAGATTATTGGTTCTTTGATGTATCTCACAACCAGTAGACCTAATATTATGTTTGCAACTTGCATCTGTGCAAGATATCAGGCTGCTCCATAGGTGTCTCACCTAGCTGCTGCCAAAAGAATCCTCAGATACCTCAAAGGAGCACCTAAACTAGGTCTTTGGTATCCTAGAAATAATGATTTTCATCTTTATGAATTCTCTAACAGTGACTATGGTGGCTGCAACATTGACAAGAAATCAACATCAGGAGGATGTCAATTTCTTGGTAGAAGGATCATCTCATGGCAATGCAAGAAACAATCTTGTGTCTTTACATCAACTACTGAAGCTGAATACATTGTTGCTGCTAGTTGCTGTGCTCAGCTGCTGTGGATTCAAAATCAGATGTTGGACTATGGATTCAACCTTATAAGCTTTCCTATCCATATTGACAATATCAATGTTATCTCCATCACTGAAAATCTGGTGAAGCACTCCAAGACAAAAACACATTGATATCAGGTACCATTTCATTAGAGATATTCATGAGAAGAATCTAATTAAACTAATCAAAGTTGATTCAAATGAACAATATGCTAATCTGTTCACCAAAGCTTTTGATGAACAAAGATTTAAGTATCTTATAACAGCTATTGGGATAGTGGGTTGAGTTCATGATGTGTGATTCCTTGGGTCACCCAAGCCAGTCAAGGCTTGGGTCCCAAACCTAAACTAATAACTTCCTCTAAATGTGCAGGGTGTCCGTTACAGTGCTATCACAAACACATGGATTGTTGATAGTGGGGCATCTAGGCACATGATCGGGAACCTGTCTCTTCTTTCAAATGTCAAACAAATTAAAGGAGGACATGTCTTATTTGCTGGAAATAAAGAAGGATACATCACCGCTCAAGGCGAAGTGGGAAATCAGAAAGTCAAGTTTGACAAGGTCAACTACGTTCAACAATTACAAAATAACTTGCTTTCTGTATCCCAGATCTGTGACAAAGGATTCAAGGTTGTTTTTGACAACAAGAAGTGCTATGTGTTGAAGAAGGATTACATTATCCCAGAGGACCAAATCCTAATGTCAGCTTCAAGATATAATGACTTATATGTCTTGGATCTATCAAAGGTCTCCACAACCAATCATCAAGTTCAATGCTTCTTGTCAAAGGCAACTGAGAGGGACTAGATCTCCTGGCATAGGAGAATGGGACGCATAAATCCACGGAAGATGAATCATCTTATTCAGAATGATTTACTAAATGGAGTTAATGTTAAGAATTTTCAACTTCTGGATTTTTGTGTAGCGTGTAAGAAAGAAAAACAGACGAAGAAGTCTCATAAGGCAAAGAAAGTAACTTCTATTGAATTGCCTCTCGAATTTCTACACATGGATCTGTTTGGTCCTGTGAGCACCAAGAGCATCGCTAGTGATCTGTACATTTATGTAGTCACTGATGACTACTCCAGATTCTCTTGGGTAATGTTCGAAATCCAAATCAAAAACATTTGAATCATTCAAATGGCTGGTGACCACATTGGAATCTCTCTACAAGCTGAAAGTTTGTCAGATTCGCTCAGACAACGGCATAAAATTCAAGAACCAGTGGATGGAGGCATTCTGCAAAGAGAAAGGAATTGTACATCAGTTCACATCTGCCTACCCTCCACAAATGAACAGAGTTGCTGAATGGAAGAACAGGAGCTTGATAGAGACAGGACGAACGACGCTAGCAGACTCGAAACTACCCATTCGATTTTGGAATGAGGCAGTTGCCAATGCATGTTACACCCTAAATCGAGTCCTGGTGGTCAAACGTCATGGTAAAACGTGTTACGAGTTGCTCCATCGATGTAAACCTAATCTAGAGTACCTCGAACCATTTGGCGCACCATGTACGCTGCTGAAGAAAAATCAGTCAGGGAAGTTCAGTGAGAAGGCTGAAGAGGGATTTTTTCTAGGATACAACATACCAAATAAGAGAGTTTACAACAACTCAACGGGTCAAGTAGAAGTGCGGTGCAACGTCAACGTTCAGAGATACACCACCCACTGCTGGAAAAGGATCCGCATTCTTTTTCGATTTTGATGGATTCTTTAAGTCCTTCAATATCCTTCTCTCCCCTCCTGATGATGAGTTATCAACCAAAATGATGTACGATATCTTAAACACACCATCACTAGACTCGACAACATCAGGTTCACAGGGTAAGCCTTCTAGTCATTCAGGGCGAGCACTGGAGGTAAGTGACTCTTCCGCTGATGATGAAGTAGTGGAGAATGATCAAGTGGATCAAGAGGAACAGGTTCCTGCTACTAAAAGCACACAAGCATCAGATGTTGATGCCTCTGACACTTCGGAACCTCGCACTCCAATGGCTACAGATACTGAACCAGGAATTCAAAATCTTGATCAGGAAGTAGTCGTTCCCACCACTCCTGGATCTTGACTTAATGTATATCATCCTCTGGACAACGTCATAGGGGATGTACAATTAGCAGTACAGACAAGAAATTAGCTATACTCAGCTGATTATGCCTTAGTCATGGAAAAAGGCTATCTTCACGTCGGTGCTTATTGATGTTTTGTGTCTCAATTTGAGCCAAAATATGTAAGTGAAGCCTTAAACGATGAGGCATGGGTGAGTGCCACGCAAGAGGAACTTCTTCAATTCAAGAAGTTAGGAGCATGGTCATTGGTGGATAGACCAAAAGGTGCTAAGGTCATTGGCACTAAATGGGTCTTGAAATGCAAGAAAGATGACCAAGGGGTCATAATCAGAAACAAGGCTCGACTTGTAATTCAAGGATTTCGACAAGTCAAAGGCATTGATTACAATGAAGTGTTTGCACCTGTGGCGAGAATGGAAGCAATCCGTATCTTCCTAGCCTATGCATCTTATATGAAAATAAAGTTTATCAACTAGATGTGAAGAGTGCATTCCTTCATGGTGAAATCTGGGAGACAGTGTATGTCAGTCAACCCGAAGGATTTGAGGATCTTTATGATTGGGATAGAGTTTACAAGCTGGATAAGGCTCTCTACGGGCTCCACCAAGCCCCAAGAGCATGGTATGAGAAGTGCTCAACTCATCTTGTGAAACACGGCTTTCACAAAGGAGTGATTGATTATACATTGTTCATCAAAGAAAAAGATGGTGACCTACTACTTGTACAGATTTATGTTGATGACATAATCTTCGATTCCAAAAACGAAGAATTATGTAAATAATTTGAAACAGTAATGAAAGCTGAATTTGAGATGAGTTCCATGGGAGAGATGAAGTTCTTTCTTGAGTTACAGGTGGATCAGACACCAAAAGGAATATTTCTACATCAGACCAAGTATGCAGGCGATATCCTCGGTCGGTTCGATATGGAGAATGATTCGGCAGCTGGGACTCCACTAGCTACAAACCACAACGTGGCACCTGACGAAAATGGTGATCTGGTGGATGCCACCATGTACTGAGGAATGATCAGATCCCTTATGTACCTCACAGCCTCACGACCTGATATTATGTATGCGACGTGTCTTTGCTCCAGATATTAGGCGAAACCGAAAGTCAACCATCTCATAGGAGTTAAACGGATTTTCTGTTATCTGAAGGGTACTCCAACACTCGGGTTGTGGTATCGTCATGACGATGATTTTGAGCTTACAGCGTATGGTGACTCGGATTACAGTGGGTGCAAAATGAACTACAAGTCAACATCTGTAGGATGTCATTTTTTTGGGAGAAGATTAGTCACCTGGCAGTGTAAGAAGCAGACATCGATTGCTTTGTCAACTTGTGAAGCTGAATATGTTGTTGTTGCAAGTTGTTGTTCGCAGATCATTTGAATTCAATAGCAAATGCGGGACTACAGTTTGCAATTTTCTAACACTCCTACTTATGTTGATAATTCTGCTGCTATAGCCGTAACTACAAATCCAGTCCAACATCCTAAAACTAAACACATCGGGATTAAATATCACTTTATACGTGATTATTTTGAAAAGCATTTAATCGATGTCATTAAAATAAATAGGATTTTCAACGCGCCGACCTCTACACAAAAGCTCTGATACCACTTGTTAGGACCGTGTACGTACGGAGTACTAACTGATAATGCGTGGATCGCCAATCAAATAGGATTCTGCACTATTTGATCTGGTTTCACGCATTATCAGTTAGTACTCCGTACGTACACGGTCCTAACAAAAAAAAGAAAAGTGATATGATCACAGAGGATGAAAATGCTTAGTCTGACAATTTTTGTTTTATTTTCTTTTAGTTTTTCTTATTTTATTTTCCTGATTCTGTAAAATCCAAAAACTCAAAAAAATATTTTTGGTTTTAGAATTTTAGGGGGAGAATAGGTTAGATTAGTATTAAATTAGTCATTTTATTTAATTACTTAAAAAAACGAGAGAGGAGGACAGCTTAGCTAAAAGGAAAGAAATCAAATCTGTGATACTAATTCAACGTATTTGGAAAATGATAGTACACAGGGAACAGATTATTTGAGACTTCAAAAAGTTTAACTGATTAAGATGTAAAAGTCAAAGTCTAAGTCTAAAAAGTTTAAGCAAAATAAAAGGAAAAAATGATAGTAAAACTAGTAGGCTACCAAGGTAACATAGAGAAAGTAGACCTAGAGGCTGCTAGTTCATTATAGGATATGTCAGTAGATTCAACACAATAAACAAGTAGACCTCATTGGTGGTTTTAAGTACAAACTAAGTTGTTCAACCTTCTGTGGGTTCCTATCTTATCCCTAGTTAACACAATCAACGCTTTTCCAATAAGGGGTGAAGAGCAAAATAAACGCCACTTATGTGTGCGGACAACCATAAAATATGAGCAAAGCACATGAAAAATGCAAAACGAAATCAAGCTAATAACTTATATTGGTGGTGCGATATGTGCTAAAAGAAAATTTGCTCAAACAAGAAGATAAGTTGTGTGCCTCTCTGCTGTGCGGTGGCACTGACCTGAGGATAAGCATAACCTAAAAATTCAAGAATTCATTGTTGTTTGTGCCTCTCTGTTGTGCGGTGTCACTGGCCTGAGGCTTAGCATCTCTTTGAAAGCTCTTAGAATAGTCTCTTCTTGAAATATACCCGTAGACCGCTCAAAAATCTACTGAGGAACGTTGATTACCATATAAGCGTGGAATCCACAAATGCTTGTTAAAATAATTAAATCTTAAATCATCACCAACGTGTGTCAAAAATCTGTGTATGGATTTAAGAAGACAAGTATACTCACAATCATCATGAGCTGTAGTTCTTGAAAGTCAAAATCATTATGTGCATCTTGAAGCTCTAGTATGATTTCCTAAAATTGCTATTGACTATCAGTGAAAACAAGGATTAAGCATCAAAATTGTTTATTAAAATGTTCCAAGTGATTCTGATATACCTGTATGATTCCAAAATGAATCATACCAGAAATGATAAACTAGAATAAAGCTGTGCTGTCCAGGAAGTAAAATCGATTAGAATTACTCTAATAGGTTTAATATCCATATCTAATCAAAAATACATAAATATGTCTTAATTTTGTTTTTTAAATTTTCTAGTCGCTTTATTTATTAATTTTTAGTCATTTAGTTGGTAAAAGTCGGACTACGCATCGGAATTCAATCTATGAAACACTCACTTAAAAGAGGTCACGCCTAAGGTGACCAATCGGTTCTTTGTTAAAAGGATCACGTCTAAGGTGATCAATCAAAATAACATTTAGGTTAGACTCATTGGACTCGCAATCAATACTTGATGTTAAACGTTTAGGTTACTTGATGTTAAACGTTTAGGTTAGACTCATTGGACTCGCAATCAATCAAAATAACACTTAGTACTAAATAATTCGATGATGGACTCGAGGAAGAGCAACTTGTGCCCCCAGTTCAAGTATTTAGCCCATGTGCTGCTCAAGTGCATAGTCTCGAGGAAGGGAGGCTTTGATAAGATGTCTGATCTGATCCAGAATGCCTATGTGGCTCTGAACTGAATCATCCATTCAGCTTCTCACAGATAATCTTCACCTACTGGGTCGAGAATATAGAGGCCAAATGCAAGCAAGGCTTCTGCATGTAACCCCCAATTTCTTCAGATGATCATAGACCAGAAGCTTCTTCGCTGCCCAAGGAGAGTGAGGATGTAGTTACACTAGAAGTGATGGATGACACCACCCTCGGGAGGATGAAGGTATACCGAGGCAAGCAGGTGAAGCCCCCGGTAAGGAGACTGTTTGGGCATCTAGCCCGGGAAGATTATGTGGTGCCAGCTAGGAGGAAGTGGCATCATGACGACAGTGACTCAGATTCTGAGCCTATTGCTCTACCTTCCGATGACTCTGACGATTATGACCACGGTGATGGTCAAGGAAGTGATGGTTCGGGTGGACCCGAGCTGGCTCCTATCCACCATGATTTTTAGATGGATGAGGAGGAGGAGGAGGATAAGGAGCCTCTGGTACGGATGGTGGGGAGTCGGGTCGTAGCCACTAAGAGAGGGCTCAGGGCAGTTGGTGGATGCCAGGGTGAGTCCGGGGATGCTGTTACTGCTGATACTGATCCATCCTACACCCCGGACCAGTCCAGCAGCCAAGGGGAGCCTCTATCTCCAAGGGCTCCAAGAAGAAGAGGATGGCTCACCCTTGTGGCAAAAAGGGTAAGAGGCCGAGATTTACTTTGACCCCATCCACTACCACTACCACAGCTACCACAACCACCACTACTGCCATAGCCATTACCAAATCCGCCATAGCTACCACAACCACTACCACACCCCCTACCACTACTACCACACTCCCAACCACCACTACAATAGCCACCCATTCACCATCCACTCCTATCCCACCACTTATATTCACCACATCCACCTTACCACCACCAGCCACCAAGCAGGTCCATCAACCCACACCACCTTCACCACAGGACCCACTCTACCCTCCATTGGGGTAGAGGAACAGCTAGCAGCACTAAACCAGATGGTGCTTAAGCTGTTAGCTGCTGATGAGCAAAGAGCAACACAACTAAGTCAGCTTGTGGAGCTCAATATTGCTTAAGCCCAGCAGATTTCCCAACTCCAGGAGCAAAATGATCAATCAGTTAAGAGGATTAAGGAGTTGGAGGCAAAGAATAAGAAGATCATGCTCAGACTGAAAGGATCAAAAGATGAGCCTCTGAAGATTAGAGAAAGTGATGGTGATGATGATGATAAAGATGATGATGATGGTGATGATGATGAGTCTGATGAAGAAGACGACAGTGATCATGAAGAACCAAGGGGAAAGAAGAAAGATGATGATAATGATGAAGAAGGTGATGTAGCTGCATTAGCCTCAGCTCAAGGTCAAGAAAGGAGGACAAAGAAAGCACAAGACCAAGGAGCATCATCCTCATCCCCTGCTATTGAAGAGTTGACTGATAAAGACAAAAGTAATGACTAGATGATTATGTATTTGAAAACTTTTGTACTTGAATCTTGTATTATAGTTGTGTAATTAATGTTTATATATTTATCTAATGTTTAAATGTATTGATTAATTACTAATGGTTGATGTGTTACATGTTTAAATCAAGTAGATCAAACATCTCAGCAAGATGAATATGATGTTACTCCCCTACAGCAAATCAAGTCTCCATTCACAATGATTCTTAATTTGCAAGGGATTGTCAAAAGGTCGGTGAGCTACACTCCCGAAGAAGGAGAAATCATACACGACCTGACTGATGAGCGACTTGCAGAGATGTTCAAGCTAAATCCAGATGAGCTGGTCAAAGATGCACCTACTTTTGATGTGACAAGTGACGATGAGCTAAATGACGTAGATGAGATAGATATTTAAGATGTAATAGCTCAGCATTATCCATAGTACACTGACCGAGAGGGCTATGTGATCCCCAACTTGGGTCACACTCTTGGCAGTGCTACATTCGACAAACTGGATGAGATGGAAAAAGATTCAGAGAAGAATGAAAGCCAAGCCCAAGACTCGGACGTTGATGTTGATATAAAGAAGGCTGAATGGGCAGCTTGTTTTGCTGAGATACGAGCCCATTGCACTGCTCAAAAGCCAAATGCCTACACCAAACTCTACAAGGTCAAGAAACATCTAAAGGTGTCGGGCGAGATTACTGCATGGGTGTATTTTGAGGATCTAAATGTTTGTGTAGTTAAGAGGGAGAAGGGAATAGAATACTTCAGATTCTCACATGATCTGAAGACTCTCCCTAGTATTCAGCTCAACCAGATGGCACGCTTAAACTTGTTATATGTTGATCCTAGGAAAATGTCAGGCTGGTTTGAAGCTGTACTAAAGAAGAAATACCACACCAGATGGGTAAACTTCAGACCTCAACAACCAAATAGGTACATCCAAAGGTCTGAAGTGGATTCCATTTCTGGAAAGCCTAAGGTGGTGCTAAAGTGGAGTCCTCCGCGCACAATGTCCAAAGTTCCTCTAAGGAAAATGCCACAGGACTTCACTCCACACTTCAAATGATGGTATTATGATTGGAGAATAGGTGAAGCGGTCATAGTTCTACAGAGAGAGAGCAAAATGGAAACTATCCGGGTGTTCGACCGTATGTGGCTAACCAACTTGTCTATAGACGATGTCTATACATTATACAAGTGGCCACTATTCTATGACTCGCAAGATATAGTACAAGCCCTCCAGTTCCAGAATGTTATACGACTCTATTTTGCATTTGAGATACATGCAGAGTTACTAGAGAGGAGAAGTACAAGAGATTTGAGGAGCTAATGAAGAATGTCAGACACTAATGTAAACTAGGTCCAAGGGGGAGTTTGTTGATACATATGTACCTAGTTTAGGAGCTTAATGTAAAAATTTTATCATGTCTTACATATATGTAATGAATGAGTTGAATGAAATACAATATGTGATTGATGCTTATAATGTTTAATGCTTCATTGGTTATTGTGTAATAAAGCATATTGAACGAACTATATAGGTTTGAGGTTATTATACATAGTTCTTAGTCAATAATGATTGAGAAACATGTTCAAACTTAATCGTATGAAGTCTTCATACGAATGGACCATGCTAATGGACCATACGCATGAATACTTCATGCTAATGGACCAGTCGCACGACTGAACCAGGAGACTAGATCATCGCCACGATTGAGACAAAGATGGCTCAGCCGCATGACTGAATTTCAGTCGTGTGTATGAATCAATCGCATGATTCAGTCGCATGACTGAAACATATGGTTCAGTCGTACATTAACAAACCTAACCTATAAAACACTAATTTGTAAAAAAACGCAACGCTTCAAGAATTCGACTCACATTCGTACCGTGGCCGTCCGAGACTCCAGAGAACCTATTCAACTTCATAGTTGCAGTTGATCCCGTTAATCATTCTAACAATTTCCTTATCGTTAGATTGTCTGAACTGCATTTCACTGATTGGATCGGAAATCAAATAGGATCTGCACATTTGATCCGGTTTCATGTATTATCAGATAGTACTCCTTACGTACCACGTCCTAACAAGGTCAAACTCTGACTCAATAGAACTTCTAACTAGGCAACTTTGGACTCAGTAGCTCTTGGCTGAGTCAGTGTAACAAACAGCCCTTAAGAGTATTAAGGTTTGTCAGCCTCTTATAACAAACATGTAATGTTGTCCATGCCTAGAAGATAGACATAAACTTCCTTTACATGTCCCAGTTTTTAGAGTCATTCCACAATCCAGTAGAGTTACATAATCTCAACATACCTGAAGGATTGCTAATTTCATGGTTCACCTGCTTAAAGGGAAATTCTCAAACTAGGCTGCAGGAGATCCTCTGTTCTCCTGGCTTCAGTTGACCTAATACATCAGGCTCAGTGCATCCTACAGCTATTTAGCTTTGCAATTCTTAAAGCCTTCTTGTATATGGACTTTGGAAGAGCAGGAAGGTTGTCTGGCCTTCTGATCATCTCACTTTATTCTTGTTTCATCAGAATAATCAGCCACAGCCTTTGGAATCATACAACCTCCAGCAAGCAGTTGAAGCGGTGGTTGGTATGTAAGGTCCTAAGACAACAGATTGCATATCTAGAGTCTTGTGATTGATGAACCCTTTCATCGTGGCACAAAAGTGTAAAAGTCTTCAGGAGTGATCAGTGAGGACTTTTTCATGGTTCGGTTTCCATATCAAGCTTTAGTGTAGCTGAGATGTTAAAGTGCTTTTTTGTGTGTGAGGGATATTAAGATGGTTGAGGATCTTACAATCACGTGACCGGAATGCTTTGATACCAATGAAGGGCAGTTTATAATAAGGGTTTGTTCACTCTACGCACAAAACATAAGAGGAGGAAAGTGGATGTTTAGAAACCTTACAGCTAAAAATAGGAAATGGTAACACACAAGTATGATATTAGAACACAAGCAAAAATGCAGACAGAACAGAAAAAACACAACACAAAGTAATGTGGGTTTCAGAATGTTTGATATTATCTTAAGTTCTTTTACAAGGTACAAAGCATATTTCTAAGTACAAAGTCCAAGTAACTTAATTGCAGGATCGTTCAAGGGCTTGAACACAATTACAACACAACAACACAATGAGGAGATTAACTAAACGTTAATCAAACAGTGAACTAGGTAACCAAAGGTGATGCAGAGAACACAAGTAAAGCAAGAGACAGAACAAGAGAGTATAGTTTTCAAGGGAGCAGTATATTGCTTTCTCAAGTTCTTTTACAAGTGTTACAAAGCATTAGAAAGATACAAGAACTTGGAATACTTATACTACAACCTACAGCCGGCTATACTATGAAAGCCAGCTGGATACAATTGACTAGACACTAACAAAATCAATTGTAGGATCAAAAGGCATATCTGCCTTTTGACCTTGTGACTATGACATGCCATAGCTCACATCCTTATACATTACAAAAAGGATAAAGTACATAAAGTGGAAAGTTTCAGACTCAAGACCTCAATGTACAGTTACCAAAAGCATGGACCTTTTCACCAACTCTTGTAAGTTGGTGACTTATCAGAGACGCAGCGGAAAAGGTGCTTTATGGAACAGTACATCAGATAAAGCATGTGTACTAAAAGTCTTCGGAAGAAATCTGTCTTCATAGGTTGAAGCTTCGGAAGACTTTGTCTCTTCAAGCTTCGGAAGACTTCATGTTAGGCTTCGGAAGATATTGGTCTTGGCTTCGGAAGATATTACACTTAGAGTTTTTCTAATGCTTTGTGTAATTCTTCCGAAGCATTCTTCACTTCAGTACTTAGTGCATGTTGCTGAAACACTTAGGCAGTTTTGGGTTGCATCAGACTTCAGGAATCCTTACAAACTCCCCCTAGGCTGATGCTACCAAAACACTTAGAAGATCTTTAAATGTTTGTAGTCTTCAGAATAATCAAGACCATCCCTTTCTTCATTTGATGGTCAGGATCATCAAGACTCTCATAGTATCTTCTCATTTCAAAGAGATCATGCAGAGGTAAGTTGATTATGTCTTGCCATGAGTAGACATTTTCAACACCTTGATCTCTGATAACATTCCATCTTTCTGGATTGGTAGAGTAAGTCCAGGATAAGATGGGTGTCTCGGTTGCTAGAGGAGCCACTTGCATAGGAGTTGATTGGGCTGCCTCATCATGCACTTCCTCAGGTTGATCTGATTCAGCCTGGGGTGTAGAGGTAGATGACTTTGGCTTCTTTTTTAGTCTTTGGTTTAGAGGCCATTTTCTTCTTCCTCTTTAATGTCTTTAACTGAGAAGACTGGTCTGCAGCACCATGTTGATCATCAGTGTCTTTCTCAGTTGGGTGTTCCTCCCTCACAGGTTCAGAAGGAGAGGGAGTTTGACCCTGTCTTGGATCAGAAGATGAAGTTTGCTGAGGCTCAGCTGGAGGTTCTGGTTCAGGTGTCTCTGGTTGTTCAAACTTGACCTCCACTTCAGGTGGGACTTGACTTGGAAGAGAGTGCAAGTCAATGAGTTCACCACTTTTAATCTTCTGCTTGATTACCCTTATATGCTCATCCATTGTAGATAGAGACATGGGACCAAGTCTCCTTCCGGAGAATCCATATGACTTCAAGAAGCTCATCATTCTTTGTCTGTCAGCAGACTTCTTTGCATTCTTTTGAATGATGGCTCTTGACTTTGCAGCTTCTTCCCTTAGCTTCCTTTTGGTTGTTTTTCTTTCTTTGACTAACTCAAGCTCAAGTTGCTTTAAGTACTCGAACTCAATGAAGTCATAGGACAGGGGAAGAAGTGTATTTGCCTGATAGAAGCCTGTGGCACTCAGGTAGTTTATCATTTTGATTCTATCCTCTTCTTTATCTACCTGAGGTTCTTGTGGAGCCACATCTTCCTGTGCAGGACTTTCTTGAACTGGAGAGAGAGTGGGAGTATGCTTGTGAAGTCTTTTCTGTCTCCTCTCCTCTTTGAATTGGAGAAGTAACCTTGCATCCTCTTTCTCCTTTATCTCTCTTGACACTTCCATGTCAGCCAGTTCATTCAACTCTTCTAAGGGGAGGGAGATGATTTCATCAACATCATAGTTCCTGGTCTGTAAATAATTAATCCTGACTGCCCTTTGTTCATCATTTTGAGTATTTGGTCTGGGGGCAGCCCTGATTGCAGCTTGCATGAATTTTGATGACCCAGAAGAACTTTCTCCCCTTAGCCTCCTTTTCCTCTCTCTCTCTTCCTCCTCAATTTCCTCAGGAGTCATTATCCTTTTCCCTTTGTCACCAACAGACCTTTGTGACTCAGGGTGGATTGAGGCTTGGCCTTCATTGCTTGGTGTAGCTTCCATGCTCTGGCCAGAGAGAGGCTGAGAAACACCTTCACCAGCAGGTGTCTCAGATGGAGTTTGGACCTCTGCAGCAGTTGTTGATGGTGAGACAAGGGTCTCAGGTTCTGCCACTGGGCCTTCAGCCAAGGTTTCCCCTATGAAACTAATCTTAGGGTCCACCTCAACATCCAGTTGACCGATGACATTGCCTGATTGCCTAAGTCTCCTTCTTAGAGAGAACTCTGCAAGGATCCTGTCTTGGATTCTTTGAGCCAGCCTGTCAGCTTGTCTAGATTTGCTTGGATTGACAAGTGGCATGTTGACTAAATCCAGTCCTTCATAGAAGCTCAGGCTTTGGAACTGAAAGACTTCTTGTTGACCTTGAACTCTGTGAAGTATGAGGGCTCTTCTGTCATCATCATACCTCCATCTGATGATGTAGTTGCCAGTTCCATGTGGTGGAGATGAGACAGCCCTTGGTATACCTTCCTCAAAGAGACTCCTGATGAGAGAGTCTATAGAGTCCACATTAATGTGAACTTGAGGAAGTTGCTGAGAATGCACAACAGCAAGTGAGGATGGTGAGTCCTCTATGTCCATTCTCTTTGAAGAACTCCCAGGTTCTGTGGTTGTGATAACTTTCTCCCCTTTTTGGTAGCATCACCCACTTGCATAGGTGAGCTGGAGGATAAATCAGTCACTTCCACAGGTTCTTGTGTTCCTGGTTGAGCTCTCCTTAAAGGTCTCTCAGCTAGTTTTTCCTGCAGATATGAAATCTGGAGTTGCTGATCATTGACCCTTTTGCAGGGTAGTCACCTGAGATTCCAAGTGACTAACCTTAGAGACTAGATAGGTGCATGTTTGTGACAATTGTTGTACCTTTAGTCTCAAATTCCCCTCATCTTCATCAGAAGAATCACTGGGGGATGAGAGGATTGGACCAAAGTCCCTTCTCTCACCACCAGCTTGAGTTTCTTGGCTGCTGGTTTTCCTCTGCTCACTGGCAACCTCAGTTAAGATGCCAATGGGCTGAGTTGCCATGGTTGAGGTCTTAATGATGTAATCACTTTCAAAAGTGAGAGCCTCTTCCATATGGACATCCTGAACAGGTTCAGATGTGTCCACCTCAGTAATAGGTGACTGATGAGGGATAGACTGAGGAGAGTCAGAGGTACTCATCTCTCTTTGAGTAGGGGAGGAGAAGAGAGACTCATGGTACTCACTGAATCCTAAGTCTTCATCAGTGTAAAAGGATAGGTTGGGAATTGGTTGGTTTAGATCCAAAGGCTGGGGATGGTAGCTGTCCCCTGAAGGTTGTTCACTTGAGTGTTGAGACTCAGAGTGAAGGCTTACTGTTGGGCTAATGAGCTCATCAGGTTGAGCTTGAGGAACCTCAGCCCTGATAGGTAAAGTAATGGGAGTGGTTGCTCCTCAGGAGAAGTGGGAGCTCTGGAGTCCACTTCTTCCTGTAAGGTTGAGTATTTGGGGGCCTGCACAGACTCAATAGCCTGAGCAGGGGTTCGTTGGGATTTTCTTTTGTAGGTGATGAATATTGGAGGTTGTGAAGAGGGTAGGAGAGCAGTAGGTGTGGGTTCAACACTAGCTTGGACTGCTATGTTGTCACCTTGAGCAATGAGCTCTAACATTTTTGGGACTAGGGCTGTTTCTACCCCTGAGAAGCCTACAGTTGGCTTCTTCATAATTTTAAAGATGCCGGGCTTCATCTGTCCCAGTTTAAGAATATTGCCTGTTTCCCTCAACTGTGAGCCCAGTTCACAGTTAAGAATGTGTTGAACATATCTAGGAAACATGTAATATTCTAAGGAGTCTAAGTTTGCAAGTAAATTAGTATAAACAAATTGTGAATACCTGAACTTGACCCCCTGAACCATCCCATGAACTATAAAGGAGAGATCCTCAGGAATCTGGTCCCATCCACCATGCTTGTTTGATAAGCTGTGGATAACCACATGGAGCAGGTATTTCCACTGGGATGAGACCTTCCCTTTCCTGAAGGTCTTTACAGAGAAATCTCCTTCATAGCCCATCTGCTCGAAGGAATGATTAACCGCTTCTTTTGGAAAGAACACTTCACCTGCTTCATCATCCAGCTGAAGATGTCGGTTGATGATGGCCGGAGTGATGAAAATTGTTCTCCCCTGCACTGTGGCAGACAGTGCCTTCTCCCCATCCATAATGACCTCTTGGCAGGTCTTCCAGAATTCAAGCAAATGATCCTCATATAGAGGAGGATCAATGGTTAGGGAGGTGAAGTAGTGAGACAAAGACAAGAAACGGCAAACCTCTGAGAAATGAGGATCTTTGTCAGAGCATAACAGAGCAACCTGATTGTGTTGTCTGTGTAGCTGCATGGCAAAGTGAGGATCATTCTGTGTGTAAGGTCAGCCATTGTGAGGTAGCTCAGAGATGAAGAGAAAAGAATGGGAAGGAAATTTCAGAGAGAAAGCTTTGGGTTTTAGGTATGGAAGAAAAGCAGATGATAGAAGAGGGGGGAAACCGTTGGGTATATGAGAGAGAAGGATTTCAGATAAAGTTTAATGAAAGAGGATAAACTTTGAAATCCGTATGTCGGTCCACCTCTGAAAAAGTAGTTTACCTTTTTGCTCAAAAAGTAGTTTTCTTGGAATTCGAAAAGCTTCCGAAAGTAATTTGTCTTCGGAAGTTTGATTGAAAAAGCTTCCGAAGCTAAAGTGACTTCGGAAGAATTTTCCTGAGAGTCTTAAAGATTTATGCTTCGGAAGAGGAAATAACTTTGGATGCTTTGTATAAGAAGGAACAAGCTTCCGAAAGTAATTTTGCTTAGTTTTCTTCCGAATGCGAAGGTCAGAAAAATTTTCAAGAATCCAAGGAAAGTCTTCAAAGATTTTTTTTTCATTCAAAGAAAACATGAGCTTATGAAAGTGATGAACTAGACAACTTAGGACACACATATTTTAAGAAGAAATAATTAGAATTAGTTTTAAAAAAAATCTACTCAAAGTTAATCATCCCAATAGCTGATATCAGATACTTAAATCTCTGTTCATCAAAAGCTTTTGTGAACAGATCAGCATATTGTTCATCTGTGTGAACTTTGACTAGTTTAATTAACCCCTTTCATAGTTATCTCTTATTAAATGATACCTGATGTTGATGTGTTTGGTCCTTGAGTGCTGCACAGGGTTCTCAGTGATAGAGATAGCACTGTTGTTGTCTATGTGGATAGGAGTCTCTTTGAAGTTAAATCCGTAGTCTAGCATCTGATTTTGAATCCAAAGCACTTGAGCACAGCAGCTTGCAGCAGCAATGTATTCAGCCTCAGCAGTTGATGCAGACACACAGGTTTGTTTCTTGCATTGCCATGAGACAACCCTTCCACCAAGGAATTGACATCCCCCAGATGTAGACTTTGCAGTCATGTTGCAACCACCATAATCACTGTCTGTATAGGCATACAGATTGAAATTAGAATTCTTTGGATACCATAAACCAAGTGTTGAAGCACCTTTGAGGTATCTTAAAATCCTTTTCACAGTGATTAAGTGAGACATCTTAGGATTAGCTTGATATCTTGCACAAATACATGTAGCAAACATGATATCAGGCCTGCTAGCTGTAAGATACATAAGAGACCCAATCATAGCCCTGTATAAGTGCTCATCTACACACTCCCCCTCAAGATCTGGACCAAGAGAGTGGTTTCTGGCTATGGGTGTCTTAGCAGTTACAATCAGTCATGTTGAACCTCTTGAGTATATCTTGAACATACTTTGACTGACTTATGAAAATGCCATCTTCAACCTGCTTCACTTGAATTCCCAGAAAGAAATTAAGTTCTCCCATTGAACTCATTTCAAATCTATCTTTCATCAGCTTTTCAAAGTCTTTGCAGAGCCTTGAATTGGTTGAGCCAAAGATGATGTCATCCACATATACTTGAACTAGCAGAATGTCGTTTCCTTGTCTTTGATGAAGAGAGTTCCATCTATAGTACCTCTCCTGTAACCATGTTTACAGAGATACTCAGACAGTGTCTCATACCACTTCCTGGGTGCCTGATGCAGCCCATAGAGAGCTTTGTCAAGCTTGCAGACATAATCAGGATGATCAGGATCTACAAAACCAGGTGGTTGTTTGACATAAACCTCCTCATCAATCACTCCATATAAGAAAGCACACTTTACATCAAGTTGGTAGACCTTGAAGTTCTTGGATGCAGCAAATGCCAGGAATATCCTAACAGCTTCTAGTCTAGCTACAGGAGCAAAGACATCAGTGTAGTCAATCCCTTCTTCTTGTGTGTATCCTTGAACAACTAGTCTAGCCTTGTTCTTGATGATGATTCCTCTATCATCCTTTTTATTCCTAAAAACCCATTTGGTTCCAATGGTAGTCTTCCCATGAGGAAGAGGACAAAGGTTCCAAACTTTCTGTCTTTTGAATTGAAGCAGCTCTTGTTGCATAGCTTCAACCCAACTTCCATCCTTTAGAGCCTCCTCAACTTTCTTTGGCTCTAACTGGGATAGAAAACAAGAGTGAAGACAAACATTTGCTTCATGGGTTTGCCCTCTTGTCTTTACCCCGGAGATAACATCTCCAATGATGTTTGTAGTAGGATGAGACTTGTGGATCCTTAGCTGAGGGATCACAGCAAGTTGCTGAGATAGATCCAAATTTGAGAAATTTAGATCTGGTCTTGAAGATTGATCCTCCACATTATCACACTTATCAAGATTAACTTGATCCAATGAGTGTGTGACATCATTGATGTTATCATCTATGGTATGGTTATTAGCATCAAGAGATTCTTGATCACTTTCACCATCACCATTGTTATCTTCTGCAATTGAGATGTCTTTATCTGGTTGAGAGGCCTCTGAACTGGAATTTGAAGGCATGCCAGATGTATCAGCTGGATTTGTCATTGTTGTGCTGATAGAAACCTCATTTGCTGAAGTAGTTCAACTGGAGCTGAAGGTCTTCCAAGCTCAAATCTTGGATCAGGATCACCTGTATTTAATTTTTCTGCAGATCCTGAAACATGCTCACAAGATTTATTAAAACAGTTGGTAACTAAATCAAGATCAAATAGCCAATCCGGACCAGAACCAGCCACACTGGGAGTGTGCTCATTGAAAGTCACATTGGCTGACTCCTCAATGATTCTAGTTCTGAGATTGTATACTCTATAAGCTTTAGCTTGAGAAGAGTATCCAATGAAGTGTCCATCGTCTGATTTCTCAGCAAACTTGGCAACTTGATCTTTGGTATTCAAGATGGTGCAGGGACATCCAAATGACCTGAGAAAACCAATGAAAGGTTTCCTCTTGTGCCAAAGTTCATAAGGAGTCTTACCATGTGTTAACTACTAAGACTCTGTTTTGCACATAGCAGGCAGTATTAACTGCCTCTGCCCAGAAGGTGATAGGCAGTTTAGAGTCAGACAACATAGTTCTTGCAGCTTCAATAAGTGTCCTGTTTCTCCTCTCAGCAACTCCGTTTTGCTGAGGAGTCCTGGGAGCACTGTATTGTCTTGTAATACCCTTTTCATCACAAAATGTATCAAGGATTTGGTTCTTGAATTCAGTTCCTTGATCACATCTTATGGTTTTGACCTTGTGATCACATTGATTCTCAATCTTTAAGATGAAATTCTTTAGAATCTCAGGAGTCTCATCTTTAGTTCTAAGAAAGAAAACCAAGTGAATCTTGTAAAATCATCTGTGATCACTAGACAGTATAAGGTCCTTCCTAAACTCATTACACTGGTGGGGCCAAAGAGATCCATATGTAATAAGTGTAGGGGAGTAGTGATGGAGTTCTTTTCCTTAGGCTTGTGAGATACCTTGTGTTGCTTCCCTTTCAGGCATGCAACACAATGATCATCACTTGTAAACTCTTTCTTTGGCATTCCAGTTACCAGATCATGTTTGATTAATTTATTCATATTCTTAAAGTTTACATGGCACATTCTTTTATGCCATAGGAAAGACTCATCACTATTTGCTTTAGATAGAAAGCATGAAACTTCTCCAGAGGGAGATGTTTCTTGCAAATCCATCTTGTACATGTTCCCTTTCCTGGGGGCTCTGAGCAGAATATGCTCATGAGGAATGACCACTCCAGGTTTGAGAACAATGCACTCATGCTCAGTGAAGAGCATGTTATGACTCTGATCACAAAATTGAGATACACTCAGAAGATTGTACCCAAGCTCCTTAACAAAGTTTACCTTCTCAATGCTGAGCTTACCATTTGTGACCTTGCCCCTTCCATAAATGTAACCACCTTCATTCCTCCAAAAGCAACTGGTCCTCCATCAATTCTCTCAAAATTATGAAGTAAAGACCTATCGCCTGTCATGTGCCTGGAACAGCCACTGTCAATTATCCAGACATTCTTGTTTGTCTTGAGCTGTTCCTGCACAAAGAAAATGATTAGTTACATTTGGAAACCCAAGCCTTACTTGTCTTGGGTTCAGTAAGTGTAATAGAAGGTAATGCAACAGTAATAGATCCTATGGTTGTACAGAGGGGATCTTCGGCTGTTGTTGATGGAGAAACCTCAGTCATTTGGTCTTTCTTAGACTTCCACACCACCTTTGGAGTCTTGGACTTGACCTTCAAAACCTTAGAAGCTTTTGGAGCTTCACAAGTTTTAATGACTGATACTTCGGAAGAATCTACAGTCACTGCAGTAGACTTTAGTACTTCGGAAGAACTCCTTTCTTCCGAGACCAACTTTGCTTCCGAAGGTAATTTCCATTTACCTTCTTCTTTGATTTGGAGCTTCCGAAGGAAACAGACTTTCCTTCCGAAGCTTGAGACTTCTTGAGATTCTTTGAAGTCTTTGTATTGGTCATGTGGATAGTACTTTTAGGATTGTATGGACAATCCTTGGCAATATGAGAAGTACTTTCACACATAACACACAGCATTTTCTTCTTCAAAGAAATCTCCTTTTGAGAGCAAGACTGGCCTTGGTCACATCCCTTTTTCACCTTCATCTTGGTAGATTCAGATACAGTTCCCTTGGGCTGTGAACTGTTCTTGGAATTTGATGGTCCAGGCTGTGCAGCAGTGGTACACAGCAGCTCAGTCTTCTTCTTTGTACTGAGATGATTTGAACATGAACCAGAACTCTTGGATAAGAGGCTTTGGTGGATGTCTTCAGTCCTTATTGCTTTGAAACCTGCAGAGATAAAACTTGTTTCTGCTTAGCATCAAAGGTAGCCTTGATTTCTTGAGCCTTCTTTGCTTTCCTTTTGCTCTTCCTGATCAAGTTCTTTCTCTTGGACTTGGTCATCACAGTTAATTTCTTCTCCTCAGAAGGATAGTGGCCCTTGGAGGAATCCTCTTCTTCACTCTTCTCAGAGGGATTCCTCACTATCACTTCTTCATCATCCTCACTTACTGGATCTATGAGAGGAAGCTCATCTTCACAAGTTCCACACCTAGGAGATCTTACAGACAAGATTGTGTGTGGAGGAGCTATCTCATTTGATCCCAGTCCCTGTCTATTTTGATAACAAACCTTATTGTGTAGGGATGAGGATATCATGTTCTTGAAGGTCTCTTCTTCAAGAACACTTTTCTCTGCCAGGGCTTTGCTGATCACAAGCTCAGCCTGGCACTTAGTCAACTTAGTGATGAGATCTTGGATCTGAGTTCTAAAATCTGTATGTTCATGTTTTAGTACTGAAATAGTTTTCTCCAAGTCTTCTCTTTAACTTGTAATCATTTTCAGACTTTCTAAAGTCAGATTTTAATATGTTTAATGACTCAAGATCAGATCTCATCTCTAGGTTGTAGGACCTGTATCTATTTACTTTAGCAATGCATTCAGGGGAGCAAAGATGTTCTAATACCTTGGCTTCATCATGATCAGCCATCAATGCTTGGTTTGGAGAAGCATCCTCCACCTGAAAACTCCAGTCAAATCCTCCCTCTTCAACAGCAACCGCAGCATGTTGCTTTGTCTTCTCAGCCTGAGGGGTATTGTTGGTGTAGTTTGGTCTGAGTTGTGTTTGACCCCCATTTGCTCTGGGTGCCTTACACTCCCTGGCGAAGTGACCCATAAGGTTACAATTGTAACACTTAACTTTGCTTTTATCCAGCCCAAACTTACCACTGGTAGCATTGCTTGGAAATTTTCTTCCTGTCCTCTTGTAGAACTTCTTGGCTCTGTGAGTGAGAAGAGCCATCTGCTGAACTATCTCCATGTATTCCAGGTCATCTGGATGGATACAGTCTAGATCTTCAAGAGTGAAGAGATAATTTCCACAGCTTTCATCTGCAGACACAAAGGCTTGAGAAGAACTTGTCTCTTGGAATGGGCTTCCTTGAGTAAAGTTCTCCCTTGGTGTCTCCGGGAAGGTGATGAAAGGACCCTTTTGTGAGTTGTCAGGGTAGCATAGGAGATGATGTTGGGGTTCTATGCTGTCCCTTTCAACCACATGAAGGGCTGAACCCATTTGATTGTTAGAGTTGCCAGATGAACCTTGTAAGTTCATCTCCATCTGGTATCCACTGAGAATCCCATATAACTCTGTCAGAGTAAGAGTTTTAAGGTTCTCAGTCCTCTTGATTACCACACAATAGTGTGTCCATTGCCTAGGAAGTGAGGACATGAACTTCCTTACAATGTCTCTGTTCTCAAGAGGAACTCCTCCATCCACAAGGGTATCCACAATCTCAACATACCTGAAGTATTGTTGGGTCATGGTTTCACCTGTTTAAAGGTGAAATTTTCAAACTGCTGCTTCAGAAGATCTTTCTTGTTCTCCTTGGCTTCAGAGGAGCCTTCATACATCAGCTTCAGTGCATCCCACAGCTGTTTAGCTGTTTTGCACTTCTTAAAACCTCTGTACACAGAGTTTGGGATAGCAGTCTGAAGAGCAGTCATGGCCTTCCTGTCAATCTCTACTCTTTTCCTATCTTCATCTGAGTAGTTGGCCACATCTTTAGGAATCATACCAGCACCGGTAGCAGAGGGGGTGCTAGGTATGAAAGGTCCATATTCAACAGATTCCCACATTCTTGAGTCAAGAGACCTGATGAAGCCTTCCATCCTCATGCACCAGGTGTCGAAGTCATCAAGAGTGATCAATGGGGATTTGTTCATGGTTCCAGTCTCCATATCAGTCTTTGAGATGGAAGCCATTTGAAAAAGTTTAGTTTTTGTGTGTGTGAGGGATCTTAAGATGGTTAGATCTTATATCACGAGCCTGAATGCTCTGATACCAATTGCAGGATCGTTCAAGGGCTTGAACACAATTACAACACAACAACACAATGAGGAGATTAACTAAACGTTAATCAAACAGTGAACTAGGTAACAAAGGTGATGCAGAGAACACAAGTAAAGCAAGAGACAGAACAAGAGAGTATAGTTTTCAAGGGAGCAGTATATTGCTTTCTCAAGTTCTTTTACAAGTGTTACAAAGCATAAGAAAGATACAAGAACTTGGAATACTTATACTACAACCTACAGCCGGCTATACTATGAAAGCCAGCTGGATACAATTGACTAGACACTAACAAAATCAATTGTAGGATCAAAAGGCATATCTGCCTTTTGACCTTGTGACTATGACATGCCATAGCTCACATCCTTATACATTACAAAAAGGATAAAGTACATAAAGTGGAAAGTTTCAGACTCAAGACCTCAATGTACAGTTACCAAAAGCATGGACCTTTTCACCAACTCTTGTAAGTTGGTGACTTATCAGAGACGCAGCGGAAAAGGTGCTTTATGGAACAGTACATCAGATAAAGCATGTGTACTAAAAGTCTTCGGAAGAAATCTGTCTTCATAGGTTGAAGCTTCGGAAGACTTTGTCTCTTCAAGCTTCGGAAGACTTCATGTTAGGCTTCGGAAGATATTGGTCTTGGCTTCGGAAGATATTACACTTAGAGTATTTTCTAATGCTTTGTGTAATTCTTCCGAAGCATTCTTCACTTCAGTACTTAGTGCATGTTGCTGAAACACTTAGGCAGTTTTGGGTTGCATCAGACTTCAGGAATCCTTACACTTATACTACATCCTACAATCGTCATACTTTGAGTCCAACTGGATACATGATCTAGACAACAACAACTCAATTTGGAGTCAAAAGGCGGATTGCCCTTTGACTATGACATGTCATAGCTCACATTATAATATATTACAAAAAGGATAAAAGTACATAAAGTAGAAAGTAAAAGACTCAAGACCCCAATGTACAATTACCAAAATCATGGACCTTTTCACCCTATTTGTGAAAGTTGGTGAGTTAACAGAGTTGCGCAGAAATGGTCCAACTTTATGGTAAAGTACATCACATAAAAGCATGTATTCAAAAGTCTTTGGAAGATAATTTGTCTTCACTTCTTGGCTTCGGAACACTTTGTCCTTAGAGCTTCAGAAGACTTCACTTTAAGCTTCGGAAGATGTTGGTCTTGGCTTCAGAATATATGCACTTCAAATATTTTCTAGTGCATGGTGTAAAACTTTTGAAACATTCTACTTCTACACTTTAGTGTATGCATGCAGTAAAACTTTGGATGTTTTAGTTGCATTAGCCTTTGCATAAACCTTACAAAGATCTAAGAAGAAATAGGACAAAATTAATGACTCTAGGAAAAATAAATAGACTTTAAAAACAAAGGAAAACTTTTAACAAAAACTTAACCTGACCAAATCTAGAAAACTCTAAACTTAAGCGTCCCCGCAACGGCGCCAAAAACTTAATGCTCTTAAAGTGATCTAATCAAAACAACCTAAATTAGACACAATCTAGAAACTCAAATTTAACCCAAGAAAACCTAGACCTAGACCACTAGATATGCAAATGAACATAATCGAATGTAGACAAGACGAAGGAAGACTGGAATAGAACCCTAGAGACACTATTATAGAACAAACTAAATTTGGAATGGACAAAACAAAAAAGCTTTAATAATGGGGGGATATTTCTTTTTTATAAAGAACCTAGAGAACTAAAAACTAATTTTAATTAATTAATTAGACAACCTACTAACCAACTAGACCACAGAAAACAAGAACACTTAAATAATCAAGAATGAGAAAGATACTATCTAGGTGAATCCTAGTTGTGATCCTCGAACTTCAAGTGGGTATTGAACTATTGTGTAATCGGGATCTAATGATACAACTTCTAGATACTTAATGGATCCCGGATCATTCTACAGATGTGACCAAAAGGAGAGCCTAGAAAATGAATGAAACTACCGATTAGTGAAATTACCACTAAGTCTCTTTGACAACACTTATATGCCCAGTTAATAGCTAATCTCTCGATCTAACTAACAAAATTCAATGATAATTAAGGGGCACCTTTAAACTCTATTGGACACGAAAAGCAATGCAATTAACTAGCTTAGAGAAACCTTCTTTCAAACCGCTTACTTCTAAGCAACTAACCACAAGGACAATTCAATTAATCCTCACCTCTTGGAATCAAATTAAGAAGGGCATTCAGGCTTAATAATAAATTCAACCCAATTCCTATGGTTACTACATCTAGCAAACCATCAACTAATATAAAACACAAAGAAATCGATCTAGATATGCATGTTTCTATGAAAGACATTCAATAACTAACACATGGAGAATAGGAATCATCAAAAATTATACCAAAACACTCAAACGCATCCAATAGATTGAAGAAACGTCATTACATAATCATTAACCACAAAAACTGTTCAATTGCCAAAATCCATTCAAGTTAACACAAACTAATCATCAACCTAGGTAGTAATATGATCTTAGCTACTCATATTCAGTAGAAACAACATCTCAAACAATGAAGACAAGATCAACATATTCAAAAGAAAGTACGATGAAAACCCGTGATCAAACGTTTTCGATTGTTCCTACAATCCTAGCTTCAATCCTTCGCTTCAAATCCTTGCAAAAGCTTCAATTCGTCCTTGAGAATGCTCTTGAAACGGTTGTTGGTCGAATCCCCTATTTTGGTTGAGAAAAGTTGTTTAAATACAACTTTGTAAAATTTTCCCGAAAACACCAACTATACAATACACGCAGGAGAGCCCTCCTGTTGTACGTATCGCATAGATTAAAAAATACAAAAACCCTAAATTACGATCTATGTTATACGCGCAGGAGTGACTCTCCTAAGTGCGTATCGCGTAGATGGAATTTTCAAGAGACTTTTTGTTTTTCATTTAGAAATAATTCTAAGTGTTGGTCTTTTCCAATTCTTTGGAATTTTTCTTCGTTTCCCAAGCGTTTTCTTCACTTTAAGTACTCAGTCACCTATTGAAACAAAAAATAATGAACGATAAGTAAAAACTAATAAATCTAACTAAAATTTAAACAGAATTGACCCGAAAACATGAAATAAACTGAATGTGTTTTACAACACATCACCAACCACCTTATACGTCGAATATAATACTATACACACATATAAGGTAGTTACTATCATATTCGTACAACAGCTCCCGTGTATAACCTTATACGCCACATATAGGTTCACCTATTTCTTCAAAATAATTTATCTAGCAAAACTATAATTCTTAATTCATTTATATACATACTTACGTAAACATAAATGTCTTGAGTTTTTAATAATTCTTTCAACTTGCTCGGGTTCCACAATACTAGTCGGTTATGATAAAACATCTTGAAAATTATTAAATTTAACCGTAACTGACTAGCATCGATGGACTGAGTAAGTGAAACGATCCTTAAGTATCCAATGCATATATATATATATATATATATATATATATATATGTGTGGTGTGTGTGTGTGTGTGTGTGTTAAAGAATAAAATATTGAATTACATAACAATAATTTATTACAATAATGTGGTTTGAGAAGATTGAACATATGATTATTATCCACCACGAATGATTACATTTGAGATTTCACGCAACCCGGAAGTTGAGATTTTCATGAACTGAAAGTAGCAAACGCTAGTTACGGA